>JAULUF010000007.1:15212500-15772500 GCA_031834385.1 Semotilus atromaculatus | reverse complement strand
TGTAGCTCTGTAAGGGGATGTAGCTCAGTGGTAGAGCGCATGCTTCGCATGTATGAGGTCCTGCCGGGGTTCAATCCCCAGCATCTCCAAGCAATATGGAACTTTCTGTTTGTTTCTTAAAAATCTGACCTGCATGTGTGTGCGGCAAATATAGGTAAACAGCAGAACACACGTAGCTCCGAAAGGGGATGTAGCTCAGAGGTAGAGCGCATGCTTTGCATATATGAGGTCCTGGGTTCAATCCCCAGCATCTCCAAGCCATATGGAACTTTACGGAACTTTCTGTTTGTTTCTCAAAAATCTGACCTGCATGTGCATGCGGCAAATATAGGTAAACAGCAGAACACACATAGTTCCGAAAGGGGATGTAGCTCAGTGGTAGAGCGCATGCTTTGCATGTATGAGGTCCTGGGTTCAATCCCCAGCATCTCCAAGCCATATGGAACTTTCTGTTTGTTTCTCAAAAATCTGACCTGCATGTGCATGCGGCAAATATAGGTAAACAACAGAACACACAAATCTCCGGAAGGGGATGTAGCTAAGTGGTAGTGCGCATGCTTCGCCTGTATGAGGTCCTGCCGGGGTTAAAAAAAATCTGACCTGCATGTGCATGCGGCAAATATAGGTAAACAACAGAACACATAAAGCTCCGTAAGGGGATGTAGCTCAGTGGTATAGCGCATGCTTTGCATGTATGAGGTCCTGGGTTCAATCCCCAGCATCTCCAAGCAATGTGGTATTATCTGTTTGTTTCTCAAAAATCTGACATGCATGTGCATGCGGCAAATATAGGTAAACAACAGAACACACATAGCTCCGTAAGGAAATGTAGCTCAGTGGTAGAGCGCATGCTTCGCATGTATGAGGTCCTGCCGGGGTTCAATCCCCAGCATCTCCAAGCCATATGGAACTTTCTTTTTGTTTCTCAAAAATCTGACCTGCATGTGCAAGGGGCAAATATAGATAAACAGCAGAACACATGTAGCTCCGTCAGGGGATGTAGCTCAGTGGTAGAGCGCATGCTTCGCATGTATGAGGTCCTGCCGGGGTTCAATCCCCAGCATCTAAAAAGCAATATGAAACTTTCTGTTTGTTTCTCAAAAATCTGACCTGCATGTGCATGCGGCAAATATAGGTAAACAGCAGAACACACGTAGCTCCGTAAGGGGATGTAGCTCAGTGGTAGAGCGCATGCTTTGCATGTATGAGGTCCTGGGTTCAATTCCCAGCATCTCCAAAAAATCTTGGACTTTTAATTCAAAGGAATATATCACATATACATTGTGCATAAAGAAAATAATATTTAAAAAAAAGAAAAACAACAGGTAAAAAAGGGGATGTAGCTCAGTGGTAGAGCGCATGCTTTGCATGTATGAGGTCCTGGGTTCAATCCCCAGAATCTCCAAATAATCTTGGACTTTTAATTCAAAGGAATATATCACATATACATTGTGCAAAAAGAAAATAATATTTAAAAAAAAAGAAAAACAAAGGGTAAAAAAGGGGATGTAGCTCAGTGGTAGAGTGCATGCTTTACATGTATGAGGTCCTGGGTTCAATCCCCAGCAGCACCAAGCAATAGAGAATTTTCTGTTTGTTTCTCAAAAATCTGACCTGCATGTGCATGCGGCAAATATACACTCACCGGCCACTTTACTAGGTACCCCATGCTAGTAACGGGTTGGACCCCCTTTTGCCTTCAGAACTGCCTCAATTCTTCGTGGCATAGATTCAACAAGGTGCTGGAAGCATTCCTCAGGGAGTTTGGTCCATATTGACATGATGGCATCACACAGTTGCCGCAGATTTGTCGGCTGCACATCCATGATGCGAATCTCCCGTTCCACCACATCCCAAAGATGCTCTATTGGATCGAGATCTGGTGACTGTGGAGGCCATTTGAGTACAGCGAACTCATTGTCATGTTCAAGAAACCAGTCTGAGATGATTCCAGCTTTATGACATGGCGCATTATCCTGCTGAAAGTAGCCATCAGAAGTTGGGTACATTGTGGTCATAAAGGGATGGACATGGTCAGCAACAATACTCAGGTAGGCTGTGGCGTTGCAACGATGCTCAATTGGTACCAAGGGGCCCAAAGAGTGCCAAGAAAATATTCCCCACACAATGACACCACCACCACCAGCCTGAACCATTGATACAAGGCAGGATGGATCCATGCTTTCATGTTGTAGACGCCAAATTCTGACCCTACCATCCGAATGTCGCAGCAGAAATCGAGACTCATCAGACCAGGCAACGTTTTTCCAATCTTCTATTGTCCAATTTCGATGAGCTTGTGCAAATTGTAGCCTCAGTTTCCTGTTCTTAGCTGAAAGGAGTGGCACCCGGTGTGGTCTTCTGCTGCTGTAGCCCATCTGCCTCAAAGTTCGACGTACTGTGCGTTCAGAGATGCTCTTCTGCCCACCTTGGTTGTAACGGGTGGTTATTTTAGTCACTGTTGCCCTTCTATCAGCTCGAACCAGTCTGGCCATTCTCCTCTGACCTCTGGCATCAACAAGGCATTTCCGCCCACAGAACTGCCGCTCACTGGATGTTTTTTCTTTTTCGGACCATTCTCTGTAAACCCTAGAGATGGTTGTGTGTGAAAATCCCAGTAGATTAGCAGTTTTTGAAATACTCAGACTAGCCCTTCTGGCACCAACAATCATGCCACGTTCAAAGTCACTCAAATCACCTTTCTTCCCCATACTGATGCTCGGTTTGAACTGCAGGAGATTGTCTTGACCATGTCTACATGCCTAAATGCACTGAGTTGCCGCCATGTGATTGGCTGTATGAGGTCCTGGGTTCAATCCCCAGCATCTCAAAATACGGAACTTTCTGTTTATTTTTCAAACATCTGAACTGCATGTGCATGTGGCAAATATAAGTTTACATATCTCCGCAAGGGGATGTAGCTCGGTGGTAGAGCGCATGCTTCGCATGTATGAGGTCCTGGGTTCAATCCCTAGCATCTCCAAATAATCTTGGACTTTTAATTCAAAGGAATATATGGAGATGCTAGGGATAACGAACAAATTAGAATCGAAAGCAAACAGCCTACCGTCTGATTATGTAATCTGTGTGAAAGGTGCATTTCTCAAGGCGCCCCTTTAGCAGAGATGGAGATATGTTAGCTGCATACACTGATTTAGAAAACATTAGTTTATTAATAAACAATTCAAATGCCTCATCATTTGTTCAGACACATTTATCAAAAGGCTACAGTTAGTTGACATTATTTATTTAGTAGCCTAATTAGTATCCAGCTCTTTACATTAAATTAGTTGAGTTAACATAATTAGTTAATGAACTAAAATGATCAAATACAGATTAAATCAAGATGCTAAGCATATAGCATTGCTTGTTCCACCACACAAATGACTGTTTTTAAGGTGACAATCCTATCTTGAAGATTGTTGTATTGTATATTTTGTTATAAAGATGAAAATTTACATTTTGTTAATTAAAAAAATAAGCGCATAATGTTGTAAAAAACAAAAACAACTTATGCTCTGTGTTAGATGTGTAACACATCTGTTAGATGCGTCAGAATTTTGCCCCAGGCCCCTATTTTATATATAAGTTTTATATATAGGCCTAGGCCTATAGGCCTAATATATTATTATTCAGTGTAAGTTCGCCTTACCCCAGACCCGCTACAATTGAGAATCACTTGAAGCATGCAGACGCAGTTTAAGACAGTTTGATGTATTCCACTTAATACACAATAAAACAATATACAATAAGATTCGTCAACAATTCGTCTTCTAAAATGAGGGTGAGCCACAAATCCGTGAGTAGCCTACATACAAACTCGTGGGAACGGATTGCGAAAGGGTGGGCACGGTTTATGAATTTGTGGGTACAGATTGCAAAAACTGAAGGCACGGTTTACAAATCTGAGAGCACGGATCAGGAACTCGTGGGTACGGTTTAATAATTCGTGGGCACGATTTGTTAAACCGAGGGAACAGTTTGAGAATTTGTGAGTACGATTTCTAAACTGAGCGGACGGATTGCAAAACCGTCGCCACGGATTGTTTTTTTTCTCCCACAGGTGACTTCCGTACAGAACAGAGCAAGGCGAGCATTTGTGCTTATAAAACTTAAACTTTTTTATTTATTTTTGAAATGACTGATTGTTTCGCTAGATAAGACCCTTATTCATCGTCTGGTATCGTTTAAAGCCCTTTGAAGCTGCACCGAAACTGTCATTTGGACTTTGAACCGTTTGGGTTCCATTGAAGTCCATTATATGGAGAAAAATCCTGGAATGTTTTCATCAAAAACCTTAATTTCTTTTCGACTGAAGAAAGAAAGACATGAACATCTTGGATGACATGGGGGCGAGTAAATTATCAGCAAAAGTTTTTTCTAAAGTGAACTAATCCTTTAAATTAAATGGTGCACTTATGTTTGCGATGTGATATATAGCCTATATATATATATATATATATATATATATATATATATATAATATGCTTATAAAATGTTTGTGTTCATGAAAATGTTTGTGTTCATGAAAATTCGGTGAAATTTTTATAAAATCTGGTTTAAATCTATTTTTTGTATAAAATGTATTGTTCATTGATCTCTTTAATTCGATTTTTAACTATATAAGGTGTTCATGTCATTTGGAGCGACCACTCATCATGCAATCAGTAAAAGCAATCACTGTATTACATTTAAAAATATATATCTTATTTCTGTGGCTGAAATATGAATCACTGATACAGTATACTTAAGTGAATGATATTTTTAAAATATTTTTATCAGTTTTATAGGATTTACAGGAAAAAATAAGTCTGTTAACTAGATTTAAGAAGGGAACTCTGAAATTATAGAACAAAAAATTGAGATCATTATTTACAAAAACTCAAAATAAATGCAACTCTTTTGTTTCTAAACACTTTAATTACTAAGAACTTTAAATTTAAGTATTTAAGGAAATTAATTAATTTTAAGATAAATCACGGTTGCACCACATTTTTTACGGCTAAGGCCGTATTTTTTATATTAATTTATGTGTACACAGCATTCTTAATAGGCTTGTTTGAGATGAGCAAAATCTGCGCAGAATCGATCACCGGTGATCAACGCGAGATGCATGCCGGTTAGAAATGTGTCCGAGAGCGGTCCGCCTTGCTCTGATGTCATGCTGACGTACGTCAAAAAACTCTCGCGAGCGCAAGCCGCACGTGTCGGATTCTGCAGTCGCGCGCAGTTGCTCTTCACCGACTGCGCTGATCAAAAGCATGACGGGAAACGACTTGCTGACGACACAGCTTAATGCTCATTGGTTTAAACAACCGTGATGTATTGTTCTTTTTTAAAATGTTCGATTTTAAAACTCTGGTATCATTTGTTGTGTAGGCTATAGCCTACGTACGTTATGTGTGAATAAACTCTCTGACAGTGCGATATGGGTTATGTGATGTCATTTTTATAAAAACATAAAACAATTATAAAGATATGTCTGTTGGCTATTAAAGAAAGAAATATTGATACACACATATTTGGAATGGAATTAAATAGCAAATACTTTGGGTGTCTTGTTCATTATATTTATTTTCATATAAAAGCAACAGAACTTAAATTACATCCAGTTTATTAGCAACACCGTGCACGAGCGTGAATCCCGTGAATCCCGCGATATCCGTCTTTGATCTCGCAGGTGTCTGATCCACCGTGAGAAGAGATCTGTCCGTCTTGCCTGCGCTTTTTTCACTCCTCCCCTCACTGCAGCCGCCTACTCTCGACTACAATTCAGGCGAGGCAAGGCGCATCTCAAACAAGCCTAATGTTTGAACTGTGACGTGCATAGAGGCTATTCCAACAGGTATTATTATTATTTTTTTTGTATTTTAAAATTGGCCTGTCGAAAATCCTTATACGTCATTGACCCACTTCCTGCAGTTGTGTACTTACAATATCCCAAAAATCTCCAAAGATTTTTTATTTCAGAGAAATTCCAATTTTAAATAAGTGGCCGTCCCGGAAAAAAATATTGCCTGTCAATGACGCAATATCCGCGCCGCTCTTTTACTGCGACTTTGAGATGCCGAGAGCTCCACCCGCGACTAACTAATTTAGAGCAACACCGCTCTTGCACATACTTTATTAAACAGGTGATCAAATGTACATAAAACAAATCAATGTTATATAGCTCAACATGATATTATCAGTATGTTGTTAATGTTGATGTAGCTTACAGCTAATTAACACATAGAATAACAGTAACAGTTTCAACACACTCAAATGCTGTTTAGTATGATAGTGTAACGTTAGACCAAGTGAAAAAGCGCTGCGTTACCTCACAAGTTTAACGTTAATTTGTCTAATAAACTGACCTGTGTGAGTAATTCAGCACTTGCGGGTAACGTTAGCTCTGTAGAATGAAATGTCCTTATTCCTAATTTAACGTTATATCCGTGGGACTCGCGTGAGATATCTGTCTCTTATTAGCAATCGCAACCTGCTTCATACCACTATAAACATTTAGATCCATCAGCTTGACAGCAAGTACCATCATTCAGTTTATCACTGCGTCATAAACCTACGCCTTTGTTATTGTGAGAGGTTAGCGACCCCTAGCGGCGAAAAAAAAACAAAACATATTGTAGCTTTAAAGGGGTCATGACATGAGAAACCAAATTTGCCTTGATCTTTTGGTATATAAGAGATCTATGTACTATTAAAACTTCCTGCAAGTTTCATAGCTTAAGACGTCCTCCCCATTATAAACGAAGCATTTATTTAATCAAGCTCTAAATACTGCTCGTTCTAGATCCATGGTTAGAAGTGACATACCAGTCGTTTGCATATGACCGCCTCCAGCACAGGACAACTACGCCTCATTTCGCATTGGTGTCCTGTGGCTCGCGCCCACATGTGTTCAGGCGACGACTCGACGGCAGCGAGTGGGTCTGTTTACAAGAAGATTGCTATGCCACGCAGATGTGCTGTTCCTGTTTGAGTGTTTGAATACGCTGCCGAACGATCCAGACGTCAGGGAAAGCAGTCGGATGCAGTTTATTTGCAGCATATGCAGCCCGCCAAAGCCTTATTTGAACGGTGAGTGAGATGAGTGTGACAGGGAATGTTACTGAAAGAACGAGCTGAGAGCGCGCCTTCAAACGTCTCTCTCTCTCTCTCTCTCTCTCTCCCTCCCTCCCTCGCGCATATGAATCAAAATCAATTGAGAATTGACACGATGGTAAAAGATTGGAAGACCGAAGTTTCACGTGGTGGAGCATTGTGTAGTCTACATGTGATACAAAATGATTAACGTTAATAATTTATGCAGAAGCAGCACTGACGTTAGCCAATCATAACAGTGGGTGTTAACACTTAAGTCTTAAAGGGGAAACGCCCCCAAAACAGACTAGGCTTGTTTGAGATGAGCAAAATCTGCGCAGAACCAAGGGGGTAATCCATCGACCGGAAGTTGAAGCCTGCCGCGTGCCGCCATCTTGTAGCAGAACTTCACTTGCGTTAGCATTCCCATTGACTCCCATTCATTTTGGCGTCACTTTGACAGCGAATAACTTTACATCTGAGGCGTTTAAAGACTCCATTTGTCCATTATTTATTTCTAAAGACACACGACAATGTATAAAGGGCTCCATTACCTTCTATGTTACATTATGGCCCCATAGAAACAGTTTTTGTAAAAATAGGCTAACGATTGCGTCATAACCACTCGACGCTCTGTCGCACAGTAGAGAAATTACCGTACAGACAGGAGGAAAAGCTCGCAGGCAATCAATGCATTAACTTAATATGGCGTACTGGCGTTACATTTTAAAATAAATACTATACAAATTACTTACTCCTGCTCACTCACGCCAAAGAACTCTTTGCTCAAGCTCGCCGTCTCTGCAAGATCAACGTTGGCAGTTTTCACGCACAGCTACTAGAATATTTACATCTGTCAGACAGGGTGCTCACGTCATCAAGCTTAGTTTGAGTCGGTTTGAGTCTGCGCGTCAGGAACGGAAGTGCTAAAAAATCGCTAAAAATTGGCTTCAACTGTCTCAACTGAGTTCCAATGAGATGGCTCTGTCCACTTCTTATACTGTCTATGCGCAGAACCGATCACCGGTGATCAACGCGAGATGCATGCCGGTTAGAAATGTGTCCGAGGGCAGTCCGCCTTGCTCTGATGTCATGCAGACGTATGTCAAAAAACTCTCGCGAGCGCAAGCCGCACGTGTCGGATTTAGCAGTCGAGCGCAGTTGCTCTCCACTGACTGCACTGATCAAAAGCATAATGGGAAACGACTTTGCTGACGACACAGCTTAATGCTCATTGGTTTAAACAACCGTGATGTATTGTTCTCTTTTAAAAAAAAATATTTTAAAACTCTGGTATCATGTTTTATGTGTATACGTACGTTATGTGTGAATAAACTCTCTGACAGTGCGATATGGGTTATGTGATGTCATTTTTATAGAAAATAAAATAATAAAAACACATGTCTGTAGCCTATTAAAGAAAAAAACATTGATAAACGCGTATTTGGAATGGAATTAAATAACAAGTACTTTGGGTGTCTTGTTCATTATATTTATTTTCATATAAAAGCAACAGAACTTAAATTACATCCAGTTTATTAGCAACACCTGCACGAGCGTGAATCCCGTGTATCCCGCGATATCCGTCTTTGATCTCGCAGGTGTCTGATCCACCGTGAGAAGAGATCTGTCCGTCTTGCCTGCGCTTTTTTCACTCCTCCCCTCACTGCAGCCGCCTACTCTCGACTACAATTCAGGCGAGGCAAGGCGCATCTCAAACAAGCCTAATGTTTGAATCAGAGGGGGAGAAACAGGATGGGAAAAGGTCATAAATCACTACATTTTTAAAAAAAATTGTAAAAAAAACTATAGTAATACTATAATTGCACCTAAGGGAACATAATAAAACAAAACAAAAAAACATGTCATGACCCCTTTAACATTCAGCATTTCTTTGAAATGTCACAGTTTGCCCGCTCGCTCTAACATTGGCGTCAGTTGACGGACTGGTTAGCTTATTTGTTGAAGAAAACTGTTAGCACCGTAACTGAATATCAAGCCAACAAACTGGAAATGGCAAGCGACGCTAACCCCTCTTGGAAAACAACCGTTATAATCAGCACCTCACCTCAGGTTGGTTTTCCGTGTTTACGTTGGCTGGCTTGTAGTTGTAACTTAGTTGTCATAACTTAACGTTAGCTTTTAAGTAAAATATTTTTTTCTGTTTTTGATTGTACTAATTTGACTTATTGACCGACTGAATCACACTTATTTATTCCCGTATCTGCTTTTATTTTGTATTGTCTTCGCAGTGTGATGAAACCTCACAGATTCTTGCACAGCAGCACAGGATTCGCCGCTCGGACAACATTCTGTCCTCTTCTTTTGTTTTCCCCTTATCAGGTAAAAAGTAGTTAAACTTCATCGGTAAATTTAATCCTTTATAGATGTCCTACTTTATTTTATTTTTTCAATGCAGTAACGACCGAAAACTTGTATGCAGCTCAATGTGCGGAAGCTTCCGCTAGTTCAGAACTGCTGTCCTGCCTGTCCACCACAACGAGAGCCCTCTGCCTGGCAACAAAATGTAATAGTAGTAACTTAGGACAAAGGGAAATCGTAAAGTAGTCCACATCGCTGCGAAAGGATACGTGGGAGGGGTAAATATCCTTTTTCACTGTGGATAAATCTTTGTTAGTGTTTAATATTGAAAGTAAACTTTGTAAATATTTTATTTATTATTATTTAAACGTAATGCAACCCATATAGAGTGCTGCAGTGATGACACTATTTGTAGGCCAAACCGGAAGTTAGCATTACCCTGGTTCTCTTGACAAAAAAAACCAATAGGATTTTTTTTTTCATTGGCTTTTGGATTTTTGCAGTGACCAAAAAAAAAAGTTTCTCACGTTTTTTTTCTTTTCGTTTTTTCATCATGATAATTTTCACAAAAGAACACAACTTTGATACATTTTGAACCCTAAATTAAATGGGCAGAAGTGAATAGCTAAACGTAGGACTAAGGCTGTATAGCTGTCCCATTTAGCCACTTGTTAACAACTGCCTTTTTCAAAAAGTACAGACGACAGAAGTATTGTAGCAAACTTTATATTTTATTTAGAAAAGTATGCAAAACATTTTTTATTTTTTTATTTTTAAATCAGTTAATTAGTAGAAAGCCAAAAAGAGAAATATTCAACACAGTTTTTATTAAGAACCCTTTTCACATTTCCGGAATTCTCAACAGTGAAGTCATAGTTGAGTAAACTTTTATAGTGGTGAACAGACAATAGCCTTTCCACGAATTTCCAAAGGAGGAAAATATATAGAGAGAGGGAGATTGATTACGGCAGTCAGAAGGTAAAATGTAAAATTTCAGTTGTAGAAGCAACCTTGCATCAGTGATGCCTAGTTTTTTGTAATTTAATGCCAAGGATATATTACGTATACAAGTATAGTTTTGTAAATGTACATAAATAAATACAAAATTTTAATATAAAAAAACTACATTAATGAAGTTAATAACTTTGGAAACAGCCTGTGAAAATAGATGTGCCTTCTCTTCACTTTTCTGTTGCACAGGTACAGCTTTCTTGCTGGTGACACTGGAGGAGTTTTCAGCTAAGCTTGAGAATACAGACATTTTTGAGAGAATTGATAAGTTTATGGAGGTCCATAGAAACAGTTTTCTTCTGCTTCAAGCTCCAGTCTATGGAAAAAGAGAGTGGGACATATTCTCATCAGTGCAGAACAGGTGCATGATCAATTAAAATCTACAAATATACAACATTATTTTGAAAGCATACATTACATACAGCCAAACAGTCAGAATTCTAGACATGGCATCTAGAGATTAATTCAGATTGAATAAGATCAATCAATCAATCATCTGTTAGAATAAGATGCCCATGTGGCACAATTATTTTCCAAAGATGATTAATAATAAATAGCTAATGAACTTTTTTTGGAAGAGCTCAGTTCTGCCCAGCAACAAAGAATGTTTTATTTTGGAGAAGAAAAAAGAATGTGAGAAATGGCATAATTCTGATATTTAAATTTTTGCAACAGATTCCTTGGCTGTAACCTCAGAGTCATGCCTGTGCATAGCACTGCTGATGCAGTGAAGGGAATGCTGATCATCGCTAAGGTAACCTGTGATGTCTTGCACTTTGATTTTGCTTTATTGTTATAATTTTCTAGTAATGTTTTTATTTCACAATGAATGCTGTCTAGAGGTGAATTAAGTTATGGTTTTTAATGTTCATGTTATAATATAAAAGTATTTATACAAAAAAAAAATCATAATAATTTCTCTTCCATATATAAGAAGTATATTAGCATGGTGCCTGCAAAAGGTTTAATGGCCTTTGTATTTCAGGCCACAAGTAAACCCAATGTGGAGAATTTGAGAGATCAGATGTCTTTGGCTTGTGCTCACATCGTTGATCATAGCCCAGTTTGGGGGATGCTTCAAGAGATGCAGTTCTAGTGGTATTTATGTTCATGTCCGTTTTTCTTAATGTTTGCTATACTTATTTTTAACAGCAGATGTCAGTATTGTTTCATAGTAAGTTGTGTAAAAACTGTTAATTGCCATTCCTATTTTGTTCATATCCTTGTAAAAACTTTTTTCCTTCATAATAGCAAAATAGTTCATAAACCATTAAAAAACAAAGTATAACATTTGCTGGAAAAGACTTGTATATACACTAATACAGTATTGAAAACATTGATTTTTGTAGCTCTCACATTGTTTTTTATCATTGCAAAATGCAGCATGGTACAGGGAACGTAAATAAATGCATTATTCAGTTCAGACCACAGTAATTATGCCCACTTGTTCATTTTTGACTCTCCTCAATGATCTCCTCTATACGAACCACAAGGCTTTCCATTAAGTCATATGTGACCAGGGCACACTGCAAGACCTGCAAATTATATATTTAGTGTTATGTATGACTTATTGTCACAATTTTTAAACTGAATTCAGATAAGTCGTAGGGCTACTGATAATTTAACCTTATCCTGTGCCTCGCGTGGCATGCTGCCAAGTGTCTCATTTTTCACAATCAAGCTCTGAACTGATCTCTTCCCAGAGGCCTCCTTAAATTCTGTGGGAAAACAAAAGATGTTACTACAAGTCAAATTATTTTTTTTATCTCTACATAATATTTATATTTAACTGAGAAAGAACACATATGATGTATTACCTTTAGCCTTGATCTTTTTATCCTCTCTAAGTGTTTTTAACTTTTTTCCATAGAATGATTTTGACATGCTTAGACATACTCGTAATAATTTTGTGTAACTTTCTGCAATGTGGCACATGTCTATCCATATTCCAGTCTGAAAATAACAGGGATCTTATTAAAAGAACATGATGAAAATATAAGTAAAATGTTTTTACAGTATACAGTATATTGGTGTTTTGACAAACTGTTGTAAAAATCTTACGGAAATTTCTCTGTCCTTTATCAATAAATATCGCAGGAGATTCAGAGACTCCATGACCCTTTAAAAACAATAAAGAAGAAAATATTAATAGGCTATGAAAAAACCCCCACAAATAAACACAAATAATTCTTATTTCTTAGTCAAAAATTGTCTTCAGATATTTCTCGTGCTTTATAGAGAAAGAGTTACACAGAAGAGGTGCATATAATTTTGCAGCATTTGGACCTAAGCTATGGAATAGTTTACCGGCTCACATCAGATCTGGCCAAACTTTGTCCATTTTTAAATCTTCTTTGAAAACAATTTTTTTCTCAATAGCTTTTAATATATCTTGATGTGTGTGTCTTATATTTATATTGTACTTGTATTGGATGTCTTCTGACTTTGTTAAGCACTTTGGTCAAAACCAGTTGGTTTTGCTGACCATCAGCAGGATGGCCTAAGTAATTTATTAGAGACAGATTATCCAGACAAGGTATGTCAATCACTCAGGTTTTAGTATCATTTTAGGAATGACACAGGATCTGCCTAAAAAATTTGACTACTCACCATCTGTTCTGTATTGTGGGATCGTGGCAGTAAACCTGGACTATACACTCATTAATAAATTATGGTTAGGGATGGATTGTATTTAGTTAGTAGATCTAACATTTAAAATAGAGACAGCTGCCATATGTGGAGTCTGTACTTGGGTTACGATTCATGTCAATGATTTGTTGATATGAAAGTTGATAAGATCCATCAAGATGTAGTTATGTGCATTCAGTGGCTTGTCAGGCGATTGTTTTCCTTTAGTAAAAGCTTGTTCACCTGTCCATCCCATGTAGCAAGTCAGTTTCATGGCCCTGTGGGAGAGTGATGGTGTCTCTGAGCAATGAGATGAGCCATGTCCCCTCAAACCAGCCATCCTTTTTTTCTGACTTTAAAAACAAAAGAAAATAAAAATGTTATAAATAGTTGATAACAATCGTATAAATCTGACATGTGGACATTTAAGCATGCGATTCATGAATATATCTGATTGTTTTGTACACTACTACCTTTCTGCACAGTTCCACTTGATTCCTTATGTTTTTGATGATGATACCTTCTACCCCTGCATGATGGCTAGTCTTCATGATGCGTCTTAGAGCATTCACAAAGAAGAAATAAGCAATTAGTACCCAGCGATATTCTGACTTTTTATATTTACATACACCAACAGACCAGCACTTTTAATTAAACATAGATTCAAGCTGTCTAGATATATAGACCATACCTGAAAAATTTGTGCTTCGCTTCACTATTAAGCTTCTCTATGAAGAGCTGGATCACCACAAGACTTCTTGCTCTCTTAATGAAAGAGTTCAAATGATAGCCAACATCAAACATTTAATTCACATAGATCAGATTTACATGCAAGTTGTTTCTCACCTATACTCACCAAATGCTGGATAGGACAGTCAATCATAATTTTAATTAAATTCTGTGAACAAATAACAAAAGTTCTCTTGTAAGTTAACAATGTAATTAAAAAAGTAAACATTGCTGAAAAACACTTTTTTTTTTTACCAGGGATTCGTCAATTATTAAAATTCTGGGGAAAAGGAAAAACTGATGGTACCGATTTATTGTGTATCCTTAGTTTTCACCAATATGAAATTATGTAGGTTTTAAGAAGTGGGGTGATGTTTATTTATTTAAGTTTTTTAACATACACAGTATAAAACACAATAGTACATTTCAAATCAAAATGTATTTGTTTTGTTTATTCCATAGCAATACATAGTGTTCCATACCTGTGGAACCTCATGAAACGGTCTCAGCTCTAAGAGCTCCGCTGGAAGACTGTAGTCTGTTACTCTTTCCAAACTTTTAACATATAAGTCCTTAAAATGTAAAAAGACATCGCTAGTAAGTTACTACTCAGTACTGAAAATCTAAGTATGTAAATAATTTTCGGCACTTGTACTAACTATAAGAATTTTTGGTGGAAGTTCACTTTACCAGTCCTTTCAAAATCCATGATTCATCCTTTCTGTGTGGGGATACAAAGCAGGAAGGACTAAATACATGGTACACTATGTTGGCTTTTTTTAAAAATAAAATAAAAATTGCATTGTGTACACACCTACTCAACAGAAGATTGATGTATTCCATATTGCACTGCAGGACGAAAACAGGGCTGAAATAAAATGTCAAATTAAACCTACGTAAAAGCTCTGGTACATTAAAAGTCATGTAAACCATTTTCATAAAGACACCGTTATTGTGTATCCTTAAAAAATAAAAAAAAATAAAAAAAATGGTCGTTGCTCTAAACCCTTTTAGTGTATCTAAAGGCCTGAGCACAAACCAAGATTCTCAAATGAAGGGGGTTTTAAACTGAAATCCCACGAGATTTGTGGCCTCAACTGTTCACACTGTCTTTGAGTCTGGTAAACACATGGCGAGAGGGGAAAAAACACATTTAAAGTTTTGAGGTCTAACTGCAACTTACCTAAAAACTGCAGGAAACACTTCTATGGCAATAAGCTGGACAAACAGCAAGTAAGCCATGCAAGCTCTTGATTCATTTGGATGACAATCACCTTTCTCCAGTACATCATCTTCTTTCCCCCTCAAAGGATTGTAGAACAGCATTTTTGGCAGAGACTCTTGGATCTCTGCTAAGATTGCCTAGTATCAGAAGGACTTAGAAGGCCATTCTTTTTCCAAAAGTACCATGCCTAATAGTAACAAGAATGTGACTAATATCATTACCATTATTTCTGTGGCAAAATTCCACAGGGGTGAAATTTCTGTCATGTTTGCCTCTCTGTCCAGCTGAACTTGGAGGAGAAGTTCGCTTAGACTCTTCATGCAACTGAGCCATTAGAGAAAGAAAGAAAATTGTGAAGAATTAGGTCAAATATTGGTTAATATCGCATGCTTATAATCTGTAAAGGGTAACATGTTTCTCCACGTCGTTGCTTAAATGACTGTTAATTAAATTAGCAAAATGTTCACTCACATCAGACTCAACAGGCTATTTTTCATTTAAAGGTTGTATCAGTGATTTCAGGCCCAAAAATAAATGATCACATTCATCTAATCTTTCCTAACGATCCGCTAGCTGCCCGCCCCATAAGCAGGCTGTCAAAAAAACGCCTCAAAAATCACCAACAGGGCGCGGGTGTTGTGAGGGTGCACCGCCCCTGTCGGTGATTGGTTGGAACACTGTTTATTTTGGTTTTGAGGGGTGGTGTACCCATTTGTTTTTGTGTGGAGATCTCAGAGCCTAGGCTGCATACAGAGACGCATATTTTTTGACAGCATGCTTATGGGGCGGGCAGCTAGCGGATCGTTAAGATTAGATGAATGTGATCATTTATTTTTAGGCCTGAAATCACTGATACAACCTTTAAGACAAATGATTGTTTATTCTTATTTAGGACAAAACTGAACATGATCCAAATCCATTAGTTTTGAATGCTCAGACATGTGCCTAGGCATCAGACTTCCCTGCTGAAAACCCCAGCATTGCTGGTCACCATTATAAGGTATTCTTTGCATGCTGGGACCAGCATGGGATGCTGGTTGCTGGTTTGCTTGTCCCCAGCATGGGAAGCGGGAGTTCAGGTGGACCAGTTACACTAGTTCAGTTTTGCTTGGGAACAGCATGACAATACTGGTCCACCATCTCTAACCAGCATAAACCAGCTTAGATCAACATGGAATTCATGTGGTTTATGTTGGGGGTTTTCAGCAAGGCTTTCAGATTTTTCAGACTTTTCACCTGTGACAACGATCATATTTTCATATCATCAGTACTTTTTGATTACCGATTACTTTTGTTTAAAACAAAACCAACTAATATTAAAATCTATTAATAGACCAATACCAACCAATATTTATATCGCTGCCTTGTGTAGCGTCACTCCAGCACTTATATACAGTATGACATCACTATAAATGCAGTATTGTTAGATTTAAATTGAGAGGATTACTTCTATCATTGGTATATATTGTCATTTATATATTTATTTATATATTTTCATATATATGTCATTGCCCAGCCCAGTAAAGCTGTTAGAAACATGTATTGTGAAAAGCACAATACAAATAAATTGACTTGACATACTTGGATGAATGGCTAATTTAAGCAGTAGGCCTACCTATTTTCCATTAAACAAATATTGTGATTGCATTAGTAAGAACAGGTTTGAAAACATACAACTTCAGAAGAGCAGCCCTTAGTTTGGTGGACACTGAGTTTGTGTCTTGATTCTTGGCTTCCTGTACAAAGGGTTGTACAAAGGTCAGTACTGCAGTGCAGCATCGGCAGAGCCCATACACATCTTCCTGTTCCTGTTTGTGTGAGTATGGTACAGGCAGTTTTGAAATCTGTTTCTGCAAAGAATCAAGGGCCAAAGCCAGTCCAGGGGCCTTCGACTCGCTCATTCTCAACAAAACTGGAAAGGGGACAAACAGAAAATGTGTTAATTCTTTATAGTTGCAGTAGAGGGAGCCGTTTTTGTTTTTGGCTTTTATTTTAAGTAAAATATAAAATATTTATACTGGTTTAATTCAGTTACCTGACTGAATAAGAGGCATGAGAACAATTATGGAGTCTGAGATGGCATTTGGATCAGTGTTCTCCACTTGGTGAAGTAAAATATCGAGGAGTTCTTTTACATTGCAGATCTGCAATAAAAGTTATGCTTATGTATTGTCATCATCTTATTATTCATAGTATTTAAAGGATTAGTTCACTTTAAAAAAAAAAACTTTTGCTGATAATTTACTCACCCTCATGTCATCCAAGATGTCCATGTCTTTCTTTCTTCAGTCGAAAAGAAATTAAGGTTTTTGATTAAAAGATTCCAGGATTTTTCTCCATATAATGGACTTCAATGGACCCCAAACGAATCAAGGTCCAAATGACAGTTTCATTGCAGCTTCAAAGAGCTTTAAACAATACCAGACGATGAATAAGGGTCTTATCTAGCGAAACGATCGGTCATTTAAAAAATAAATAAAAAAGTTTAAGTTTTGTAAGCACAAATGCTCGCCTTGCTCTGTTCTGTGATGCGCGTTTGCGACGTCGCGTAATACGCAATTACGTTGAAAAGGTCACGCTTCTGTCCTGATGAAAATTTTCTTTTAGCCTTTTTCATATTTAAACATCCAGGATATGCACACGAAATGGGCAATACATTTGAATATGTGTATATGGTCCTCACATTTGTAAACACTGACTCAGTACTTTCGCCTATGCCTGACCTTTTCAACGTAATTGCGTATTACGTGACGTTGTGAACGCGCATCACAGAACAGAGCAAGGCGAGCATTTGTGCTTACAAAACTTCTGGTATCGTTTCAAGCCCTTTGAAGCTGCACTGAAACTGTCATTTGGACCTTGAACCATTTGGGTCCCATTGAAGTCCATTACATGGAGAAAAATCCTGGAATGTTTTCATCAAAAACCTTTATTTCTTTTCGACTAAAGAAAGAAAGACATGGACATCTTGGATGACATGGGGGTGAGTAAATTATCAGCAAAAGTTATTTTAAAAGTGAACTAATCCTTTAAGAACGATGACCCTGGACTACAAAACCAGACACATGGGTATTTTTTTAAATCATATGAAAACTGAATAAGCTTTCCATTGATGTAAGGTTTGTTAGGAAAGGACAATATTTGGCTGAGATATAAAATATTTGAAAATCTGGAATCCGATGGTGCAAAAAAAAATCGAAACATTGAGAAAATCGCTTTTACAGTTGTCCATTTATGTTCGCGATTGTGCTGCATTCACTCAGAAAAATTAATTATTGATATATTTACAGTAGGAAATTTACTAAATATCTTCATGGAACATGATCTTTACTTAAAGAGGGGGGAGGGGGAGGGGATACACCGCTCTACAGTAATTTGAAAATGATTGCAGTACCAGTTTTGGCCACAATCTTACATACGGCTCCTTTAATATACTAATGATTTTTTGCCCATACAATGTATTGTTGGCTATTGCCACAAATATACCCGTGCTACTTGTGACTGGTTTTGTGATCCAGGGTCACATATTTGAGTAAGCACAATATTACCTGTACAAGTTGATTGAGGATAGCTTGACAGTGGGCAGGACTCCGGTCCTTTCTCAGCACTTCATTCACCAGTGCAGGCAGTAGGCCACTGCCCATAGACCTTACTATTTGCTAGAAAGACATTTATCCTTTTACATTTTTACTTTAAATGAAACATTTTTGAAACTTTTTGTATGTATTTGCAAATGTATGCCTACACACATGTATTAGACCTATATTCTTCACATGCCTGAAATTGATTGATTCACAATCATTTTCATGACAATTTAGCATTTGATGGATACTGGCTGTTATTATTTTGAAATCAGTCATTTGAAAAATTGGTGGTGCATTTAAGCTCTGCTTTAAAAACGCTATGGCTTGTTATTTAGTATGTGCTACATGCATGGAAAAGTGGAGCAGTGCAAGAAATTGGTAAATCAACAGCACTTAATGGAGTGCTGCTCCTGAGAGGGCTTCCAGTGAAGCAAGAAATCTGACTGGTTCTCCTCTAAACTGCATTCCCACACCCAAGGGTCATGGGGCCTGTCAGTTTGGCAGAAGGACAAAGTGGCGGTTTAGGACAGATACAGCCCATCAAATTCTCCCAATCCCAGTGGATTGATGTCATAAAAATGAGCTCGGAATATATCTGTTACATGTTGTGGCACCTGTCTGTCTCTTATGGATATCTTCTTGTTTGCAGTAGTGTGTTATAGAATCTGAGTTGATACAGAAAAGCTTTAAATCATAACATGAGTTTTTAAAAGCATTATGCCAATGCTTCCAGATTTACCTGATTGGCCTCCTCTTTTATGAAGTCCATTAGTTGACTGCTGTCACCTTGGGCAATGCAGGTATGGCCAGCATTCAGAAAGAGCTCATGGTCCTCTGGTTTAAAGTCTTCAGTTGTTCTCTGAAAACATGGACAAGAGTCATTATCAAATCTTTGATAAAAAAAAAACAATAGAACAATCACACTGTAAATCTTTGAAGTCAAGTTTATGGGATTAAAATGAATAATAACTAACAAATGTACAAACCATTCAGAGCATATTCACTCTTGCATGTTCCCTTTTGGTTATATTCTTTACAGTCATTATCATAATGCATACTGATTTACACATATTAAATGTATGCTTGATATAAATACAAACGCAAACCGTTTATAACAAATTAAAAATGCAACAAAATAATATGACACTTCATTTTCTGTTTCCTCACCCATCTTTGAATTACATCCTCTAGTTGATTCACTGCCATTTTCAGAGCTGGTCTTTTCAAAAATAGTCCATACAAGTGACTCTTCAAGGTCAGGATTATAACCAAGGATTTTCTGCTCAAGATCTGAATGACATCTGCAATAAAAATTCAGCACAAAAGAATAGGATAGCTATAGGTTTACAATGGAGGTCAGAATGTTTGAAAAGAATCGAGCAAGAGGAAATCTGACAGGGGACCCTGTAAACCTCTTAGTAAGCATTGCAGCTGAGTGTCTGCTAATAGGATTAAGAAGCAATCTAAAATAGATAGACAGAACACTCTCGAAGGCCCTGGAAAACAGTCAAGAGATTTCTCATTATAATTTACAGTCAATTAATATTTACTCAAACAAATTCTGTTTGTTCAATTGATTTTAGAGGCTCTAAGTATAACTCGTTAAACATTTCGCTCTCATACACAGGATTATCAGAAGACCACGCTGACTCCTAATAACCTAGTAGACTGCTCTCAAATAAGCCCTGGCGTTATTTAAACAAGTCATGCCATGAAAATAATGAAAGCGCATCAGAAATTGCTTAGTTAATCTTTGGCGAGCATGTGTGTACTATCCCTTAGCTAAATCCCTAATAAGTCCAGCATTGCTCCAATGGGCATGTAACCTGATATGAGCCATGTCTTTGACTTCCTGCATGGACAAGCATTGTAGACCCTGATTTCAGGTGTATGGAGACAAACCAGGTTTGAGCAATATGATTTAAGCAGCAGCTGCAAAGTTTGCTCTGTCTATTACAGTGTGGTGAAAGGCTTTAACAAAAGGTACAATGTAAATATAACAGGAAAGGACAGGCTGGTTGCCTGTTAGCTTCAGATTTGCCCGTGGCTAATTGAAGACTGCTGATTTAGTGTTTTGACAGTGAACAGACTGTGTGTAATGAAAGTCGAGTGCATAAAAAAAAGATCTCTCACAGTATGCTGACAGACAAACAGGTTTGTTGTTTTTGCGTGGTCAGCCCATATCCTTTTGCACTCATTGTATGTTCACAAGGTGTTGCAAAGGGAATTTGAATGCAACTATTTAATTATATATTAATATAGTGGGATGAGATGAAGTCATTTTTTTTTTTAAACGTCAAAGAAGCAGATATTATACTGACAAATCAGTCATTCATTTGTAATTTTGATTATCAAACAAGCCACAATATCACTTCAGAATACACTGTAAAAAAAAAAGTGATAACAGGCAATCAATATCTTTAAGAGCAATTTCTTCCTTTTCTGGCCCTTAACACATTTGTTGGTGTAACCTTATGTCACCAAGTTATTTCAGATATTAAATAATGTTTGACTTGACTAATTTATTTATAAACCACATAAAGCAAATTTTCATTAAATATTTTATAAGAAACATTTGCTAGTTAACTAACATTTTTGGCTTTGCATTTATTCAGAAAGGTGTGTTCTGCGCTGCTGCCTTGGCAGGAGTATGATGACATTTGGATATTGTTTCTGGTGACACTTTTGAGTTAAAATTTTGAATATGTTTGCATAAGATGCACTAAGTTCACTTGAAGCCTCTTTTATGCAGCATTTCTTTGAGTGTATGTGTGTTATAGGCCTGTCCCAGGTCACTACTATCATATATCCATGTATTTTTAATAGGGAACAGCAACAGGACAACAAAAGTGTAACCTGACTATCTGATGGACACATCAGCTTTTCAGGCTTAGACTTCTGGGCAAAGAGAAATAAGGCATTATTTTATATTTAATAGTTTCTCTTTTAAACTTTTGCATATAAAAAGTGCAAAAAGTTTATACAATTTTATAAACAACAATCAAATCTCACAAAGTATATTTGAGTTTAATGCACCTTCCATCACAGACACATACTGTGAGACACCTATGCTTTTTTGCACTTGCTATTCTTTATAATGGCTTGCTGACAGAACTGTTTACTCTGCCACTCTCTTGCCTATTTCTTGGCAATAGAGTGGCCCTGAAGGCCCCTAGAGGCCATGTCTGGAGCTGAAGCTGTCTGCCAAAATCCCTCCCTAAACCCCAGCGAGCATGTCAAGAAAAACTGTGCTGTTTAGGGGTCACTCCCTAGAGTCTGTGCCTTAGCTTTCACTGCCTTGCCTACAGATGGACTTGTGCATTTGATTTGCAACAGTGCACTTAATATGGACATGGCTCAGATTTTCCATTACCCATGATTTGGTAACTGCAGGAAGATAAAAAAAAAAAAAAGCGAAACAATAAATATTGTGATTCATGGAAACTACTAGTAATAGCTATAAGCCACTGCATGAACCTTTACCATTCACCGAGGTCAGAGTCAAGTAAAATCAACTAGACCTTGATGTATGGTATATCATAGATAAAAAAAGTAGTGTTTTCCCTTAAGTTAACTCCCTTATTTAAAACGTACAGATGAAAACATGCAGCATATGTATTTATGTGCTCAATCTTCAAGGGGGAAGCGGCATCTGTAATGCTAAAATGGTAGATCTGAGTGTTGTTAGAGTGACTGGGATCATGAGGAGGAGAAAACAACAGATCCATACAACCATACAGGTGCTTCTATTGCCGATGCCTGCTTGTCCTTTTGTAAATCGGCATTTTGATGGTGATTACCTGTGTTGAGTTGTTCCAAATCAATACGTACAGTGTGTGAACCTTAATTGACAAGGATAACTCTGGCCCCTTTTCTGAAGGAGAGACACCCTGTCTGCCTTTGATCAATACCATGCTCACCAGCACGACAGAGTCCACTCGTGTGCTCGGGTACCCTGTGCCTTCATCTCTGTAGGCAACCCCCAATGGCAGAAGAGGCTGGGATGTTACATGTGAACAGGCTGTCAAAGCAATTTTGTCAGTCTGCTCATTCTCTGGTGTTTAGAGATGCTGACACACTGTGTACTGGTTCCCATGATTTTATTAAGGTGATGGAAGCTTTTAGGCGTGTTTTTTTCCCCACTCTCTCCCTCCCTCTCTCCTTTTATCCACGAGTACATGTACAAGTGTTTAAATTGTATTCCTCCTGCAAAAAATGTCTCTGAAGCACCTTGTTTGCCTGTCATTCAGGTCAACAGATCATCCGTTTTATTATTTTTTAGAGTTATCAACAGCATAACCTGTGTGATGTAAATACATGTGATGATTTTTATTGACACTTATTGAGTGTCACATCCTATTATACTGTTCTGGACTTTCCCAAGCTGTGTGATAGTTTTTTTGTTAAATATTTGGGCCAAACTTTGCACAACAGACCATAAAAATGTTTCTGTGGAAGTCTGTTTCCGCCTCCACCTCACAATATTACTTTAAATCTAATGTGGCTATATCCTTCAGTTTATATTCAGCTGAATTTTTTTTTTTTTTTTGATGGTCCCTTTAACACATTCTGTTATAAGTAATGTTGCACCTAAGTGTCTAACTCTCATTAGAGTGATAGTAGAGTATTAGTAGACTGGTAGGGTTAGGGTTAGACTAAACTGGCACGCAGGTGCAAATTTACTTATAGTCAGTAAAGTGTCTGTTGGAGGAGCATCACAATAAAGAGTTAGCAGATATTCAGCCGACAGTCTACTAATACTCTAATATGAGTTAGTTGAAATGTAGTTGCAAAGTTACTTCTTGTCAACAGAATGTTCAAAAGGGACCATCAAAATAAAGTGTTACCTTTGTTTTTTTTGCCAAGTGCGATATTTTTTCCGCATACATTCTTCTTAAATTCTGATTTTACATCAATACCATTTAAAATCTTGCAGTGTGAAAATATATTGCAGTTCAAACTGTAGTTATACCAATGTTACCAATATTACTATCACAATTGCAACTTTATTTTTCATGAAATTGCAGCTCTATATATCACAGTGTGACTTCTGTCCAACAATGTGAATCTATTTATTATTTTTAAGCTTTATCTCAGAGTTACCTTTCTTTTACCTTTACCTCTCTCTCTCTCTCTCTCTCTTTCTTTTACAACAAAGTGAATGTGATAAATCAAGTAAATGTGATTTGGAGGTCATTAGCCACACCTGCTTCTTCACGCTGTTGTTGTGCAAACATCTATTACTGGACTGTGTGGAAAGCAGGCTGGAAAAACTCAGAGTTGATTTGAGCAGATCAGGTACTGCTTGTGATCATTAATGATTTAGCATACACCAGCAGGGAAACGAGCAGGGCCAGTCTCATCTACCCCTGCAACCCAGATCTTTGTCCTCAGATCTCTGTAGTCTTTTACAGTGACCAGAATCAAAAGCAGTCTCTAATTTGGACCTTAAGATTAATTTCTCTCTTTGAAATATTTCATGTGTGACATTCATTTTATAGTAATATGTGTAGCTGCATAAGCCCCCAGTTTTATTGTATAAAATAGCTTGAGTCAGAAATAAAGGACTAATTACTAACCAATTGTTACACTCTTGTTTAAATTTAATTAACTTATTTCTAACATGTTGACCCTTGTGTATAATTTTGCCTTTTCTGTTAGTCATGAAACTAATTTAATGCAATTAGACTGTGTGAGATTTATCCACCAAAAGATCATGTTTGACATAAAGGAAATAATATATTTTTAAATAGAGTGGAGCCAACACAAATGAACGTTGTGTTAGTTTTGTTAAAGCTTGCTCTTTTGTTCCGTTCACACTTCACTGCCCATCAGAGAGTCAACACCAACCACATTCACACAACAGCAGAAAAACATCACAGCTGTTCCCACATACACCATTACATGGAACAGCCTTTTATCTCTAGTGCTTTTAAACCATGTAGGAACATATCAGTGTGTCTTGAGTTAGTGAACAAACGTGTTGGTGTATTTTGTGCGTCTAGTGTCAGAATGTGTCTCTGGGAGGAGGCTGTGCATGCGAGCGCGTGTGCGTGTGCGTTCTGGACCTCGGGGACATTGGAAGTACTTACCAGCTCACTGTAGACTGCTTGATCTGTTGAGAAGCAGTGCAATGGCTTGATGGTGCTACAGACTGACACATGACTACACAGACCCCGAACAGACATTAGCACAAGCTTCAGCAAACCTACATCTGAGCCTCAAATCATTCATTAAATCAGAACATCAAAAGGAACTTTACTTGAATGCCTCAACATAAATTTTTTATTATTACTGAGAATAAATCTTTTGTCTTTTTTTTTTCACCACCACCATCTCTAGTCTCTTTTTGCACTCTCTCTCTCTCTCTCTCTCTCTCTCTCTCTCTCCCCCTCTGTCTCTGCATATCAGCTTGCCTGCATCCCTCTCTCCTTCTCTCTTCTAGTTTGATACATCCTTTAGCCTGGCATGGTATTTTGTGAAATGGATCTTATGAATTTTTCAGAGAGGTTCATTGCTTTAGTCAGGCCTGGTTAAGTGGACGATTGTATCAATTCGCAACCTTTTAGGCTGCATGTGCGCACTTTCAAAAATCACACTCTTTATAGAAGAGGGATTTATGCTGACCGATAATGATGAATGACTACTAATAATATTATTGTGTTATACACTCTAAATATACTAAAACATTCCCTTACGAAACTCACTTGAACTTTATTTTTATCTTTCTTGAAATGTAAGGGCTTTGGTAATAGAGTGGGGGAAAAAGACTCTTACATTTTTATAGCTTTTAATTCTACTGTAACTGTGCAGCATGGGCCTGTCTGTCACATTGTATTTGTTTCTGACCAGAAAGCGTCTTTTTGTTCAACCTTTTACCAACATGAATCCTTTTAGTGCTTTTGTCAGGATTCATATGCTATTAGATTACTCTTTAAATGTTGATGAAACAACTAAACCGATGTACTACGGCTAAAGAAATAGCAGTCTAGCAGGATGAATAATGTCATGGAAATTTGACTTATTAATAAGAGTGTGTGGGGGGGGGGGGGGGGGGGGTAGTTTTCTGGTAAATGTCAAATGTTTTTTAGATCTTTTTAGGTGTAGTTTCCATTCCTAATAGTCTCAATCCCATCTCCTGAAACTGTCTGATTTGGAAAACTGATTTAAAAAATATATAGTTGTCTGATACTGTCAAATTAATTTACACATATCTAGCATTTTTTTATATGTTTTATGAACATACTATGGTATTTAAACAAAATGTTTACAGGTGCACTGAAAACTCCCAACAAATATGAAACATCCCCTTATGGCTCCATTCGAGCGACAGCTAGCATCCAAATAGTGGTAGTGATATGTAATGCTAAATGAAGCAGATAAACATGTCTTTAAATGAGCAGCGACCCACTGCACCCACCTTTCAGCAGCTGACTAGCCCGACTGCGTGCTGTGCAGGGGTTGGTGGGCCCCACTGCGAGAGAACTAATGGAAAAGCTTTCAGGGCTTTAACCTGAAGGAAAACGTCAGCTCACATTTGGCTGCTCACCCAGGTCTAATGTCTCCCAATTGTGGCAATCACCACTGCTCTTACCCATTTTTATCATGACCCCCCACCACACACACACACACACACACACACACACACAGCCTTTCTCTGTTACACTCTCTCACACACACATACTCCAGCCCCATTGGACTCTGGAATGACTGACTTTAGAGCGTGCCAGGACTCTGGAGACTTACCTTGTTAAACAGTCCTGAAAACAACAAGGGCCGCAAAACAAAAGTGTGCAGAGTTTAGGCAGTAAAAGCGTGGTACTCTGGCTCAGCTGGGACATCCCAGAGCAGACTGGGAAAATGCTCCCCGTTCCCCTGAGTCTGTGCTGAGGTGTCATGTCAAGCTGGAATAGGATGAATAGGAGCAGACAGACAGACTCTGATGGACTCAAACACTGTAACCTGATGCAGTTTAAGACAAATCAGACTTTTCTATTGAGATTACCTTTAAATTTTTGTGTTTTTTTTAGTTATGTATTGCAGATACTATACAATTTGTGTTAGTGAGTCAGTGAATCAGTGAGTTAGTGAGTCAGTTTTATTCTGAGTAAGTACATGATTACTGAGTTCATATTTGTAATTATTATTTTTTTTAGCTATCCTGTTTTATGAAAAAAGTCAAGTTATATTTGTATAGCACTTTTCACAATGCTCAACATTTAAAAAAAAAAACATTTTTATTAACTATGGGAATTTTTTAGTTTATAGATTTCATATACAGTACATAAAATCAAGCATAAATCTTTTTATCAAGCATAGTTCATGTAACCCTGTGCAAATTGTTCTTCTCACAGATAGTGCGAAGGTCTGTTATGTGTGGCAACCAAATTCCTTATGTTTTTTTTTTCCCTTTTTTTCTACCGTTCTAAAACACGATTCTAAAATCATGAATAATTTGTATCACCACCCTACTGCCTGATGACAGCTGTGCAGTTGTCTTGCAGTCTATTTTTCAGATCAAGTAAATAATGAATAAAGCGCCACAACAAAAGAACACAGTATCTGAGCCCTGTCTCCCTGAGACCTTCCACTGCTCTCCAGTCACAGAGGTGTAGACGCCCTGCATTTCTTCTGTCACCTCTGTTTATCTTTCAAAGTGAGAAACTACTGAGTAATTCATCAAAATACCAGAATATGTTTCACAGGTGATGCCTGTAAATACCTTGTTTATGCTTGATTACTTGCATGATACTTATGCTTGGGAAATGTTGAAATAATTTTTTAAACAACCCACCAATCAATCCAGATTTCCCTCTTTTTAGATCTCCCTATTTATTTATTTTTTAGTTTCAGTCTACATAATGTGTAACACAGTATTGTGAAAAGCGCTATACAAATAAATGTGAATTGAATAGAATTTTTCAAGTCAACAGATGATGTCATTATGATTGGGAATTTGGAGGATTAGGATTTAGTCCTTAATATTCTCTTATCGGCCATATAAATCAAGAGAGTGTGCTGGTGTGTTTATTTTGTGTTCTGCAGAAGGAAAGCTCTGGTAAGCCCCAAGTTATGAGGACAAAATAAATGAGGACATTTTTGTTTCCCATGAGGAAAACAACTTGTGAATCATACTCGGTGATGTTTTTTTTTGAAAATGTAAAAATGTAGAAAAATTCTGATGGATATAGGTTTACAATTTGTAAAGCATAAAAATCATTATGTGTACGGAAAGTCCCCATAAATGTGTGTGTGTGTCTGTGTGTGTGTGTAAGCCAGAGAATGAAGTGCTCTGATTACTCGCCCACTGAAATTGATTGGGCTCTTTCCAGGACTTCTTCTATTCATATTTGATATGCCTGGAGGCTGTGGGGCAACGGTCTTAAAAACCTCACTGAAATCTGGCCTGGCCTAATGGTCCAAGCTTGCACTTTCCTCTGAGTGAACTGCAGAGGATTGAAACTGTTGTGGTGGATACTGACCTGCGTAAAGGCATTGCAATCCGTGCAGCACTCTGGACAACATTCATACCCACACTGCCACTCTGTCTCTAATTCAGACCACTGTAATAAAAAGGGATTGTTGGTTTAACTTAAAGTAAGTTACCTGGTTGTCTTAAAATTTTGAGTTCATTGAAATGAACATTTTTATTTAATAAAAGTCGTCAGGTCACCTTTTATATAGCGCTTTTTACAATACAGATTTTTTTTCTCAAATCAGCTTTGCAATGATAATAGCGTTTTTAGTCGTTTCTGTAGGCTATCTGCGTAAACGGGACTTATTTTGATTACGTTCTCATCTGTACAGAGGAAAAAACTTTTGCCTTGTCAAACTGAGGAGATTGGTTTAATGAATAGAAACTCAAAATATTATGTTATCTGAACCACATATTACTTGTTTTGACAAAAGATAAAAAGCTGTGACAAATCATGAAAATAATTTTCAGTGAAGGGAAATTACGAATTCTGCATATGAAATTATGGAATATTTGGTTTCATTCCAAATATTGTTACTTCCTAAATATTATCCTAATTCCAGGCATGTTCGATTTTCCCTTACAGCAGCAGGACATGTAAATCCCACAGCCGTGAGCTTATCTCTCCTTTCTCTGGAATAAATATGCATTTTCTTGTTCCTCTCAGTCAAATCTTCGGGGTTTTAAAATATTCAGTATTTTCGCGGGCCTGAATGCAGTAAGATTTGAGCTATAAAAAGTCAGTGATTTCAATCTTTGATTATTTCTTCTCACTATACCAAAACTTGTGCTTCTAAGTTGTAACACTGAACTAATATCACGGCATCTCGAAAAATGTTGAGGTAATCTACTTTTGGAAAATGAGAAATAAAGTTTTTTTCTCGGCTAATGCAGCGCGGTTTTGTTGTTGGAAACATAATTTAAACCGTATGTTATTTACCTTCATTGTGCCAGATCCCTAAATAAGCTGACGTTATATCCCGGGGCCATTTTAGACTGCAGGGCAGCAGAAAGCACTGACCCGCCATATTCCGTGGGCATGAGTGAACTGTTTCTGCTGAATAAGCTCCCTTTATTTAGACTTAGTTTAGTTAACAGCGGAGATCCAACTGTGTTTAGAGTGTAAATAAAAGGGATTAATAATTGTCATGGTCAGATAAGACGAGGTAACAAGCCGTTTGATTTGATGATATCTCTGTAAGCTACCTTATATCATTTGCACAAAAAAAAAAAAAAAATCGATATAAGAAATATGAAGATTTTGTCAGGTAGCCTACACTTTGTTTCTGAGGACTAGTTAATTGGGCTACTGTGCCATACAATTAATGATTTGATATAATTATCCTATAAATATTGTTACGTATTAAAAAATAAATAGCTACGAATCAAAGTGCTTTCAATAATTTTAAATGTGGCATGTGTTTCTCAGACTGAGGAATAAATCAGTGGGAAAATTAACAGCAGCGTCTGAAACCAAATGGACAGATGTAAAAATGTTACTCCAAGTTTTAGATTAAAAATAATTTAGTGTGTCATTTTTTATTCACAATGAACATAACGTAAAAAAAGTAAATTCCATAAAATGTTAAATAGGCTATAACTAATAATAAGCCTATAAATGTACAGTTTTTAATAGATCCTAATTTTTGCAGTTTTATTCACTAGTCCCAACACAACTGAATTAAGTAAATGTAGAGGGAATGTACAAATTAAATTGAGACCAGATTTAAAAGAATCCAGTAAATTGAAGAGCAGTAAAAAATCAGGCCTGAATCAAATATAGCCAACAATTATTTGCAACATGATCATATCACTTTGACTGTGTTGAATTTCATTTAAACTTTACACAATAGGCTATAGGCCTAGGCTAATTATGTTCTCTTCAAACATAAATGGATAAAGTTGATTTAAGTGTATTTTTTAGTAGATCAGTTCAATATAGTGTAGCTTTCCCTTTTTTTGTCATTTTGTGACATTTTTTGCGTCTCCCAAATACTGAGATTTATAAATAATTAATCAGGTGTCTTTATTTTTCTCGTCCCTTTCTTTTCTAATATCGAATACTTCTTGATTCCCATTAACTTAGGCTATTTAATGGTGTTTCAATAATTCTTAATCTTAAAAAATATAAGATAATGCAAATGCACTGATCGCGAAACACATGACAAGTAGAATTTCCCACAGCTCTTTTGCAAATAAACATGCAGGCTATTTTTATTTAAAACGAAAGGAAATGCTTTCATTTACAACCATGAAATGAAGTGGCCTATGCTTAGCTCAAGTTATCCGATGCGCGCAGTAGCCTATACAGAGATTTTGCAAATCAGTATGAAACAACAACTTTGTTTATTACACACAAAAAAATACACGCTAGAAATATATCTTCGTAATATATTTTATTTCAATAAATAGTGTAAATTATATAAAACAATAGGGTATTTGTCAATTTAATTTATCTGACAAGGTAGCCTATATTAAGTAGTAGGCTAGCTTAAGGCTATTTATTTACGCTAAAGAAAACGAACCTTATAGAAAAGAAGAAATGATGACTGTAATGGTTCGACAAGCCAAATAATTTAAGTTGGGCTATAGTACACAAACAATCATTGTATTGATGAAATCTCGCATTCTATTGTAGTGCTTGTTTTGCCAGCATCCCTTTTGCAGCGTTGAAAACAAAGTGACATTCTTTTGAGATGCGGTGATTTTTCTCTCCTTCAGCTGATATTTTGGGTGATAGTGAGTGTCCTTTCTCGCGGCGGTTATATTTCATCCCTGATTATTTTGGTAAAAATATTTTGGGTTCAGACACGATAGCTGACATGTTTCTGCAGCGGACTATTGATTTGAATGAAGATACACTGTTATAATATCATCATGAAAGCTGTCAGACCTGCTGGCCTGCTGCTGACTCGTAGCAAATCTCACAAAGCATAAACAGCTCTACAAATAATGTGAACGTTATAGTCGCCAACTCTAAAACACTGATTTAATTATTTATGAATGAATATTTGTAGCTTGTTACATTAAAAAGCCTGTTAAAGTCCCGACTGGTTTTCCAATAGTGTTTGGTAAAGTCCTTGACTCATGAACCAATGTTTCCTCACTTCAGTCCATGTTGTGTTTCCTTGTGTCTTCTTAAATCGACCTTGCGCTGGAATCCTTTGCCGCAGAGGTCACATCCAAACGGTTTGAATCCAGTGTGTTTTCGACTGTGCGTTATCAGATTGGAGCTCTGACTGAAAGCTTTCCCACACACCTGACATTTGTGTGGCTTTTCCCCTAGGAGAGAACATCCACACGTCAACGTTTTCATCCAAAGTTCTATTTTTATATATAAAGTTCTAGATACATTTCCATAGGCTACACCTTTATTTCGTTTAGGCCTACCTGTGTGGATGAATGTGTGTTTCTTCATATCTGATTTCTGATGAAATCTCTTCCCGCAGTACTGGCATGGGTAGGGTCGTGTATCGGAGTGTATAAGGAGATGAGTGGACAGAGTGGATGATCTTTTAAAACTTTTCCCACAGATTTTACAATCAAAACTTCTCTCCTGTGGGATAAAAGGCGTGTTTGTTCAAATTCAATCGATTTCAGTTACACTAATTAAACATTTGTGCTATGATTTTCATTCCTAAATAGGAACATGATGCGAGCACCTGTGAGTGAACAGCTTTGTGTTGTTCCAGACTGACCGCGTGTCCGAACGTTTTCCCACAGATGTCGCAAGCAAAGGGTCTTGTTCCACTATGCGACCTGCGAACGTGAACTTCCAAGCCATGTGGTGTAGAAAACACCTGTGGAGCAGAGAGGACCATCTTTAATAAATAATGTCTAATCGTGATTTCTAAAAACAGTCAAGCTAATGTGCGCTATAGTAAACATTACCTTGCTGCATTTGATGCATTTGTATGCGCCATTTAGTAGGAGACGACTACACATCGCATCGGAGCTGGACTTTATCTCAGTTCCTTTTCCCAGTATGCTGCTGTCATCATAAAATCCAGAGGCAGTGGCGCGCTCGAACAGGGTGGCAGTGGAGCCGTAAATGCCTGCGCCAGATCCTCGTTCAGTGAAAAGAGAGGGTTCGACATGCACGCGCTCATTGTAATAGGCTGGAGGAGTTGGCCGCTCGTGAGAGTGGTGATGATTGAGAGTATGTACAAGCTGTCTGATTTCACATCCCGAGTACCTGCTCCACGCGTAAGGCCTGAAAGGGACGGTGAAGGGCTGTGTTTCCTCTACGGAGGGTGAAAAAGATTTGGTTGACTCTGAAAAGAGAAAAACGACCAATTAGCCTAATGATTTCCGTGTTTTCAATATGCTGTTATTCGGTTTAGAATTAGGCTCTAAAGTGAATGTTGATGTCTGCATTGATAGCTCTGCAAGATTGCTTGCTCATCTGCAATAGGCTAGACCTATGTCTCAAAGACGTTTCCTTTCAGATGTTAAATAGACATTTAGAAAATGTCTTTCAGATGTTTAGTATGATTAAGAATGTATGTAAAACTGCTTTATCTAAAATGTATTTTAGATGTTTTCCAGATCAAGCGCTCTGTAACCAATTTAGAGGCGTAGGCCTGTAGCCTATGTGCTATCTGGGTATTTATTTGCTATACGTTTTGTGCCAACATTTGATGAGGTCAAATAGCTTATATGGTATACTTTTAAAACAAAAGTTTTTGTGATTTATTCAAATTCTGTCCAATAATAATCCGAAATGAACGAAAGCCATTTTAAGATTATAAATAATAAATAGGCTAATATAAAAAAACTATAACATGCATTCACACCATAGATGCAATTTAATGGGCTTTAAAGTACACCCGTACCCGGTGATGCTGATGGTGATGGAGGTCGCCAAAAGTCTTCGTAATCTGACGAGCGGTCGCACACGCTTCCCCCAGAGCTGAGAGGAGACTTGGAGGAAATATCAGCTTGATCCACCAGGTGAGAGTCCGGTGAACAAGCATCAGTCGTGTCGCTTGTCAGAGCATCCGTACAGCACTCTGACTCGTCTGAAGGTTTGGCTTCTGTAATGATTTTTTTTTTTCTCTCGTCAAAACCACAGATGTAAACTATTGAATCTGAATCTCACAACATAGGCTATGGATAGGCTACAACGAAAATCTAGAATCCAGAGTTTTCATTAATATACATGTTCTGTTTGACAACTGCAATGCATTGCATTGTTATTCTCTGTAAATCGTATGTAGCCTAATTTAGAAATTTAGAAATTTTGACATACCTGCACATATGTGAGCTAAAATAGAATCAAGTCTCTTGTAGTCATCCTCCAAAGATCGTGGCTGGTGGTAGCTGTGTGCTTTTTTGCTCTTCACCAAGAAAGACCTAGGCATTGTGTCTCCTCTAGTTCCTTCCTTCGATGTCCTCGGTCATTAGTGAAGATCGGGCAATCTGTCAGATCCACAGATGCGGTGGCTTTTTATCTCTGAAAAGATTTGAAGACCATTTGGTTGAAGAGCAGCGAGTCTGTATAGAGGATGGCAGAGTGGGAGCATGCGTAAAGCAATTCTCTCGTCTGCCAGGTGTTATGAAGACAGGTGCTTTAAAGGGACAACTACCAAGCCTTAGGCCTGTGATTGGTCCGCCCCTGTATGAGAGGACAGACAGGTCCGGGGGGAACCGTGGCTATCAGGATAAGTGATACACTGTTTTATCAATGTGTTACTCAATCCCTAGCTGCAGGGGGAGAGGAAACGAGGAGACGGCAACCCAGCCTGTGCATGCCTTCTGCAGCTAACGATTTGCGCAGTTTTTTGTGTTAAGGACTTACTGTTAAAACAAAAAATATATACATTTTCTTCCAAAACAAAGTGTTTTGATCAATTTAGGAACTGCTTATTTAATTTGTTTTGCGATCATGCACAAGGGGGCATTTTTGAGTCCTTCATATAGACATGTATAAAAATGCTATAAATATAGCCTATAGGTCTATATTGTTATTGCCTTTTTTTTTCTTAACACATCAACAAAAATCGCGCAGACTAGCCTATGTATTTATTTTTGTTTGCTGTAGGCTATTAGCAAATATGCACACTTTCATTTAAAAGTCGGTCTAGATTAAATATTTGATTTAAAATGTATTAAGTTTTTATATATATTTTTTATTATTATTTTTTATTTTTAGATTTAAGTTTCGGGTAATGCGCCAAAAACACCCCCTCAGATACAATTCAATAAACTAAACACTATGACAATATAAACGTCATCATTATTAAAGTTCAAAACCAAATATCTCCTCCCTTTATCACTTTATCTTATTTTTTGCTACAATTGTCCAAAATAGGTCTTTGAAGTCATTAACCCCGTTATCATGATTTTTTAAAGAAAACAATTGGATTTTTAAAACAGTCATTTGTAAAACTATTGCCTATATAGCATATCAAATAATTATATTTCTAATAAACACATTGAATTGTCGTGGCTTTGCGCAAGGCCAATAACTGCCGAATGAACAATAAAACTGTCAACCCTGTTACCTCGACCCAATAACACAGTCAAAATCCTTCTTTTTTTTTTCTTGATAAAATGTTTAATTTTTAATTCAATATTTAGGCTACTTTAATATATATTTATTTAATTTTTAAAATTAAGTTTTATTTATTTATTAAGACCAATCATCCAATCATCTCAATGGCAAACATTTTCTCAATCAACCAGAATAGAATGCAGCTTAATGTTCTTAAAAACGCTGCTGTTGAATTCATATTGTCTAGGCTATAGGTTCAATAACCGGACTTTACAGAGGTGATCAAGTAAAACTTGGTTTTAGTAGACATGAAATAAAGCTGTCCACACGCCAGCGGGGTCACGGTGATCTCGAGTTTCGTGGCTGCTCAGTAAACAGAGCGTCCTTGTTCAGAGTGGACGCTGGTGATCTGTCGTGGACACAACAGGGACACACATTCAGCTCGTGCGGCAGACAATCAGTGGGAGCCCGTACACCAGCCAATCAGTCTCCGTCTCACCTGCCTTTGACTCGTGACAGCCGTCTCGCAAAGTAATCGCTTCACTTCACTACATTGAAGCGTTATTGCAGTATGTCATTTAGGGCAAAAAGCTGTAAATTGTAGTGGGGCTAATCGTTATCTTTACTGCTTTATCTCTCGTTATTTGGTTATGTTTCGCTCACTTTATGATCAGTTTCATGGATTTATGAAATTTGTCGCGCCCATCAGATAGGGTAGCTTACCTAATCGCACAGTCCAGGATCCGCAGAAGAGTGAGTGCGTTTGATATCTTACTGCCAACTGCGATGCGCAGGAAATCAAAGCGCAATGTGCCCTCCGTCGATTAGACATGCCACCCCAGGGTATCCGGTAGATAGGCCGATAAGGCAAGGACACTGTTACAAGTATCTTGACTGATGTTCTGACATTATCTCACATTTACTGTGTACTCCATCACGAGAAACATTGGAAACAATCATATGTAGGCTATCCCACATAATGAAAGTGACAGAAACTTAAACACGGCAAGCTATAGGCTACCGAACACTAGGGGAAGGGGAATAAATAAATGGTTATCTCAATAACAGCACAAAATAGCCTACTTTTATGTCGTTCCATAGACGCAGGTCAGTGTCATGATACATAAATTAACTCTCAGAACAAAATAAACAACCGAAGATAAAAAAAAGCAATATCCTGACCATTGCTGCTTCCTTTTTGTCTAAAAAATAATTTTTAATATAAGGATGTGCTTTAAATATTGTAGGCTAGCCTACTTCTAAAATACAGAGCCTGCTCTTTAGTTATAAAGATAGGCTAAAGAATATTTTTATGAGCAACCAAATAACGCTACCAATATATAACGCTTCTTTTCTATTTGTTTATGTTTATCGTCCTGCACTGTTGAATGTCATCAACGAAATACCAAGCGTTGCAAATTAAAACGTTTGCATTTTTACTGGTAAACCGTTCCAGAGATAAGTCGAGTTTTATTCATATTAAATACGTAGCCTATACACAGTATACAGTATGCAACTTCATGCATGACTGGAAACGCGCGAACTGTGATTGCTCTTAGCGAAACCCTGATTCAAGAATTATGTTTTATCAGTCACTTTAAATTTAACGAGAGCTCATTCCCCGACAGGAATTGCAGTAGGCTACTTACCCGACAGCCTAACACAGTTCGTTGTAAGATGATTTCAGGACAGTTGAGGTGTTTTCGTTTAAGTCAAAGAGCGCAGTCAATCTCCTCTCATGGGTTTTAAGCGTACGAGCATCTACTGAAACACACACACACACACACACACACACACACACAGCTTCCTGAAGAACGTTATTTGCGACAGATCTCAATAGTATTCCAGTGTAAAGAGCAGCTGTTTATTTCAGTGCACTGAATGTTTATTTGTCTTGAAAAACAGCGTTACACAAAAAAAATCCTAAATAAATAAACCCTAACAGTAGCCTACAATACAAAAAAAAAAATAATAATAATAATACACGCCCAGATATTGGATTCTCGATTTCAGGAGAAACTAATTTACAAAAAAGTATTATATTAAATGTTGTGAATAATTTTTTTTTTTAAATTGGATTACCACACATTTTCGTTTGACTGCTGCATGAAATAGCGAACAAAGCATGACAGTCGCAGGTTATTATCAAATGGTATTTTTATTGTGATATGAATCAACAAGTCCATCATCTTCAAGACACTTATCTTGCATTGTCAACAGTCTGTAAAGCGTTTCATGCCCACAGGAACATTCCACAGGAATTCACTGTTAAACACTCAACTTTTGTAAGGTTTTAGTTTATATTACAACGGGATTGCTTTAAATCACTTTAGTGTTTTGTGAATTGCAAGCTCGTTTAGCAAAGTCTTTATTATGTATGTGGGCAAGGTGGACAAATATACCAACTTTACATCCATCATGATAGGTTTTAAGGCTTGCTTTCTGAAATTACTTCATTCTTTTGCTTTGAAGATGACTACCAAAGTCCATGGGACACAAAAACTCATTGGAGAACAACAATGTAGAGTGAAGCTCAATTAAATATATTGCCATAAACAGGGATAAGTAGTATTTTTCAATGTTGTGAAGTCAAATGCATGTCATCTGAGCAAAAATCCAAACTGATTCAAAAGCTAGTTGGTATGAATATGTACGTAAAAAGAAAAGGAGGGACAGTGTGTGTATACTTGTATTCTCATTGCCTGTGATAGCTGTGAGTGCTTGGCTTGAGTAAGGCCAGAGATAGGAGAGCATTGTTCCGATAAACACTGCTCTCTGCCTCCAATTGCATCAGTTTGCAGGTATTCATGATTCATAACATGCTCAGCAAACCACATTTTGTAGAAAATATTGTAAATCAGCAAGAATTTCATAGAATCTTTCCAGGCACAAAAACAAATCAAAACTCCATCCTGTGAAAGAGAAATGACTACATCAAAGCTACAGTACATAAAAGTTATTGGACAGCAGTGTGCCAGGAAGAGTTGTTGCCTCCAAAGACCTTCCAATTTCAGTAATACGTCCTTTAACTGTACAATACATTACAATATAGACATGACAGCCACTGAATACATATTTTCAAGTAATAATGGAGATGAAAAAAAAAATCAAAACATGTACATATTTACATAGATGCTGGTTCCTTGACCCACATTTCATAATGTGTTCAAGACCCAATCTTATAATTCATGCCAGGGAAAAAAGGACTTGATAACTTTAGATATGACACCGTTGTATAAATATGGAACATATAAATGTCCTTATAAAGATGATAGTGTTCTTTAATATCCCTCAAAGTTATTCATTGACTGGTTTCTCATGGTTTCTTAAAAAAAGGATGACTTAAAAAATAAAAGCTATGACAATGCAAAATCTTAATGCATAAAACACTACGCTATACAAAGTCGCTTCTCATAATGTGAAAAAAATTGTGGGGTATTAGAAACACCCCCTTTTATGGTTTGGGAATCTCGTGCCACAAAATTATTACTTTTATTACAAGGGTCTCAAAGAGCCTAAAAAGGCACATTAGCCATCTTTATTGTGGCTAAAATTAAAAGTAGTGCCAGGACAAACATCTGACGCATTTTGGCAAAAACAAAACAAATGCAGATGTAAACCATGACCTTTAAAGAGATAAGACTCCACAAGTCCATTTGTAAAGATGAATGAGGGCTTTACAAGTTCGAGTCGGATGCTCAATGCTGTAGGGCGAGCTTACAGACCATGTTACCTTCCCTGACCTTTAATGGCAGTTTGTGTCACCAATCCATACGATCATACTGTAGTTGTCTTATGGCTGCCATTTGAGGGCACAGTAAGTCGTAGGGTATCTCCTTCCTCGTCACCCTCACTTTCTGAGTCCTCCAGGTTTGGATGTAGTGTGATCCGGCCTCTAACCTGATGACTTGTCAGGTGGGGTGACAGCTTCACTCCATCTTCATCAGAGGACTGGTAGGATTCATTGTCACCTCCATAGTGATTGACTATATGAATCCCATCAAAACTGGGTTGGTCGGGTAATCCCTGCTGCCCTCTTAAGCATCGGATCTATGAGAAGAGGAAAGAGAACATCAGCTCAACTGAAACTTTAACAGCTTTAACATTTCATTTTACAACATGCAAATAAGCACCAGGAAACAATTTCTTCACAAAAGATAATAAAAGGAAAGGTAACAGTTGCCAAACACACACCAATGCACAATCTCTGGACAGCACCATAAATTTGAACAAGCACATATAGTGGGATGATAGGGTCAAAATGAGTTTTCTACACAAACAACTTTATCTACATTCAGTCAACAACACAATCTCATGGTAAATCAGAACTATTTAAAATTTGAGCAAATTGATGGCTAATTTGTATGAATTCGCACAATCTCCTTCATGTGTTTTCATATGATCTGCTTACAGCCCAGTGACGGTTGTGTTTAGTGTTAGGCTTAAGGGTGGACTTTCAAACTATTTTTCCTAAAAATCGTACAAATTCATACGAATTCGCATCTAGTAAAATAGTTATGTTTTCCTGTGAGATCAGGTTGGTTAGTTCACCCAAAAATGAAAATTCTGTTATTAACCTACGCTAATGATGTTGAAAGACATTTTAAAGAATGACTTTTGTTCAGTATTTTTTCAAAATATCATCTTTTGTGTTCCAAAGAAGAAAGAAATGCATAGCTTTTTGGAACAACATGAGGGTGAGCAAAATATATTTGAGTGAACTATACCTTTAAGAAACAATAAGTCAGGAGGTCATCAGGGGTCTCATTTATAAAACTGTGCGTAGGATCGTCCTTACTAAAAGTTTACGCGCGAAAAAGAAATTCAGACTTATCAAAGTGTGCGTACGCCAGAACCTGAGCAGAATTCACTTTATAAACCCCAGTCAGCGGAAGATGCGCACACGCTTCTCCTCCCCGAAATAACCATATATGGAGCTTACAACGCCTAGTTTTACTATGCATATCCTCATCTGCATATCATTTGCATATGATTATTCATCCACGTGATAACATGTTTAACGGTACAAGACATTAGGAAAATATGAAATAGGCTACGGATGTGCCGTCACATTACATTAATACAAATCATTTAGTAGCCTATCCTTGCCTTGTTTTTGAATACATAAATCAAAGTGTAAAATAGCCTACATTTCAGGGAAAGTTTTTCTCAATCTTTTCCACTGGCCAAATAGTATTTTTAATTGATTTATACTTTTAATGGAAACAGATAGACCTTGTTGTGCATTATTTGCACAAAATCAGTGCTCGAAATGGGGCGGTACTCACCGGTACGCAGTACCGGCACTTCTACATTTTACTCTTAAGCGTACCTGCACTTTTTCTTGCGTACCGCTACTTCTCGCTTGTAGCCGCTACTCTACCACTGACAGAAAAAGCGTGACGGCCATTTGACCCCTTATTTACACTGCACACATCTGCGGCGCGAAACGGCTACCGAAGCTGATCGCGGCCACCGCAAGCGTGAGCGTCACGTATTTTTTTCGGCTTGCATGTTCATTCACACCGAGAGCAGGAGCGTCGGGTCGCGTGAGGTCGTGAGCCGCAGTGAAGCGGGGGTTTCGGCGCCGATTCTATTGTGCTACGCTCATTTAAAGTGAAAGCACACTTTTGATGGAGAAAATAAATATGATTTCACACAAAATGTGCCCAAAATGCACAGAATTTGCATGTCTAGTGTGTTTTAACAAGAACTGGAGTAGGCTACGTCAGAAAAGAAATTGAAGACAAAAATATTTATAGAAGATTTAGTCTACCCATTTAACCTTGCTTTATTATTCAGTTTGAGTAAAAGTACCTGTTTTATAAATAAATAAAAATAGTCAGAATATACAGTAAGCTTTCTTTTAGTTTATGTAATAGCCTACACATGTACAGACCTGTATACATGCCCAATTCAAACCCGAGTGTAATTTTTTATGTGTGCTGTCTTGTAAACATTTCAAAGTATGACTGAAAAGACTAGATCAGAGCTGTTTTCTTGGCTGTTTTTGCTGTTTACCATTTACATGCAATTGTTGTATACCTCCCATCTTAAACTTCAAGAATCAAGTTTATTAATGACCAACTTCTAAAAAGAAAATGTTCAGTTGTCTTAAAGAAATGTGCACACACACACACGACTTGTTTAAATACATTTATGTTTAACAATAACTATAAATTGTTGTTGTACCAGCAATATCCCCAGGTTTTGTTTTTCACTGTATATTTCAAATGTCATGATTTGCCAATGCAAGAGTACCGGCACCTTTTTCCCCCCACTTCAAGCACTGCACAAAATTATTTTCTCAGATATTCTGCTATTATCATGATAAGCAATTATCTCTGTAGTTAAAACATTAAAACACAGCATGCCTCAGGAAACGTGTTTAAAAGCATTGCATCCACAACAAATATTTATATTTATTGAATATACATTTGTTTTGTAACTTCTCAGTAATGATTTCATGTAGTTTAAGTGTTTAACTCCATTAATGAGAATAGCATATTTAATCTAAATGTTTATATCAGAAGTAAAACAAAGTTTAAATCATTATTTTATTCATTTAAAATGTTATTGTGAACATGCACTGTTTTTATGATTAGGACTCATAATGAAGATTTATGGTTTTACTTCATATGCCATTAGATAGGATATGAGTCAGCTTCACTAAAAGACTCAGCGGACATTTAAGAAGGGATGGATATTTGCTTAAAGTTATAGGCTTGGTGAGTGAAATTATATTTGTATTATCTTTCTGTATATGTATAATTTTCTTTAGATTTTCTGTCTAAAAGTGACATTAGACATTTAACTCTGTGTTGCCAAACTGCTCCATCCGCAAAACGTTTGTACGCATGGATCAGAGATTGCATGCAGGTGCGCAAATTTTCCCATCAAGTTTGTTTTTAGAAATCACAACTTGCGTTGGAAGTGGCGTACGCCTCTTTCAGGGCCTGTTTTGTGCGTACGCAATGGTTATAAATGAGGCCCCTGGACTTGAATGCTAAACCATGTATCATATATTATAATAAAACGATAAAAGTCCATTAAATTTAAATAAAAGTTCATGCTAAAAAATAAAATAAAATAAAAAAGTAAATCAAATGGCCAACTGTAAGCCAATAACATAAAAGTCCTGGTGTGAAATGTGGTTTTGAACTGAGAAACTTGCTCTGTGGTATAACACACAGTTGATAGAGATGCATACGCTCTTACCTGAAACATTCTGCCTCAGAAAGACAGACATGTGGGGAGAGACGTATTCATGGGTATTGCAGTGTAACCACAATCAGTAACATTCTGTTTTATGTCCATTCCACAACAATATTACCCAAATTACAAAACAACCAAGAGTTTTAAAAATGAGAACACAGTGTTCATGTGGGATTTAAATGCAGTGCACATAGAAGAGGGCTGATGTGTGAGTTGTGGAGGCTAAAGAAAGAAAAAAAGAGAACAAGCCGGAAGACAGCGTCAAAATGGCAAGTGAGGCCACAAGTATGACTGTGATGTTGAGAGATTAGCTCGAGTATGGTTTTGCTTGGTGCAAATGCGGCTGATTGGAAACCTCTCGCTCTTTAGCAACTACGTGATTTAAATAGCAACCAGATACCAGACATCCGTCCTTTTGTTTTAAGGTTATGACTAAGCCGACTTTAGTGTGGCTGATCTTTTAAGCCCAACTTTACAACTTAATTCCACAAATCTCAAGTAAACATCTGCAGATAAATTATATATATTGTGTAAAGGTGAGAGGTTTTACTAAACTTGCCGTTATGGACCGATTATCGTTGGCTCTTGACAAATTGCTTGTGATGTTCTTTATTTATAACTCACTTTGGTCACTTTCAAAATAAAATGGCTTTTCTCTCAAACTACACATTCACAAACATCCAAATCAGTCTTGTTCGTAAGGGTTTGTGGCTACAGACAGGATTCATGCTATTGCTTGATTGTGTACGAAGAGGAACCTGGCAGGTTTTAAGAGGTAAAGCTGTCTTGCTGCACTCTGTAGATAGGGATTGAGATGGATTTAGTAGAAAGTTGTTTGACCGCAAACCACCAGCCTTTTGTTGTCAGTATTAGGGAGGAGGAGAAAAATCACACTACATCCTGCCCTCTGTATAAATCAATTAAATGCTTTCCATTTTCTGTTCTGTCGCTCCACATTCAATTTAGATCCTTTACCATGTAAAATAATGTCTAGATAAGAAAAAAATTTGATTTCTTAAACATCACATTAGTGATGTTTAAAACTGGTTGTTCCGTAAATACATCAAAGGAAGAAACATCATTGAAGTCATGCTCACTGCACATATTGTGTCAACACATTTCCCAACACCGATATGACAACTGCTAGTGATGTCAAATTCCAAATAAACATTAGCCTACACAATCTATATCGACCTCTACCACAAACGTTGAGAACGTTGTGGTGGAAACGTTGTCTCAAACTTTAAAGCTATTGACTCAAAGTAACATTTACGAGAACGTCACCACACAGTTATGTCATATCTGCATAGATGAGAAGAATTTAACAATTTTGTAAAACACTCCAACCAGTTGTCTTTTAAAAAAAATCTGATAATAGTTATTTACATTTACTTTTTGAAATATATTTATTTAATTCAGAAAATAAGGAAACTTTATTTTACAAGTGGTCTTGTGAGCCCTTGAATCATTCCACGACCAAACCATCTCTATATGGGACAGACAGACCAATGTTTTCCATGGATTCTTTTTTAAGTTATCCTTAAAACAATTATAACTAGCCTAATAGTTGATGTCGATCAATTTATTGATACATAGATTTTTCAAGATGCCACGCCATCTACTTAAAATACTTCCTCAGTAGCTATTTAACACAGAGAAGTTTAACGGTTTAGAAGTGAGTCCCACAACCAGAAGTGGGCAACAACCAAAACAACACATTAGCCACAAAAACAACACCACCTACAGACAATGTCACAAAAAGTTTTTGTTGTTTTCACAAAAAGTGCCTAGAGATGAACTCCCCTTGGAAAGGACTTTGTGCACTTGTTTACGTGCACAAACAGCTATAGCAGACTAAAAAGATGTAACTGCTACTTGTTTAGGATTCTTTCAGTGTGCCATCTCCAATGACTGCAGAGCCAAGGTAATGCTAAGAAAACCGTGAACATGTGTCACTGTAAAATCTGCGTACCTCTCCGTTTATCTGTCTGATTGATGACCTGACAATTCGATTAGGTTGACCTTGAGTCACAGGTCCAGTCGATTTATTAAAATACAGGGTCCACAGAACAGATTTCAGGGTGGTTACACCACCTGTGAGCGGATAGGTGTAGCGCTACAGAGTGCGACGGGGCGTGTGCAGGGCAAACTGAAGTGCAGGAAGAGGCCATGCACAGGGCGTAGTTAACACTTAAAAAGCCCTGTGAAATAAACTAACAAATCTGTTCAAAGCGCTCATAAAGCTTGTGAAAAATAAGAAGCTAACCACAAAACAAATAGTAAAGATCAAAAACATACATCAGGCAGGAAAAGAAGCATCTCATAGGTAGGTAAACCATCACACTCGCCTAGTTGACTGACTACTACGATAAACTTCTGCTTAAAGGTACATGAAGTACATAGTCGTATACAATATTTTGAAACAATATGCAAAAATATTTGTAAACGCATTGAAATTACCTCATGTTTGAGATCTGCTATCTGATCCTTGAGGTCTCTGATGTACTGGCTGGAGTCTGTGTTGTTGAGCTGACCTTGGACCTTTCCTTCCTCTTTCTAAATGTAAAAAAAGAAAGAAAGAAAAGGAATGATAGAATATGCAAACCACCTAGAACAACTAGCAACCTACATAAAAAATGATTTCTTCTGTGAATAAAAAAGAAACATTATTTCAGGAATATTGTACCCTTTTGCTGTTTTCTGAAAAAGCACCATAAAGGTATTATTGAATACCATTTAAGTAGCCCATATGACTCATGCGCACTACATTCAAAGTCTTATGAAGAATCTTCATCTCAGTGTCATCATCTTCAGCAGGTTGGTAATGCTGCAACTGAATCATACAGTAACTTGAGTACCGAATCAGTCTGATTTGTGAATGAGTCCATTAGACCAGTTTTGTGAACTGTACAACCTGATTCACTGAAAAGATCTGACTTGCACTGTTTCCTAACCATGCCATGATGGGATAAAAGGTATATTTATGTTAATCAGGGTTTTTGTCCTAATCAGCCATGCCAATTCTATTTTAGAAATGTTGCAGCTGGAACAACAACATACAAAGTATGACAATGATAATCTCAGGTACTGATTATGTGCTTTATTTAATGTTAAAATAACTTGAGTTTGAATCTTGAGTCAGATCTTGAAAGTAAATTTAAGGAAACAAGAACTCATACCCCATTTACACCTGGTATTAAAATGCAATCTGTATCCAGATAAGTTATCCAGATAATAAAAAAACGCATGTTAATGCAAGGTGTAAATACGTTGTGATCGGATTGTGATCGGATCTGCCTGACCACATCTGGAGGTAGTCTGGCTCGCATTGTGTTCGGATCTTTACTAGGTGTAAACGCAATCCGTACGACGTGATGGCATTCGTACCTGCCATTCATTCAGTTTGCCATCCAGTCATCTTCGCCAAAAGACCCCAAGACCAGGGGCGGAGTGGCAATCGGGAGAGTCGGGGCTTTTCCCGGTTGGTCGGTAGTGTTTCGAGGCCGCGAGGGCCGGTCTGATAGTTATACATTGCAAGTTCTTAGCAACAACATCCGGCGGCCTGGTGTGCGGCCGCTGCCCACTGGTTAAACTGTGCAGCCTCTCTCAACACGTAAATAAGTATGTTAAGCAACAGCCTCTGGTGGAACAGCAACGCCATTCTGGCGTTTTATTGCGCATGCGCGATATTAACTGCTACTTCGCGAGTCGACGTTCTACTGTAACCGTCTACTACTGGAGAACAGCTGATTTGCCGTAAGAAAGAAAGTTAATGTTATGTTTTATGGTATGTGGCATTGTAATTGTTTATGTATACCATTAGATGCCCAAAGCAACCCTCTCCTGCTTTTTACCACATTTTGTATTCCTGCATTTACATTCCTGCATTTTGTCACATGACTAAATTACCCCCTACGCCATACTCTTTACTGTTGCTTAGTAATTTTTGCGTTCTCTTTAGTCATGGCAGTCAAATGGTCAAGTGGCAGATCGTTTGCCAAGCGTGTCAGAGGTTATGAGTTCTAATCCGCGCTCGCATAGTTTTTTTTTTCTCTCAACAAAACCGTATATGTTCATCAGTGGTTACAGTCTATATCAAGCAGGGACACATTTGTGTGCATTTTATTTTTGTGATTTCGCCGGAACGAACAGAGAGTCTCTGCAACTGCGATAGATTGAAGCGCGCGTCCGAGTGAAAGACTGTGCGCGAGCCACAAGAGAACAACTGTATCCATGACAGCAGAGCAACGAGCGCTCAGCTGGATTTCAAAAACAACAGATTTAAGCACTAGATCCCTTATTTAGCGAACTAAATTAATTCTCTGCTAGTTTACTGGAGATGTTTTATTTATTTGTATTAGGTACATCTGTGCCTCAATGTTTCAAAAAGTGGTGGGGGACAATATCGATCGTGAGAAAGTGTAATTAAAAAAAAAAAAAATTTGCAAGGGATCTATTCCATTAGTATACTTTTTTTTACCAAACCCCCCACCCTGGGCCGGTGGTCTACGAAATTTCCCAGTAGATTTTTTGGTCCCACTCCGCCCCTGCCCAAGACAATACGTTCCCACCACTCATTACTCCGCTCTCTCATCCACAGAGACCGGTTCACTGTCGTAGCATTCACAGTAGCCGTAAAAACAACAGCTGCAAACAGGGCCTGTCGTCTTTTCTGTTTGCTCCTAATAGAAAAACGTTGAAAATGACCCCTACCGCGACAGAGAAAAAGTAGAAACAGGCGGTACAGTAATAGCATCTCTAACAATCCTACACCTGCCATGTTGACAAACTACAGCTGATTTCCCACCACCTCAGTGCTCACGCGCAGGTGTCACTCTGGAGGACAGAGATCCGAACTCAATGTGGATAACGAGAACGCATTAAAAATACAAGCTGTAAACGCAAAGGTAAGATCAGAACACCCCATTTACACCTGGTATTAAAATGCGATCTGTATCCAGATAAGTTATCCGGATAATAAAAAACGCATGTTAATGCAAGGTGTAAATACGTTGTGATCGGATTGTGATCGGATCTGCCTGACCACATCTGGAGGTAGTCTGGCTCGCATTGTGTTCGGATCTTTACTAGGTGTAAACGCAATCCGTACGACGTGATGGCATTCGTACCTGCCATCCAGTCATCTTCGCCAAAAGACCCCAAGACAATACGTTCCCACCACTCATTACTCCGTTCTCTCATCCACAGAGACCGGTTCACTGTCGTAGCATTCACAGTAGCCACAAAAACAACAGCTGCAAACAGGGCCTGTCAAGTGGTGGGGACATGTCCCACCCGGCCCCCGTAAATGACGCCTATGCCTACACCTGCCATGTTGACAAACTACAGCTGATTTCCCACCACCTCAGTGCTCACGCGCAGGTGTCACTCTGGAGGACAGAGATCCGAACTCAATGTGGATAACGAGAACGCATTAAAAATACAAGGTGTAAACGCAAAGGTAAGATCAGAACACTTATTATCCGGATAACTTATCTGGATACAGATCTCATTTTAATACCAGGTGTAAACGGGGTCTTATTATCCGGATAACTTATCTGGATACAGGTCTCATTTTAATACCAGGTGTAAATGGGGTCTCAGTGTAAACAAACAAGCGTATTCTACGACAAAGCTTGTATCAGTCACTCAGTATGTATTTTTATTATTGTTTACTATTCCATTTTGTTGGGAGTGCAGTGCTCTTGCAGAGATTCGCCTACGAGCTCTGCTGATTGGCTATGATTTTTGATTAAAGGAGTCATAATGTAGTATTAACTTTGATACCCACGCTCTACTATAGTCATTTCATGCCCTTCTAAAAAAGAAAAATTGGAAAAAAAATAAACACAGAGCTCGTTTGACCCTAATTTCTGAATGCATTATTGTCTCGCGAGATCTGATGCAAGGTTTTGGCTGTCGTGGACGGTCATTTTAATAATGCAAATGAGGGGCGCGTTGATTGGTGGCAGGAAGGAGGGGGCTTGACACCGCAGGTAACTTCAGCATATCATTCCAAAAAGAGATCATGGCGCAAGTTGTGAATGAACCCGACCTGGCCGCCAGACTCTGAACCAGAGCTGGAAACGGAAGATGAACAACAGTCAATGGAAGGACGCCTACATCAACATGTCTCTGAATGGTAAAGACAATTTTTTTGACTGAGACATACATTAACATCAGTAACGAGCTAAAACGTTTGTTGCTATTTTCTCCCACATAATGTAGATTACATTAACGGAGATGTAGTCTACTTTTTTTTCAGCTTACAGTGGTTATAGAGATTAACGTTTGCTATAATGTGTTGTTTTTGACGTTGTGGATTTTTAGACATTCAATAATTTTCATCTACAGACATGTAACGTTATGTTTTTCTTTGTTTATTATTTCTTGACTTTTTTTTAATTTATCTATCCTTATCTATTATATAAAAAAATCAATACATGTTGTCATTGTTATATTATATACGATTATATTAAATAATAGCTGTATAATTTTCTAGTCTGTTTATCACTGAGGGAAAACTTAATAATTACAATGTATCAGATTTTAAATTAGTAATTACTAAATTACTATGTCCAGTGAAGTGGCTCATTTGCTAAAATACCATCCTGACTCATGCATATACTCTAAAACAGCCTTTAGATAGGCTAGCATTCGTAGAGTCCATTCCCCGTGTTTACATCACATACATTAACCGCATTAGTAGTTAGCTGCTGTTTGTTACACAAAATATAGTAATAAAAACACAGTCTTGCCGTTTCAAATTCAGGCAAGTCCCTGATTGTTGGAATGGCACCTTTGTCCAAACGTAGCTTCGATGCCAACTTCGCCTGATATTGCCCCAAATTTGTAAAAGATTATTTTGTGAAATGTTTAGCGCAGACACCTAACGTTAACGTTGAGCAAGTTGAGATGGTTGTTGGAACAGCGTCATTAAAAATAAATTTCATCCACTGGTCCCTTGTAGTTTGGTCAGTTTTGGGTAAAGAAAAAACATTAGAATGTGGATTATGACAGTCAACCACAGAGCAACTCACGTGTGCACTACGTTTCTGCATCTTTCTTGACTGAATATGGGGAGAGGGGCAGGGCGGGCCTCCTCTGCGGTGTCCATATATGGTATATCCGGCCCCGTCTTGACGTCAAGTCGGGGGAGAAATTGAAATCTCGTATTTGAGTGCGCGTGCACGTTGGCTAGTTTAAGAACCCTGGGGTAAACAAACGCTTCACTTTTGAATATCGGCATCCCGGCCAATGTATAATCGTTAGTCAATCATAACATACATTGATTCTCATGGAAAAGTGAAAATTGCACATTATGACTCCTTTAAATTTGTCGTGTCTCGTAGTCATGTAGCGTATAGAGGGTTTTCACTGCACATCATCAATCCGGAAGTCGGCCATTTTGGGGGCACTGAACGTAAACAATGCCACTGAACTAAAGGGACTCACAAATTTGGCTGATTATTGCTGCTGAAAAATGTTTGAGTTTTGGTCTGTACTAATCGGTCGCATTGCGAAAAAACATTTTGTTCTATAGACCTTATGTAGCCCCACCCCTTTTTAAAAGTTAAAGAGAAAACTGATGAAAGAAGGCGTTTGTGGTTGAGAGAGGCACAGCATCAGCTACAAGTGTGAATGAAGCGTTGATGGCTAAAATGTGGACGTAGTTAACTACGGCTACATTCACACTGTCAGTCCAAATCCTATTATCTTTGTATCCAATTGGAATCTGATCTAAAATGATGTCCACACTGTGTATCGCAACTGTTCAGATCCGATTTGTGTGTCCATGCAGCTCTTTGGCAATATGGCAATGAAGTTGCGTTGATGGAGGGGTTTGCATTTGCAATAGTGGTGTTGTCTTATTTAAATTTTACAACATGGAAATGTATAGCCGCCGCGCTGGACTACTGTGTCTTGAGCCTGCGGCAGAACTGTAGGAGGCGGTTATGCACAGCTTTTTTCCCACGCTCTTGTCTGCGCCGGTTTCAAAAATAATAATTTTCTGCTCGTCCGGCACTTTGCAACAACACAGCATTGTTTCGGCATTGTTTCCTATAACGTCTGACATTTACATTTTACGTGGCGTGAGAAAGTGACATACCACTCAAAATCCGATCAGGGAATTCAGACTGAATCTGATGTCCTGATATATGATTTGAATAGGATTTCAAACCACATATGATGTAGCTTGGAACGGATTTCATGTGCTTTTTTGGACTGACAATCTGAACGTAGCCTATGTCGGGATAAGAAATAGAAGGAAGAATTGCAGTAGGCCTAAGGGCTAGAGAACCTAGGTCGTTCGGATCTTAACCACATATTAACTTTTGTTCGTCAAAATTTCACGCTCTTTCCTGCTTACTAAGTCCGATCATCTCTATATGATTCCGCAGCTTCCATGCATTTTTTCCGTGGTTTATTAGTGAAACAATGTGTTCAGTAGTACATAAACAGTGCAATCCATGCTGTTGTTTACATCCGAGTGGCCCCGCATCCGGGTTACTGCCCAGAATGTGACGTTGGTGAAAACCCCTGGTGTGGACAGACAAATTTCTTGTCGCTATAATCATTTCACATCACATCTGGTTAGGACACGGTGTTACATGTATTGGCGGAACATCACTTTGCTCATATGTGTTTCTTTGCAAGTGTGGGTCTCTGCAGGTCAGAATAATGTCCATGCAGAAAGGTCTTTATAATAGGTTGCGAAAGCTGTTTCTGTTAGTTTCTGTTGTAGCCTTGTGTACCTTTCGGCACGCCCATTACTCCGACCCATTCTCCATTAATGTTGTACAAAGCCACGACAGATATCAATATTTACATTTAATCAGACGCTTTTATCCAAAGCGACTAACATGAGGAGAGCAATAGAACCAATCAAAACAACAATAGGGCAACAACATGCAAGTGCTGTGACTAGTCCCAGTTAATCTAGCACAGTACACACAGCAAGGTTTTTTACTAGGGCCGGGACTCGATTAAAAAAATTAATCTAATTAATTAGAGGCTTTGTAATTAATTAATCGAAATTAATCGCATTTTAATTGCATATATATTTGACCTGAGAACAGTGAGAAGTAATTTTTTTCACATGGATTTTTAGTATACCATTGAATAATGACTGAATACATAAGCTTATAAGCAACAAAATATTTTTATTTTTGTTCAACCAAGTCCAACAGACCAGTGCAATTTTTGCCATTAAGTGTACATTTTAGAAATTCAGGTAGCCTACTAGCCTAGTAGGAAGACCTTCTGTAAACAGTTTTTTTAAGTAAAAAAGGTTTCCAGGGTGACGCGTCAGGCTTGGCACGTGATTCACCACAGCCAAAATAGCATGACAGCATGAATAGCAATGTATGACAGCGCTTTTATTTCTAAATATGAACAAACTTGCTTACCATGTCATCAACTTTTTTCTTTTCCGATTCTCAAATATGTGTAAGTGAGTTTGTTTTGTTGTTTAAAAAATCTTTATAAATGATCTGTAACATGAGATGGGCGCCGTGTTTGGGCCGCAGTTCAGATATTCCTGTCTGTTGGATGTATTACAGCGCGTGAATTCATCAGTTTCTCCCGAAATACATGAAAGTAAGTGGCCGGTGAACTGGGAGAAAAATAGAGTTGACTTTATGGTTATTTACACTGTGTGTCTGATATGAATAAAAACCGTCGGCAAATATATTTGAATGGGTTGTTAGCTGCTTCCATAGACACCATTGTGTATTTTACAAACTATAAATGTGTTGTTTTGCTATAAATTATATGTCTAAAACCTTAAATAAACATTATGTGGTTAAAAACACTGAACAGTTGTGATATCCTGACAAGCGCTGAACGCGTCCGTCTTTGGCTCAACGCCAGCCACAGCGCGAAAGCACAGTCTGAATCTGGTGGTTGTTATGTCACGTTACTGTACATTCGCTCCTCAGTGGTGGTCAGCTGCTGCAGAGCGGGCCGAAATCACAATTGCTGATTCGATATAGAGGAAAATATCTAGTGGAAAATGAGAATATTATTCATCCAGTGAGAAACGTTCCGCGGTGCAAAAATAAGCGATTAAAACCAATGATGGCGTTAATTAACGCGTTAAAGTCTGTAATTAATTAATCTTAATTAACGCGTTAAAGTCTCGGCCCTATTTTTTACATTTATAAATAGATATAGAATAGTAAGTGTTAGTATTAATTGGTATGGTGTTGATGAGAAATATCTTCAGTCTTCAGCAGTTTCTTGAAAATGGCTAAAAAAGACTCAACTGCTCGGGTTGAGTTAGGCAGGTCATTCCACTAGCTTAGAACAGTAAAGGTAAAGGTCTGTGAAAGTGATTTTGTGCCTGTTTGGGATGGTACCACAACGCACCATTCACTAGCTGAACGTAAGCTTCTGGAGGGCACATAGGTCTGAAGTAGTGAGGTATAGGGGTGCAGAGCCAGTGGCTGTTCTGTAGGCAAACATCAGTTCCTTGAATTTGATGCGAGCCGCAATTGGCAACCAGTGCAGTTTAATGAGGAAAGGTGTGATGTGCACTCTCTTTGGCACATTAAAGACCACTCTTGCTGTAGCCTTCTGGGTCAGTTGCAGAGGTTCGACAGTGCATGCTGGAAGGCCAGCCAAGAGAGCATTTCAATAGTCCAGTTTGGATAGAACAAGAGCTTGGACAATGAGTTGTCTAGCAAGCTCCGATAGGAAGGGCCTGACCCTCCTAATGTTGTATAAAGCAGTTCCTTGAATGTAGCCGACTTCAAAGAACTCACGGCAACTAAAACCGACGGTGTTGTCGCCTCGCGTCGGCTGCATCTGGACCGAAAAGCTGTGCTTGAACACATAGCACAGACAACAGCTGACTGCAAACTGCAGACTGGTGTGCGTTCTGCGCCTCCATGAGAAACCGAAACAAGGATATACGAGATATACACAGATATACGAAATGTAAACAAAGCAGCGCTTGCTTACCATTTACCGACTCACCATTAAAGTGCGAAAGGGACTTTTTCAATCACATTCAACCAGAGTTACGCTAGCTGTCACTGTTGTTCTGCCCCTGGATACAGTCCAATCAGCGCCAAGTCACGTTCTGTGGAGTACCATCTATTTTTGGGCGATTTCACTCTGGCCGAGAATCGCCCAGAGTGTTCCCTTAGACTTCCATACAAATATTTTCTTTTTTGAACTGCAGGCACTGCAATGCATTCTCTATGGGTTCCAGGAGGGCTCGCACTAACGTGCTTTCATCATCATACAGAACCTTAACTTGTGCAGCGATTAATGGAAATAAATATACCTCTATTAATAATCGTTAAGCTTAAGTGACATCCAGTAATTTCCTCAGTGCATAACTTACATTTCACGGACATATTCTCCATCTGTAAATGTTAGAAAGTCAAGCAAATATTTCCATTTTGCTGTCAGGAGTGGACAAGCCTTCAGCAAGCTGAACTTCCATGAACGAGCACCGCCGCAAGACGGAGCACAATAGAATTATAGGAGCGCAATAATTCTGACTAAAATATACATTAACACTAAATTATAATTATGTTGGTTGAATATTTGTTGTTGTTGGTAAACATAAATGTGCAATAGAATTTCAAACCTACAAGTGAATTTTTATGATATCAGTTTTGTTTTTATTTATTTTCATTTTAAGTTTAATGAATTTAACAACTACTTTAAAAAGCATTCTTTTGTTTTTAGATTGTTGCAATGTTAGAATGCAATGTGATTTGACCCCTTTTTTGGATAGACTGCAAGGTAGGCCTTGATAGTACATTCACTGTGTTTTCATAGCAATTGAAAATTGTTTGTAGGACAATATTGATCAGGATAGGAAATAAAAAAAATTTAAAGGGCCCCTATCATGGATTTTTGAAAATGACCTTTCATGTAGTGTGTAATATAGCTCTAAGTGAATGAAAGCATCCTGCAAAGTTTTAAATCTGAAAGTGCACCGTATATAAAGTTGTTGTCTTTCAAAAGTAAGAGTGGACTGAGTCAATGAAATGAATAGTTTTTCAAATGAGTCATAAGCCACTTCGTTGTGACGTCAAGACGAAACATTAGCCCGCCCACTTATTGCGCGCGCAGACACCAGGGGAAACATAAACCTCAAACCGGCAGCTGATCCTGTGGATACTGGAGAGCATCATGTCGAGGAGACGCTGTGCTCTACAATGTGACGGTAAATACATTTTTTTTCCGGTTTTTTTCATAGGCTACAAAAAATAAATATGTCTGCTTGAAAGAATAAAGAATGATGTATGTTAAAGAGTGCATCATTCATTGAAGAAAAAAAGACTGTTTTAGTCTTAAAAATAAAAAAGTGTTTTTATTTAATTTTAAGATATTATTTTATGTCACAGTGCTAAATCTGTGTCTGTATTGCATGTTCAATCTTTAAAAATTATTCATTTTAACAGGTTAATAGATGTTTTCTACAGGAATATATAATGGGTTTGGAAATTTTAGAGAAATTCTAAATTAATGCATTACAATTTAACTAAACCCATTATATTTTAAGTCTACTAAATCTACTGTAGATTTAGTCAACTAAATTCTTATTGTATTTTGTAGACTAAAACTAGACTAAAACTATAACAATTCAGATGACTAAAATATGGCATTTTAGTCAAAAGACTATGACTAAAACTAAATCAAAATTTGCTGTCAAAATTAACACTGCAGTATATTAAGAGGCTACAATTTCCAAGTATGCCTAAGTGTAACTTGATCCCATCCCATTAAGCTGATCTAATGTGTGTTGGTCTGCCTGACCCCTCTTTGTTTGGAATAATTTTATGTTACTCTGCCTTATTTGGGGAAGATGGCCTACAGTAGCCTTAAGTTATCTCATTTTCTAAATACAATTAAATAAACACTTGGTGGTTCTTCAAGATTTTGACTGTAGCATATTTATTTATTTTTTCAAGACAGTTTTCATATTTCATAATATTTCAAATATTTCATAATTCATAGTTAGTTTCATTTCTACAAATGGTGCAAACTCTGCTAGATTATAGATAAAAAAATCCCCATTCCCCTGCCATTCTGTGATCGGCAGTAATCGGCAATCGGCAGATCATGATTTTGGTGATCGGTAATCGGTGATCGGCCCCAAAAATGCTGATCGGAGCATCTCTAAAAATTACATCACATCACTTCATTCTTCGATATCGTATATCGGGGCCTTTACCCCTATCCCACCTCAATGTCAGTACAAGTGTTTTGCAATACAACATGGACACAGTAAGTAGCTATGTTGTACATAGTATTTAAAAGTTACCTAATATAAAAAGGGTGAAAAACGAAACAAGATTATTGTGGTGGCCATACTGGTTTACATGTATGTGAACTAATATGGCTATAAATTTGTTTACATGTATGTATGAGGCTGTTGTGTTTTTCATAGGGGTGTAACAGATCATAGTTGATCCGTACGGACCAGGCTCCATGGATCATCACGGATGTGATTCGCGGGTTAGTTGCAAAGTTCATAGAGTGAAAGTTTATCATTTGCATGTGTTAATAAGTCTTGCCAATTTAAACATTCAAGTGATTTTAAACCATTCAAGTGCAAGAAGAGGCGAAAGAGAACATTGTTCGGCACTCGCACACTGTTATCTGCACACACACACAGAGAGGCGCTTTTCAGATAGGGTGCGCAAACACCGAATCGACTACTCTTTTGCATCTCCTTGAATTTGAATGGACAGACACATACACAAAATTATCTTAAAATACCTGTCTTTGCAAATATTCTTTTAAACAGACATTACATGTCTTAAGTCAGTGGTTCTCAAACTGGAGTACGTGAGGTGACAGAGGGGGGTACACAAACAAAATGCTGAGTTTTGCCATTCATTTAATTCTTAATTAACATTAAAATTGAGCATGTTGTTCTAGCAGGTAAAATGCCGTAAAAACATGACATCCAAACAAATGACCTCATATTTCGCGGTCAAAACTGACTCCATCCACACAAGTAGCGTGCATATGACAGATTGAGTATGCAAATCACTTAGCAAATCACGCTTTACTTTACTGACGTTCTCGACAATGTACTTTTGTAAAAGTGGGGATTCAGCACTTACTACCATGAAGAACAAATATTGACACAGACTGTGCATAGAGATCGATTTAAGACTCAAACTCTCTTTGATACAAAAACATACCCTGTGTGAGTTCTTGTTTTTTTAATGTTGATCATATATTATACGAGCAAGAATGCAATGTTTCCTGAATATCCACATGATTGCAAATAGAGCCTGACCGATATGGATTTTTGGGGGCCGATGCCGATACTGATTAAAAAAAAGCCTGATACCGATATATCGGCTGATATTATTTATGTGTACAGTAGCGATATTATTTATGTGTATTATAGTGCAGTACCAGTCAAAAGTTTGGACACACTTTCCTATTGGTGTGTACAAACTTTTGATGGGTACTGTAAATACACAGTATTTAAACAGAATAAATATATAAACGTTTTGCAATGATCACTCAAATGTGGTGATCAAACACTTGTGTGACAAAGATATGTAATGGAATGATAGAATGAGAATGATACATTTGAGCTGAAACCAAACTAGTTTGCATTGCATGTTATGTTATATTATATTCTAAATACTGTTGCATAATCTTCACTAACGACTTTTAATTTAGTCACGTTATATAAAACAACTTGTATTAATAAATATATCAAAAGTGTCACTGACATTATCTTCTATTTTTAGTCTTAATTCCTCTAATCTCTACCAGTGGAGGAAGAACTAAGATCTTTTTACTCCAGTAAAATTTATAATATCATAATGAAAACGTTTTTAATTACATAATGTACAGACTTTTCTACTATTTTAAATTAGTAAGCAAAATGTACCTACTAAACGTGAAACTAGGCTACTCTTAATGCAAAATGGCCCTATATAAAGTGTTATTTATAATTATATAAATTATTGGAATATTGCTTGATGTTGTAACGTAGCATTATAGGCAGAATGAGCTTTAACACTGTGTCTACACCGGACGCGGCCGTTATTGCTCACGTGAGTCGCAACAACAGCTGTTTACCCGAGACGCGGAAAAGCACCCGTTACAGAGCAGAATGGGCCATCCGTTTACTGTCTGAGATTTGTCGCTCACGCCACGCATTTTGATCAATGTTTAATCAATCAATTGCCTGGATTTAATAAATAAGAAGTAAATATAGCAGACAATATAATCAGGACTTCTCAGCTGTGCGCTTGCAAGTCACAAGCTCACACAATACGTGACAGAGGCTGGTAGTAGAGAAATCAATTCAGTGAATTACACTGCGCAAATCAAAAGTAATAGTCTACTACCCACTGGATGAAGAGGGGTTGGCTCTCAACAGAACATATAATATTCATTTTATTTTATTTTTCGTGTTCGCATTTATGAGGAAAAAACGGACGTGACAAGCTCTGAAAGCGGCACTAAAGTGCTTTAAAACTTTCACAGAGACCTCGAACAGAAAGCTCAAAGCCTTTCATTAAAGTCAATTTGGTTTTGTATTAATAAATAAGTAGTAAATATAACAGACAATAGATAATCTCGAAACGGAGGCGCCGGCGAGTGAACTGCAACTCGTCTCATAAATGAACCGAAACTCAGCGTATAGACCTGAGAAATATATCTAGGCTATTGAAATGTCTACTTTTAAACAGAACAAATCAAAACGAAAGACAAACTGCTCTCTGCTTATGTAATCCGTCTGAAATGTGCATTTCTCTATGGCGCGTTCAAAGATCGCGAGTCCGCATCCTCAACTTCATCTTTGCAGCCCACAATGACTGAAAACACTTGTTATTAATAAACAATTAAAATGTCTCCTTGCTATATTTGATGTATTCATATCATTGCTTTTGCCAGTTCTTTGTGACAGCTTTTAAGTGTGCTTTATTGGCAGCGCCACCCTTACATGATCACTGCACACCGCATTTTTTTTAATATTAATTTATCGGCCATTATAAATGCCGATACCGATAGTTATGAATTTGCCTAATATCAGCTCGCCGATATATCGGTCAGGCTCTAATTGCAAATGTGACATTGATTTTATACAACAGTTCAACAAACGAAAGGGTAATATTAAGTGATGTTAATTTTAAACATAGTATTGTCTGTATTTTTTGCAACAAAATAATAGTTACAATGAAAGCCACAGCAGTATTGCAGCAAAAAATGGGAAATCGATTTAACGGGGTCCCTTAAAGGGTTAGTTCACCCAACAATTTAAATTCTGTCATTAATTACTCACCCTCATGTCATTCCAAAACCATAAGACCTTTGTTCAACCTTAATGTTATAAAACGATGAGAATACTTTTTATGAGATCGTTCACCAGCTTTGCGGAACGGTACACGTGTGCACGTTGAAGCGTACGTTACACGTCTCATCCTGACGTCACACGGCTTTCCGGGACATTAACGGGATGTGTGTGAACGCACTCACAGATCCCGGCAAATCACTGGCAGTGTGAATGAACCGAAATCAAACAATCCCGGGACAAATGCCGGGTCACATTATCCGTGTATTTTCCGGAATCTCTGTGTGAAAGGGGCTTTTGTAGAATACTTTTTGTTTGACACTACGTCAACTGCGTAGGAGAATGACGTGGAAGAGAAGAGATTGTTGAATAATGTCGTTATTTTGGGGGGGTTTTGTGCACAAAAAGTATTCTCGTCGCTTCATAATATTAAGGTTGAACTACTGTAGTTAAAAAATTTCCTATTTTAACAATGTTTTTACTACCTTTCTGGGCCTTGAAAGTTGCAATGACGTTGCTGTCAATGGAGGGACAGAAAGCTCTAGGATTTCATCAAAAATATCTTCATTTGTGTTCCAAAGATGAACGAAGGTCTTATGGGTTTGGAACGACATGAGTGTTAGTAATTAATGATATAATTTTCAATTTTAGTTGAAGAAACCCTTTAATGAAAAGGGTGTTACTGAGGAATTTAACATCCGTCTGCATACCCCCTCTTCCACTAAGAGTGAAGTGAACGCAAACCGCTGAGAGAAATCAGATGTGTATCATTAGGTCTAAAAGTGACAGCACGCAATAAATACCTGTTGCTATCTTTATCATTAAAGTTAAATCACACAACACAGCTTTTAACAAAGATCTATATTTAATTTATACAGTGAACACTGTCATTTTACCCCCACATACTATTTATTTAATTGAAAAAAATGTTTTGGCTGATCCAAAAAATGATCCGATCCATGACTCAAAAACCATAATATGATCCAAATCGTGAGATATGTGATCCGTTGTACCACTAGTTTTTCACTGCTGCTGAATACCTTGGGGGAGATGCGGTATTGAACAGACATGTGTACACACTACATAACATGTTTACCCACCACATTCACACCTGTTAAAAAGGGAAATCAAAACATACACTAAAAACATGCTGCAAAGAGCCGTTTTCCTCTGTATCGGTACAGTTATGGCAAGCCACACAGGACAGAGTGAAGAGTGAAAAAGGAGAAGCAGAGAGGGGTGTATTGTATAGGTACTGAGGTAAGATTAACATGCACACACACCCTAGCAGGGATGGGTGTTTTCAATTCCTGTGGTCTGCGTTCGGCTGTGCATGCAGTTCACTGATAGGCCAAAGATGGGGATGGAGAGGGATCTAAAGTGTTCTTCCAAGAATTTGTGTTTTTCTTGAGGTTTCTCCCCCTCCCCCCTCATAGTGTTGTGATAAGGGAAAGGCAGTTAGCTGACTTCCTTACACTCAGCTGCATGAAATCAGCAGGTGGCAGACTGCAGCTAGGGACATCAAACGTCTGAGTAATGGCTTCCTCACTTCAGTACACCCCCCACCCCCCAGCAGAAATCTGTGAGAAATATAACGACCCAAAGAAAAAAAGAACCGATAAAAATAAGTTATGTAGGAGCAATAGCCTTGTGGGCAGTGCTGTATCATGTCATTGCTGTTCACAAGGCAACCAGCGTTCGACTCTCAGCTCGATTTGTTAATTAATGACCTCATCAGCGATTAGTCGACTTCAACTTGACTTTAATCAAGTCGTTCAACCTGTAATACAGAACTTTACCCTCTGAGCCTCTTCAGTCAAAAATGTTTTGAAAAAATGGGATGGGATCCGAAATTAGAATGGGATGACACTTGGTGACTGTTGTCGTATTAGCTATGTGAACATACAAAAAAAAATTCATGTAATGATTGACACAGGAAATTAATGGGAAATACGAAAAAATGCAAAAACTCAGAAACCTTTGGTGGTACAAACTACAAATCAGCCACTGTGCAGAAAAAAGTGAACGGCAATGAAGGGGTGACACTCTAAAATAACAAGAATGCAAATTAGACACCCACACACTCACACAATGCACACAGAAAGAAAAATGAACTGGTAAGACTGCAACAGAGCAGATTTTGAGAATGTTAAATAAAATCAATACATGAAAAAAATTCAAGAGAGACTCTCTCGCACACACAGAGAAATTAACGGGTAATACTGCATAAATCAAAAAGAGACTCTCATTCTCTCTCTTGACACACACACACACGGCCAATCATATACATTTTTAATTATTAAATAGGCCTACTGAGTAACAAAAAAGCTTTCAATGCATTCCCATTTCTAACCAAATATTATTGTTTGATTGTAAACATAATACAAAACCTGATACTTATATGACCAAAGAATATCTAAACCTTGACAAAAAAGTAGTCTTTTAGAATGTCTAAAAAAACAATGGGAATCAAAAAGCCTCTCTATATGTGACCCGCTCTGGCGAAATGAGTCTGAAGTCGCAACGTTCTATTTTAAGATATGGGCCGATTATGTGGAAAAACAATGAAATATTAGAAAACATTTTTTTTTTGCTAATTTCATTCAAAAGACATTAAAAAATAAATCTCACAAAGTTTCATAGTCCATATAATTGAATAAAGGTATTTAAATTACTATTAAAGGTTACAAAATTTTACTAAATTCACTGGAAATGAATATTGCCTCTCGTCACATCTGAGCATTTCCCGGGTATCCCCTGAAACGTCACTATCTCTGCTCTCCAAACATGGTGTTGCACGTTGTATACAACAAAATCAAAAAGCTTAGAAATGTACACAAACGCTGATCATTTGTCAATGGGAAGCCCAGTTTCGACTGACGACTTTCGACTAAACGCGATTGGTCCAGCCATCCTCCTGTCAGACTCGCAGCGCTCTGTGTAAACAAGCTAGCAGATCTCCTCAGAAAGATTAAATATTAATTTGAGAAATGTCGATGTCAAAAGAGAGCAAAGTCGCCAAGAGTGCACATACTCCGTGTTCAGTGCGTATGCGTTGCGGGAGCAGCACGCGCTATAGTGCTTTCACATTATGCTGCGTGCATTTGCAGTGCGCAACTAATCTGCGGCTGTACCACAAACATATTTACTTTATTTTAAAAAAAGTTGTCACCAGTGCAATTCTCTTTTTACACATAACACATATTCACTCTTTTAACATAAAACACACTTTTAACATTGCATTATTTACTGCATTACTTGTATATAAACACACACACACACACACACACACACACACACACACACAAGACACCACACACACACACACACACACACACACACACAGACCCTCTCTCTCAAGCAAAAATGTAGTCTCTGTTCAATCTTCTTTAAAAAAATATATTATCACTTTAAAATATTTGTAAAAGTGCCTTTTAAATTATTTATTCAAATAAAAACTTTAAAATAATTTGAGCTTCAGCCTACATTTATATATGTCTTTGGTCAAATTATGCTGTAAAATAAATAGTTTATCGCTTTAAATGCAATGGATTTTGAAAGATAAACAAAAAACGGGCAAAAAACTTAAAAAGCAATTTAGTCAGGTTTTCAATTGGAAAAAGAAGGCAGACGACCATAATTCAAATGTGTATATCTTTACAACCATTAAAGGTATGACTTTGACTAGGATATCATTTGAAAGTTTATGGTCTCCTCTTTCCATTAATACCAAAATCTCAATTTTGAAATTTGGGTTACTGTGACTCATTTTGCTGGATCAGGTCACATATATTTATCTTATATATTTATATATTTACATATACACATATACAAATTTAAAGTAATACCCACTGGACGAAGAAGGGTTGGCTCTCCACAGAACATAAAATATTAATTTTATGTGTTCGCATTTATGAGGAAAAAACAATGTTACGGATGTGACAGTTCCCTGAAAGCGGCACTAAAACTGCTTTAAAACTTTTACAGAGACCTCAAAAAGAAAGCACAAAGCCTTTATTTAAAGTGAATTTAGTTTTGTATTAATTGTATCTTAATTTTTATCAATGTTCCAATGTTAGAACACATCAATGTTATCTGGCAACGAATTCAGTCAGCTAAAAAGGAGAGGAAGGAGCTCCATGTGACATTCCTGGATTTGGCCAATGCATATGGTTCAGTGCCACATGAGCTTCTTTGGGCAGCATTTGATTTTTTCAGAGTACCAATGTCAATAACAAATTTAGTGAAAGCCTATTTTGGAGATTTGCAATTTAGTTTCTCAACTCCAAAATTCAGCACTGCATGGCAATGCTTAGAGGTTGGAATAATGGCAGGATGCACAATTTCTCCACTGGCTTTTACCATGGCAATGGAAGTAATCATTAGGGCATCAAGATGGGTAGTAGGAGGAGAGCGCTTGGCTTCTGGGTTGCGACTACCACCAATCAGAGCATACATGGATGACATGACAACCATGACTACAACAGTAGCCTGCACTAATCGGTTATTGGGGAAGTTAACAGATAATATTGAATGGGCACGAATGCAATTTAAGCCCTCTAAATCAAGGAGCATCTCCATAGTTAAAGGAAAGGTAGTAGATAAAACATTCTTCATTAATGGTGAGGCAATACCAACAGTTTCTGAGAAGCCAGTGAAAAGTCTTGGGAGATGGTACGATGGAGATCTAAAGGACACAGTTCGAGTGGGAGAAGTTAGACAACAAGCAGTGGAAGGGTTGAAGAGCATAAACAGCTGTGCTCTACCAGGCAAACTAAAACTCTGGTGCTTTCAGTTTGGTCTACTGCCGAGGTTGCTGTGGCCACTGACTGTGTACGAGGTTTCTTTGACAACAGTGGATAAGCTGGAAGCGTTAATAAGTTCATACATCAGGAAATGGTTGGGAGTTCCACGCTGCCTCAGCAGAGTGGGACTTTATAGTAAAGGAATATTGCAGCTGCCAGTCTCTGCTTTAACCGAGGAGTTTAAGTGTGCCAAGGTCAGACTGGAAATGACATTAGTAGAGTCACGTGACAAATGTGTAAGGGAGGCAGCCCCTGTGTTAAAAACTGGTAGAAAGTGGTCAGCAAAGAAATCTGTAGTAGAGGCAAAGGCTGACCTTCAAATAGGGGATATCGTGGGACAGGTACAGCATGGAAGAGGGGGTTTTGGGCTCAGGTTAGCTCCTCCTAAATGGCACAAGGCAGGCCCAGCTCAAAGGAGGAAGCTGGTAGTCAACGAGGTGCGAAAGCAGGAGGAGAGGATGAGGAGTATAAAGGCCATTTCCCAGGCCAAGCAGGGAGAGTGGATGAGATGGGAGAGTGTGGAACAACGCAAAATGGGCTGGCAAGACCTTTGGTCAATGGAAGAGAGTAGGATCAGTTTCCTTATTAGGTCAACATATGATGTTCTCCCATCACCGCAGAACCTAAACCTCTGGGTAGGAGAGGATCCCTCTTGTCCTTTGTGTTCATCACCTGCCACATTAAGGCACATTTTGACAGGATGTAAGGTGGCTCTTAGCCAAGGTCGGTTTACTTGGCGCCATGACCAAGTACTGAGATGTTTGGCTTTAGCATTGGAAGGCAAGCGTAGTATGACCAATAAGTTGCCGCATGTTCTAGCAAAACATTACACGCAGAAGACAACATTCCTCCGCCCAGGCGAGCAACCACCAAGAAAAGGTGTTAACACCAATTCTCGCTCAGGACAACTGGAAGCTGCTAGGGACTGGAAGATGCTGGCTGATCTTGATCAACGGCTTATTTTTCCACCTGAGATTGCCACCACTAACTTACGACCAGACATTGTTTTGTGGTCTGGATCAGCACGCATTGTTCAACTGATAGAGTTGACAGTGCCATGGGAGGATGCTGTAGATGAGGCATATGAGAGGAAGAAACTGCGTTATGCTCATTTGGCCACTGAAGCAGAACAGCGAGGATGGAGAGTCCAGGTTTATCCAGTGGAAGTGGGTTGTCGAGGTTTTGTGGCACACTCTACAACCCGGTTCCTCAGGGACGTCGGATTCAGCGGCCAAGAGTTGCGTCGCACAGTAAAGAACTTATCTGAAGCAGCAGAAAGGAGCAGCAACTGGCTGTGGTTGAGACGGAAAGATTCTAGCTGGCAAGGTACAGGCCGCCACGCTACGGTTTCGTAGAATTCTTGAAAAACTTGAAGAGTCTGTTGGTTTATTTGTATAGGTTGGATAGTATAGGTTGTATAGTATACTATACAATTTGTATAGGTTGTATAGTATAGAATGACGGGTGGTTGGGTAGATATTGTGTTTTGCGTTAGGTGGTATGCCATACGGAACCGTTGCCACTGTAACTGCTTTAACGCACCAGTGGGGCTCGACAGCCTTAATCAATCGGGTTGGCGCGTATGGTTGGGTTGCGGAGAGATAGTGAGATTGTGGTTAGGTCTCAGCAGCAGGAGGGATGTAGAGGTCAGTAAGCTGGGCTGAGTTGAGTGGGGGACGGAGGGGGGTGACTCTGGGACGCCAGAGTCACTGTCGAGCCCTCTTGAGGTGTCGTGGGCTAGTCGACGAAACACTGAGGACGGAAGGTGCCCACTTGAAGACCCTAGAGATGTCCCCTACTCGGCTCAATCCAGACGGTTGTCGTGTTGGTCCACTAGGGAGACCACACTGTAGTTGCAGCCGTCGTGTGTGCTGACGCACCAAGTACACTGCAGCCGTTAATGCCGGACAGAAGGGGAGTCACACCCTCATATGGAAAGAAGCGTAAATGGATGGAGAAGCATAGTTTACTGTAAAGCTACGTCTTAGTGTTGCTTATCTTGGCGAAAGCCGAGTACAAATCAGCATGAAGTTTTAACATCTACTCTCGTGTAATGGAAATCATCAACAAATTACCTGGATTTAATAAATAATAAGTAAACATAGTAGCTTTACAATCACGACGACACGGAGGCGCAGGCGCCTGAACTGCAGCTCGTCTCATAAATGAACCTAAACTCAGCATAGCCTTCTTGCCTCACAGACCTGCGATTTCTACTTTTAAACATAACTATTCAAAACGAAAGAAAACGATGTAATCCGTATGAAATGTGTATTTCTCTCCGGCGCGTTCACTATGAAGATCGCGAGTCAGCATCATCAACTGGTGACACACACTCGTCAGATTCTGTGAGCTATAAAGCTTGTCTATGCGGGGTTGTTACATCTCAGGAGTAATTACACTACTATGATAGGTACAATAATCCACTATTTTCGTCCGGTAGTTCTGTAATCCGGTATAATATTGGCGAACATTCACTTCAGACACAACCCACCATTCACCAAAACAAGACGCGAAACTGGTGAAAACTAACATGATTTATGATGTTTGCCCTGTCGATCGTGAGACCGATTACAGCAGTTTGCATCACAGCAATACTGAACCATTTTCTTTAAAATAACCTAAATTAAACCTAAATGACCGACGTTAGAATTTGAATTATCTACTGCCTACTATACAGTACATCTACTTCCGTACCGTGATTCCCACAATGCATTGCGACGTGACGAAACGATCCCGAGCTCTATAGGGAGCTATAGACCTTATGTAGCCCCGCCCCTTTTCAGCGCTGCGCTCGTTGTCTTTTGACTTCCGGTCTGTATTTTCACAGCGATCTTGCGTAGTTAGGAATGAACCGCTCGTTTAAAAATTTCCCGGTCGACATTTGTTAAGACATCTGCTTTACAGTGCTTATGATAAACATTACAATACTCATGATAACTTTCGTTAACTCTACAATAAGTAAATCCACTTCACCAGCTAATTATTTCTCGACAGTGATGCCATCGAAATATACAAAGCGACCGCAAAAACGGAAGTTCAAAGACAATATTCTAAAGGTGGCGGCGCCCTCGTTTCTCTGGTGCATGAGGTCTATACAGGTGGTTACAGGACATTACACAAGTTTTTAAGTTTTTAACACCTCCAGATGGCACTTTTCTCACTTCAAAATATGGATTTTAAAGGCCTCCACTCTATCATAATGTGATACAAAAACATTTTTTTTAATTCTAATGGAAAAAAATGGAACATGCATTTTTAAAAAATATTGCATAGTATCATAAAATCCCTTCAAAATTCTAAATAATAATCAAAAATTATTATTGAACAAAAATATATTACATTGGTTTTCCTGGGAAAAAAATAAGTTACATTTCAAGGCTTCAGTCACTTTTGACCGCGACGGAGTCAAGTGTGACCCCTAAATGAAGAGGACCAGAGGGTTAAAAAAAATAATTGATTTGTGGGATGCACCAATTCTGGCTAATATAATAAGCCTATAATTTTTTATGTTACAGTAGATATTAAAATTCTATTATCACTATTATTAAAACACTAAAAACTTGGGCAAGATTTAAGGTCTGATCTCATGCCAGCATCTAGCGCATGTGACTCGATCTCTTCCTCTCTTCAACAGTAAAGGCAGTGTTGCTGGAATAGCCCATTGAAGTAATATAATTACTATGTTCAGAAAAGTGATTGTGTGTGCACATTAGTTAACATTGTTTTGTTGTTTATTTTTAATTGAGTCATTTTAATTTCTGCTTTCAAAATAGTAAGCAGTCAGTTGTTTTTAGGTTTAGAATGTATTTGAACCCTTTTTTGCTTATTATACAGCATAGCCTACATAGATACATGCACTATATTTGTTTTCATAGGCTTTATATTACACATTGTTTGGAGGACTGCATTGGGTAGGATGTGGAATTATATTGTTTAAAAAATTATTTAAAAAAAATAATGTATAATCTTTTTGTTGTTTTTTCGCCATCAGATTAATCGGAAAAAAAAATCAACAGATTATCCTATAATCAAAATAATCATTAGTTGCAGCCCTAATTCATTTTAACCTGTTAATATTATAATATTGTACCAACTGACAGGGTTCCCTGTAAAGTTTACAGCTTTAGTAAAAAAAAAAAAAAAAAACACTGACATGAACTGTACCTGTCGGATATACAGTATATGGCATTATAGGAATTAAATTAAGAGCTTGTGAATTGAAATCATATCATAAAATCTGTCAAGTGTCAGCCCTACTAAAAACTAGAATAAATATTTTACATGCAAAGCAAATTTAAAAACATTAAAATGAGATTTGCTAAAGTGTACATTTACTACAGGATTAGTGTGTTTGAAGATTAACTTGAAGTGAGTGTTAGATGATGGCAAAGATCATTTAAATGTAAATGGATATATCCCATGCTAACTGATATCATTTAATTTGAAATATGTGTAATATCAGCCGATAACCAATATAGGACCAAATATTTTGCATCCCTAATTTGTGCAGTTTTAGACTTTTTTTCCTGTGAAGTATGAGGTAGACTGCAATGCAAGTATGAGTCCCATTTTAATGCAAATTGTACTAAATTATTTAAAAGAAACTATGAAATTGTAAGCCTTCCATGACAATATATCTACATGTAAAAATTAAACCACTCTCATCAGAAGCTAAAATACATTCAGAAAGAGTAGAAAATATTTTCCTAAAAACAGCATATACAAAGATTTGAGTTTGCACAACAACTTTTTTGTTCTTTATAAATCAACAGGTAAACAGCATAACCGTTTCATGCAAAAAGCAGAACAGAACTGAGCCACAATGACTCGATCAAATGGTGATGCTGATGAACTGATGTATTAAGAGTTGAACTTTTGGCCTGATTCTGGGGAAGATTCAACTTCGTTAAATTGAGCAATTTTTATCTGATGGAACTAACTCTATTGTGACATTACTACTTTTTAAAATTTGATGCATGCTAAATGTAAATTCTAATTTTTTTTTTTTTACCTGTAACTTTACAAGGAACTTCGCAGATCAGATATAGAAAATAACCTTAAATGTTAAAACAAAACAAACAAAAAATGTTCGGGACATACAGTATTTGTTGTTCTATATCAGGTTGGCATGGCAACAAACACTGTCATTTGAGTGTTTCGGGCGCTTGTGATTTGAAACACTTCTACTAAATGTCACTTTTTCACTCTGCAGCAACTCATAACTATACTACTGAGATTTCTCTTATTGCCCTTTCTTTGTTCACATTTATGCATGCATCTTACAAACACGTTCCGAGCAAAATCTCTCTGTTACAGTCAATCATATGAATGCAGAGCAGTAAAGCATAAAGCAAAATGTGAGCTTTGATTATTGCTTAGTGCGTTTCTCTGCCTGATAGGAAGTGGTTTCTCATCTGGTAATGAAGATAGCTAAGCTGCGGTCCCACGGGCCATGCAAGCAGCCGTTTCAACCCTGAGCTCTGCTAGGTGTTAAAACTAAAAAAAACACTCCACTCTTAGTTAGGCAAGAGCATATAACAATGCTGAAAAGAAGCAATGCTGATGCTCTGCATTTTCGTTGTGAAGGCTTCATTCAGTCTTACTTGCACATCAATCACAATAACTATTAACAGACTCGGGACTGACACGTGGGTGTTCTGAAAGGTGTCTACATCTTCTGTATGCTGGGGAGCTGTGTTAGTGTGTTGGTGTCTGGTGTCAGACAGACCTGTAGGTTTACTTTATAGTGGATCTTTCCAGTGAAAATACAAACCACACTCACACCAGGTGACTCAGAGTCGGTCCAGAGGAATAAGGCTGTGGTGACATCATGGTGCTATATTTTCCAGCAATGGGTCATGTCAGATTAAGAGTGGGCGAAAGGTGAACAAATAAGCGATTCGTTTAATGCTATTTCGCTAACAATGAGGAATAGCAATGCAAATTCTTAATGCTTCATAATATAATAAAATTATTTAACTTATTTGTGTGTGTGTGCGCGTAACTTGTGTGGATGACAAATAGTTCAAATTTGCACTAAATGCATTAAAACACACAAAAAAACATTGAACTCTGCGAAATAATGCATATTTTCCCTTAGTATAGGACTTAATCTTGCATGTGTAAAGATGCTGCTGACCCGCTATGCTTGGTTAAGTTTTCATGTATATATTATTACCATAACAATAATGTTTGCTATCATTTACTGATAAACGGGTGCTCTTTTTTTGTGTTCCAATTCTTATTAGCTACAAAAGGTTTTAGTAAATCTAAGGTTTAAGTAAATTTAAGTCAGTTTTTTGTAAATAAAAGAACAGAATGAACAGTTACACATGTAAAATAAATGCATTAACAGCACTAATAAACTGCATTCAATAACTGTGTTAGCCTGAAATTAAAATAGATTTCAATCATGAAAATAAGCTTTCATTAAGTGTGTTCTTGACTGATAGATAAACAAACAATGGGTAGTTTCTTTCTCTCATTCTCTCTCATCTTCACTGTCTTATACCAACAACCAAAAAGTGAATTAAAGTATGGTGAGCCAGATCTGTTGCCCACAGCCCTCAGGGTAAAAGCCATGTAGGTAGCCAAAACCACAGAACCACAGCTAAGAGCTGCACATGCCTAAAAGGAGCATGCTTGTCTAATCTGATATATTGCGAACTTGATGCAATTTCAGCACAGATAAATCACTTGCAAACATCTAGCAAAATCCAAATCTCTCAAGGAAAGGAAACAGCTAAATGTTAGATTACGCAGACTGTCCGACATCATCACACTTCATACGCAGGTAAAAAAGAGTTGAATAGGAAAGCTTACAACTGAAATGAACAAACTCTCATAAAGGTGAGATTTAGTTTCGAATACAAAAAAGCCCGCTTTATATCCGTCTCAGGAAGTAAAGTCAAACACCCCACACTGATATAAAACAGCACTGATGACATACATAGCCAATCTTTAAAATAATTTGTCTTCCTGTATGGGGAACGCAACATTTTCAGACAGCAGCATTTTCTCTGAAGAGATCAAACGCATATCTCATTTCTCACTTTAATCCAGTAAATCTTACTAATATAATCTTTCCCTCAAATCAAAAAACACACCTGCGTTTCAATTACGGTTGACATACATGTATGCTCTTATTTACTGTAATGTCAAAGCTGCAGTAATTGCAGTAAGTTTAAACTGATTTACTTGAAAAGAGTGTATGCATCTTAATGATGCTAAAAAACTGTGCATAATTAAGGAAGTTTTTTTTTACATGTTGCAAAACTAGATAAGAAGAATTACAGATGTTATTTATAACATTTGAAGACCTATAACATACATTATGTGCACTTTTTGTGTGGGGTTTGGTTGAATCAAAATTATTTACCAAAATGACATATCTAACCAAATCTACCAGGAAATGTTTTTGAAAACGCACAATACAAAAATGGGGCCTTTCATACATAAAGGCAGCAATGCACCATTCTTGACTAAAAAAAATCAGAAAATCCTCAGGATGCTTTTTTCCCCCAGTCAATTTACAGTCAGAATGAACCATGAAGAAATATGTTTACAAAGATTCCCTGTGCGAAAAAACAAACAAAAAAACTCTCATTTACATACTAGAGCTTAAATATTGTGGACAAATATACTCAAAATGACATGATATAGAGAAATATAATCCCATTTTTAAAAAAATATATATCTAACGGGTATTCTAGAAACTAAGAAACTAAAAAAAAAAAAGCAATACTATGACAGGGAACTATGAGCAGTTCGAAGAGACTGCTATGGAGAGACTACATGTATTGGACAGATAGACTGTGCTGTGATGTGCTGGGGTGGGTAAGATTAAATTGGACTAATGGAGTGATTCTTTGCTTATTTGTACCTGAATCTCAAGCTCAGAGATCTGCTGCTGAAGCTCAGCCATGGCAGCAATATTGTCAGCTTCTCTCAATCTCACTGCCATTACCTCTTCTTTATTCTGTTGGAGAGATACAACTGTGAACATATATTCAGCTTTTATTGAATGGTTTATTTTTGTATGTATAACTGAAAGCAGTAACACACTCTGCATCTACTCTGCTGATCTCTAAAAACTGAAGCGCTGACAGGAACTACTAAACCCTATTTAAAGCTAAGTAATGAATGAGGAAATGCAACTAAATCATACAAAGATGTGGTAATGGGGCATATTTTGCTTTTTTTGTATCATAAAAAGTATTTTTATTTTTGGCAGATTACTAATTGCATAAAAGGTGTAATGGTAACTAGAATAAAATAAATCCCTTTGTAACATCATAATACTATTTGGATAAAGACTACATTTTTCCACTTTGCTATGGTATCGCTGTGGTATTGACTGCGACTACTAAGTTAATGTCATGTAAATGATCCTCACCTTGCACTCTATTTCAGCCTGTTTCCGTTTCATCTCCTGCAGCTCTGCATGCAACATCTTGTTCTGGTTGGTCAAAACCTGCAGTCGCTCTTGTAGATTTCGCGCCTCCAGTTCTGCTCGCCGCAGTTGATTACTATGTCTTTGATTCTGTAAGTGAGTAAAAAGATTATGAATTCAAAGAATTTGCAGTTTTCCTAAAAAAAGACAGCAGTGCCAACTCTGATAACAGATACAGCCTTTCATGTCAGAATAAGAATGCATTAACTTTGTCTCCCTCTACTGGCCTAAAATCTGTGTATGCTCTCTAGTCTCAGCTTCAGACATTACCCACTAGCTGAACTGATGCATATGGCACACAAAACTGGAAACTTTCCAAGGCAAAAGTCTGAATCTGATTGGTCAACTTCTACAGGTTTTCTGGGAGCCAAGTGTGCGGTGACTGTCCACCAGGAAACAAACGGTGTTTAAAGTTCTGATACTGTAGCAATGAACAGTTCAGAAAGCAACTAAAAGCTGGATAAAAAAAAAAAAAAGCTTAAAGAAACTTCTAGACAGAGCGTTTTGTTTGTGACACTTAGTTGTATTTAAACAGATGTGTTTGCATGTGGAATATTTAACATTTAATTTTGAATTTAACAATACAATTACAACATTGTTTTCCTGTTATCTCTGTAAAGCTGCTTTGAAACTATTTGTATTGTAAAAAGCGCTATATAAATAAAGGTGACTTGACTTGACTGGAAAGTAATACAAGAAAAGTATTGCTTTCCAAGCTTGGCTAAACCCTATAGATTCGCAATTGTTCTGATGTTATTAGTGTTCTCTCATCTATAAATGGAAGATCAGGTAAAGTACAGTACTGTACTGATATGGAAATATTTGCGGCATATGCAGGTAAACAATGAGCACATCAATAGTCTGTTATATACCAGTTGCCAACTCTCGGAAGACAAATAAGCAACTGGAGCTTCAAAAACAAGCCCAATATTATTCGATTATTTAGTTTCAGCATTATCATTTAGTATTTATTACCAATAAATGAGCCTGGAACATATTAAACTGAAACCACTCCTTTATTAGAAAAGGATAAACGGATTAGGAAAAAAAGGATTTAAAAAAAAAAATCGCTTTATTCTGATCACCAACCACTTGACCTATCCAGTTTTAAGTTGTTTATCCTTTTCCCAGTCTTTGATGTACTTTTTGCCATACTTGGACCACTTTGTTGGAGGCATTGTTTGTTAAAATTGAATTGTATTGTATTTACGTCTGTCATAGCTTGGATTACAGCGTTGTGCGCGCCTGCACGTTGAACAGGATTTTTCTCCAATCAGAGGGGGATAAGGGGACGGATTCGGCGGAATGTTTTGACGAATTACACCACAGCACTTACATGATTGCACTGATTGGCTATAGCTGTGAGCAGACAGTGTCAATCAATGTCTTGGAGATTGAGAAAATGCCAACCGTGACCATAGATGTAAAGAAAACAAAGTTGCTTGTCAGATTTTCCTAACAAGCAACCATATTTTTTTAATAAACCCCAAAAAAACGCAACCCGTGGTGCAAAGGTGTGAGGGACATGTGTGTCAAGACCTGGGTGTCCAGTTCCAGCATCCTCTGTCTGGTCTCTTTGAGCTCAGCCTGTGCCTCTGCCTCTCTGAGCCTCACGCTCATTAGCTCATCCTGAAGCTCGCTCATTGCATTTTTCCTCGGACTGTCTTTCCAGCGTCCCGCTGTGCGCGCCAGATGCCTCTGCACACAATGCCAAAAATATCTTACCAAAACATTTGTGTGTTAATTGGAAGCATGAAAAGGACTGGAGAGCATATGGTATAACAGCAACACACTAAGTTTGTGGGAATGACACACATTGTAATATTGAGAATGAAACTGCTATCTATGCGAGTGGGTATTCACCTGCCAGTGCTCCTCCAGGTCCCTAACCTGCTGTCTAAGCTCTTTAAGCCCTGTAAGAGCCTCTGCCTCCCTCAGCTTTACACCAATTAACTCCTCCTGAAGACGTACCACATTATTCTCATCTGGCAAGGATGTATTTCTCTAAACAGAAACAAAAATACACAAAAGTCAGCTTATACACAAGAACACACTTATACTGTAGTCGGCGCCAAACCTGGAATTAATTCAATGTGTAGAAAAACAAGCAGAAAAGGGAGCTCTGCCCCTCAAGCATGTTGGTCTCAAAGAAATAACAGCTGAAATCATAGTTTAGGTGTTGGGACACAGTAAAGTTCAGAAAAACAGCAGCCTGGCTAATGCAAAACAAATCTAGGTTTCCCCAAACTTGGACACTTTCAATAAAATCATTGAAGCAGTCTATGCAAGAAACAAGAAACAAGATGCAACATTTAAGTTTAGAAGATTTTTTAAATAAAAAAGTGTTACAATTTAAAAGAACTTTTCCATTTTAATATAACTTAAAATGTATTCAAATAGTAATATATATTGGTGTTTTAATATTGTATTTGTTGCTCAAGAAACATGTTATGATTATAAATACAGCAAACAGTTGTGCTGTGTTTTTGTGGTAACAAAACTAAATAGGTTTTATTCTAGGATTTTTTGATGAATAGACAGAATTTCTGTTTAAAAAAAGTAACTATTTAATGTTATTTATTATCAATTTGAATCATCCTTACTAAAAAAAAAAAAAAAAATTTTTAAAAATGTAAAACAAAATAAAGGCTTCCTCTTACAACATGTGTTGAATTGCAAAGCCACTCCAACCACACCGTCCCATCTGAAATATTATTTTTAATAATAACATCATATGTGTGAATTGATTGCTAGAATTTTAATTAAAGATGCATTGATACCATATTTATCTGCTGATACCGATAGTTTGAATTTCTTAAGAAAAAAAGAAACTCTGCCAACTAATGCTGTAAACTATGGTGGAAAAACAAAATTGCCTACAGGTGAATATGTGTGCTTGAGAATGGTAATAAAGTTCAACCACCTGCTCCATGTCGAGGATCTTGTCCTGCATCTCTTTCAGTGCGCACTGAGACTCAGCCTCCTTAAGTCGGGCCTGAACCAGTTCTCTCTCCAACTGCAGGATGAACTCCTCAGAGCAGCGTGGGTTCCCCTTCTAAATAAAAAACGTTTGATTAAAAATTCTGTAAATCAAATCCCAACCTGTCAGTAATTAATGTCAGTGTTATAATCGAATACTCGTGGACATAACATCTGACTAGCTCTTGTGGTTTGATTTTACCAACTACGTAAAATCTTTAAAAAAAGATTTTTCTCTCCACTCATGCTCATGGTTTTACCACCTGCAACATTAAACCATAATGAGATTGCAACACAACAGTATGTAAAACAGCAATTTCCCCACAGCACATGACACATTATCCACTTTTTCTGTGTTGAGCATGTGCACATTAATAATTGATGAGCCATATCCCATCCTCCTGTTGAGAATGTAGATTTTCAGGCAGCGACTTCAAGACTCTGAGCTAACGTTACTCATACTTGACAAAACGCATACATAAACCCCATTTGGCAAGAGTTGTGCATGCAAATGACCCCAGCTCTGCTGTTCTGATCTGCAGTCATGCATGTAAAGAGCATCATTACAAGAGCTGCCATTTGCAACTCTGTGGTCGCTGAGATTTTGCTGCTAGGCAACCGCGAAAAAATCAAGTACAGCTGCCACTGCAAACTGTTACATGAGGGAGCAAAACATTTCTCAGTGTAGTCATACGGTTTCTGTGTTCGAAGAGCACTCTTACTCTCCTCTCATCCAGGAGGAGGCGCTGTCTCTGAACTGTCCTTACCGCAAACGGCTGCTGTTGTTGGAGCTGTCGGATGGCGTTTTGCGCTTGCTCCAGCTGTGCACTGATCTCCTCATTGTGTTGTTTGACTGTGGCCAGCTCCCGCTTGACCAGGTAGTTCTCCTCCGCCTCTTGGGCTCGTGTCACCTGACCCTGACGTGACCAATTATGGATGAGGGGTGAGCGGAGAATCGGAATGGGTGGAAACGGATGTATTGATGGAGAAAAATAATGCTGATCTCAAGCTCTGTCATGCTGTTAGCAGTTTTAGGCTTTCAATTTAGCACTTAAAATTGCTTTGACTATCAAAGGGGGGATTATTGTAGTTGTAACCAATATTGTAGTTGTAACCATTATTGTAACCAATATTCAGGATTGCGACCCAAAGATAATAAGCACAGTGATACCTCTTCCCTGAAGTCAGAAATTGCAGAGTTTACCTTATTTCACTGTTGATTGTGAGTAGGTGTGAGATATTTAAGCAAATCAAGGAAATGAAGCAAAGCTAAAAGACAGAACTGCGGGGTTCTTAAAGGGGGAAAACAGAGCTAAAGGGTGGAGAGGAGAGTGAAAATTGTACCTGAATCAATCTATCTGCCAAAGAAGCACTTTCCTAAAAACGGAGAAAATCCATAAAGGAAACAGCAAAGAGAGGAGAGAGACCAAAGGATATTACAACACAGAACAAAACAATAAGACTGATTTGACAGAAAACAGTGTTCTTTTTCGTACCCCTACATAAAAACATTGTAAAGACACTGTTCTAGATGAAAATTTGCTATATCAGAATAAATATGCAGCTTTGAAACCATCATAGTGAGGTGGGGTAGAAAAGGAACATGGTTTGTGCATGGTGTTCGTGCTGTGGCTATGGAATAAAGCAAGATTGTGCACCACAACAGGGTGAAAGTGCAAAAGGAGGTCAAGCAGAGGACAGTGAGAAAGGTGAGAATAAATAAAACGGAATTAGTGTTATTTTAAAGGCAATAGACCTTATGCAGCCCCGCCCCTTTTCAGCGCTGCGCTCGTTGTCTTTTGACTTCCGTATTTTCTGTCTGTATTTTCACAGCGATTTTGCCTAGTTATGAATGACCGGCTTGTTTAAAAAAATGTTCCGGTCGACATTTGTTAAGACATCTGCTTTACAATGCTTAGGATAAACATTACAATGCTCATGATAACTTTCGTTAACTCTACAATAAGTAAATCCACTTCACCAGCTAATTACTCCTCGATAGTGATGCCATCGAAATATACAGAGCTACCGCAAAAACGGAAGTTCAAAGACAATATTCTAAAGATGGCAGCGCCCTCGTTTCTCTGGTGCATGAGGTCTATTGGTATACTATATTTGTGTGATGAACTGCAGCCCTGGGTTACGAATGGTGAATTTCTGAAGGTGTTAGTACTTTATTTTAGTACAATGGTTCCATGCTGAGAGGTGATGAAATCCAAGTGGATGTGTTTTTTGTTAGTTTTTTTTTTACCTGCACTGTGGGCTTTCTTTTCATGCATGTCACAAACATGCCTTTACAAGCAGAGAATATTCTGACATGCACCACTGCAGGTTTGGGTTTTCACCCATGCTCAAAAAAGTCTGTCAGACAACCACTTTGGCCAGAAATAAGTACATGTAGTGTACAAGCATTTCATACCCATGTCCGCACGCAAAATATTTTTCTTTCTGTTAGCACTGTACTTACCAGCCTCAAAAAACACAACATGTTGTCCAATGAAATGCACACAAGCAGTTAGTTATGATGCACCCAATAGGGTGTGTGCACGAGCATAATTATTGTTGACACCAAAGAGTTGTGATAACTGACAGAAAGGAGATTACCCATTTCAAGATAAGCAAACGTTGGATGACAGTGGTGTATGGTGTTTGATTGATTAATGATTTGCTTTGCCTCTTATTTATCACTCACTTTCTCCAGAGTGTCTATTCGCTGCTTCAGGAGTCTGTTCTCTGTGCGTAGTCTCTGTAAGTGTCAACATTAACAGTGTTAGACTGCAATACATCAATAAAATATTGCAATGTACTAGACAATGCTATGAGCTATTTGGAAATTTTATTGTTTAGTGCATGTTTAACAGTATTTAAATCATTTTCTACTTTAAAATTTGTAAAGAAAATAAGGTAATTATAGACAATGGACTCTTTTAACATTTCCAGGGTTCGCAAAAGCGGAAGCAGTCATAGTTGGATAAATGTCTACAGTGGTGAAAAAACAACAACAAAAAAAAAAAACAATTTCCAAGACTTTCCAAAAGAGGAAAAAATATAGAGATTGATTACAGTCAGATTGTCAATATTACTATTGCTCCTATACAAAAAATATACTTTAATGCTAAGGTAATTTAAAACATGTATAATGTTATAACTTCTTTAATATTAAAAGCTTTGCTAGACTTACAATGTCAATAACTGTATTTAAAAAAAAAACTAAAAAAAAACAACAACAACATCAAATGTTTGGAAAGGCATCATTTTAGCAAAATGCAAGCTGGGCGGTCTCACCTTGATCTCCACCTGTTCTTCCATCTCCTTGGTTTTGATTGTAGTGTACTCCTTTTCCAATCTGTGAAGGCATTAAAAAAGAGAAATTTTTAGTGTCCAAAATCATACTAAAAAAAGAAATTCACTTAACAAAATGTGAACTCACTTTTTCATTTTCTTGGCATTGTACTTGACTTGATAAGCAGCCTGGATAACTTTGTCTGGTCCACTATCCAGCTGGTGAGGGATAACCTTCTGAAAGTGCTGCAATAGAGAGTCAAAATAACTTAGCAGAAACTGATAACAGCCTAGACTCTAATCATGGTGTGGTAGCTTCTACAGAAAGTATTGGCTAACATAACCACTATAATAAAGGACAAATACAAGTTTATCCTTGAAAGGAAAATTATGATAAATACCCCACCTGCAACATTCCCTCCATGTCCAACTGCATGAGCTCAGTCTGATTCATCTGCAGGATGGCCATCCCCACGCGAAACACTACCTCTAAACCCTGTAAGGACACCTACTGGTGAAAACTCAAGATCCAAAAAATATTTGCAGTAGCATTGTGAAGCCAACAGAGGGAGAAAGCAGACCACTAAAATACACCAGTGTTCTCAATTAGCTTAGCATGTAAAAGGTATGAGTGAGTGAGTGAGTGAGTGAGTGAGAGAGTGATAAGAGTGAGAGAATGATAAAGTCTTACCTCACACATGAATATATCAAAGATCCTGGTAGCTACAGGAAGAGGGAACGAGGTAAGGAAAATGGTGAGAAACCAAGACGAGGCATACATGGAGGTATGGAAACTCTGGGCCTGGAAGTGCACATGGAGCTCTGGGAGCTGCTCCTGCAGGGAGAAACCAAAATAGACTGTACAAATCACAGAGAGAAAGCAAGAATGCAATTCATAAAACGTATTAATTTAATTTATTGGGGAGAGTGTTAGAGTGTTAAGCTAAGCTTAAAAGTCCGATTTTGGCAGACAGTCACTGACCTGAATCATATATTCAAACTGGTACATGCAGAGGCCCAGTTCAGCCATACTGGGTTTAAAGAGCTCTCTCAGCCTGTAATCTTGCATGAGCTTCACAAACACACAAAAAGCCTCTTCTTCTGGCATCTGTGAAAAGACAATTATACATCATGTAATTACAGACTAGAACCATACTACCAACAGATATACATTTATTTGAAGAAATAATAAAAACCATTATTAATATTATGTAATAGCTATTATTATTATCATCATCATTATTATTGTTAGTGCAAAAAAAAAAATATATATATATATATATATATATATATATTAATATATATAATTTACATCACAGAATTATTTTATTATTACATCACATTAAAAAAAATATATATTGCTCATTCAGCATTATCTTAAATATTATACTGTAGTGTTTCATAATACATCTTTATGTGGGGAATATTTTTGACTGTTTTAATACCTGCATTAGAAGAAGGCCGACAATGAAAGCGCTTCCCTGACAGTAACCCACCTCTCTATCAACCAGGGAATAAGCCTGTAAACACAAAAGTGAGATTTGGTGAGAGCTGGACAATCGTTTATAAAATCATTGCTGAGTTAAGTGCAGAATCAGCTCTGTTCTTCCCACAGACGAGCCTGTGAGTTACCCATCCACTCTTTAAAAACAACCTCAAGTGATCTTAGGTGTTTTGTTTGGGTGAACTGGCTTTAAAAGACATTCAACTTAAACTGATGTCAGGTAGTGTAGAGTCTAAAGATCTGGAGGTTCATATTCCAATTTACCTATACCTATAAACAGGGGTGCACATTAGGGTGGCCCTTATTTTTGGACTTTTGAAATATTCTGCTCTCACCCTCCCAATCAACTCTCCTTCATTAGAAATGGAAACAAACCAAATTTCGCTGAGATTGGACTACGTTTAGGGTGTGCTCAATGAAATTGAAATTCCGTCTTAATGTCGCATAGAAACAGTTCTATTTAGAACAGTCTCTTCCTGAAGAACTCTTTATATGCTGTAATGGTTCTTCCTGTTAAGAGTTTAGGGTTCTTTATTCCCGCCCTTTTGTTTTTCAAATCTGTAACTGACAAAGCCACCTCATACTAATTTTCTGGAGCTCAACTACACAGACTGTCAACATACTCTCAACAGGTAAATTATTTCTTTCTTAAAATGTCTATAAATTATAACTTTAAAAATTGTAACTGGTTTCCTACCAATCATGTCTCTTTCTCTTTTTAGTTTAACAGAACATGTAATTGAGCAGCTCATTTAGGATATTCATCTTCTCTCCTCCCAAAAATTATGATCCCTATTGTTCATTTTTTTTTATTATTATTACTTTACACCTAAACAAACCAAGTACCAAAAACAATCAAACCTATCCCATGACTACAGGGCTCACATACTGTCGTGTCCATTTTTGCTAATTTTGGCCTTCTTAAACATAATTGTTTTTACATAATCAACTGGAAGAGACTTTAACTTTAAACTCAATTGTGTACGTTTTCAGATCAATTTCAGATCCTGTCATGTACCATAACCTAATCATCTGCAGAGAGAAACTGCCACTAATAATAAACACATAATGAAGGAAATAAAAAGGATTGTGAAGATATTTCACTGGAACTTGGTCTTCATTACATCTATACCATGTTCAATGTCAATTGTTATTTATTAATGTATTAAGCTAACAACTGTTGTTAGAGCAGTGTCATGTTTTGCTACAATTTGCCATGTCAATAAAAAAATAAAAGTACCTATCTATCTGACCATAGAACCCGTCCCGTCTGAAGTTGCAGTAGTGTCAGTTACTTTTCAAACGTTCTATGGACAGATGTAAAAAAATAAAATAAAATAAAAAAAGCTTTTTGGCAGCAAACACTTATTATGAGTTTGGTTCATACAGGGATAAAAAAACACCCCATGTGTAAAATGAAATACTCTGCTGTATCTTTAATGCTGTGGGCCTCATTTTCTGCCAGAGGTCCTGGACATCTTGTTCAGATACATGCCATCATGGATTAGATCAAATACCAACAGATAAAAAAAAAATCAAAACCTGACAGCCAGTGCTTGAAATCTTATAACGGGCCAAGCTTGGATCTTCCAACAGGACAGTGATCCAAAAACAAACATCAAAGTCAAAACAAAAATGGGTAACTGAGCACAAAACCAAGCATCTGCAATGGCCATCCCAGTCCCAAATGAGTGGACTGAACTGAAGAGCCAACATGGATCTGGGAATCTAAAGGATCTGGAGAGATTCTGTATGGAGGAATGGTCTCTGATCTCTTTTCAGGTGTTCTCCAAACTCATCAGGCATTATAGAAAAAAACTCAGAGCTTTTATCTTGGAAAATGGAGGTTGCAGAAAGTATTTAATAAAAGGGGGCAAATAATTGTTTGGCAAAAAGGGGGCAAATAACCCCATGCCCCCATGTCACAAGTGCCCTGCTCACGCCAAAGTCCACACTTCAAAGGGAGTAGGGCCAAGCACATCCCAGCCGGGTTCGTCACTTATTGGGGTCCCCTGGAAACATTTCTGTTGTGTTTGGTTGTATTTGCAGCGTGTTTCTGTATTTGATGGTGTTGTGAACTTTTGCAGCGCGTTTCTGTATTTGGTTGTGTTTTGAGTATTTGGAGCACACAAAATGTTATCTGTTAAATGTTATGTGTTTTTTCTATTTGCATGGGTTTTCTTCAGTTGCAGCACGTTGAGCTCACGTTGATGCAGTGTGAATCTTGATGCAGTAAATCTTATTAAATTTACTAATGAGCAGTCCCGGAGTAAACTTCTTGTCTTTATTTTTTCTGAAATTATCAGATTTCATGTCAATGTGCTGATGAATTGGTCAACTATCACACTGTCCAACTCTCTCTATCAATCTCTAATGGAAATCATTGCTCAATTTGCCCAAGCAAGGAGAAAACCTACCTTCATAACATTAAAGAGCACCTCCTGACCCAAACTGTCCTTCTCCTTAAAGAACTCGTGCTCGGGGTAGGTACGGGCAATGTCCCTGCGGATGAGTTTTTCACAAGGCGAGGTCATTTTCAGCAGCTCAGAGTACTGCTCCTTTATGGGTAGATTCTGGGCATTGCACAACAGCTGCCACACTATTGCTCGGAAGTGATGCGGAATGCCTTTCCTGACCAGTTCCTATGAAAACAACAACAACAACAACAAACCCCTTTTAAATATTAACACTGAAAGTCAGGACATAACAACCTTACTTAAGAGCAAGTTGTCATGTTTCCAGACTTGCCACATCTACAGGGTTTAAGAAGATATTAGTTTATTTGAAGTATTACACCATAAAATGACTGAAGGTTTCAAGATTGTCAGCATTCAGATGTTCTCCCAAGGGTTTAGTTTGTAACTCAGACAGGATAAGACTATTTTATGCTGCTAAATATAATCTTGTCAGAGACTTCTACAGCACAGCTCGATATTTTTGTAAGCAAATTATGTTTGACCTGATTAAGCTGTTTCCTGTGCTCATCTGCGCAGCTCAGACGCCTGATATCTACAGCTGTTCATTCTTGTGAGGGTTTGAGATGCGAGTCCACCTACATAGACTGTTAGCACTGAGATTCTTTGTTCTGAGATTGTGTCTTTGTTAAAACGCCAGGCTTTACAAAGGGCTTCTGTTGCTGCTTTGCTAGAAGAGCACTAGATCCTCCCTTTTGGCTTTACTGTATGGCAGTAAGAAGTCATACAGTAAACACAAACTGCATTTCTCAGTCTCACTGAGCTCAGTAAGTTCTGTGGGAAAGTGGCAATATTGTGCAGGCAACTGCAAAATTTGCATATGTGATTTATATCATTTTCTTTCTTCCCATCATTTACGTGAAAATGTTATTGTAAGAGTGAGATGTGTAAAACACTGTAGAAATATTAATCCAGGAAAAAATGGAAAATATTTCAAAAGGCCTTTCAGAATATCTCAGAAAATTCTTAGGAGAGGGCTACTTGATAAAAGATTTCAACCAGCCATTCGAAAGTTAGGAAAGTTTTAAAACCTTATGATATATTTTCTATCATTAGGATTATGTTTCTGGAGACTTACTTATAACTATTGGTCATATTTGGAGTCAAAACAGTCATATGGAGCTACTATGCATACTACTAGCAAATGTGTAACTTACCAGGCGCAAACAACAGGCTCACTATGAAAGTTATAAAACACATTGCATCACTCTATGGGGGGTTTTATAAACTCATTTGTATAATAAATGTTGAATATTTATTATTCAAATATAGCATTACAATTGCTCTAGAAAAGCTACTTTGTGGCCGAGGATGTCATCAGTAAATAAAATCCTTTCTTTCTATGAGCCAACCTTCCTGTTACTTCTGTCCTTTGCCTTATTCAGCAATGGCAATGCACATTTACAGTTTTTCTTTAATCATAAACACAGCAGCATTACCGATAAATCACTCACATATTATTTAATTGGGGCCATATGTTTTATGACCCTCTTTGTAATGTGTTTCACTATTTTGCAACAGCAATAATAAATCTGTTTAGCTGTGTACTTGTGCACTATATTTGATGTTGCTGCAGCTGTTCTCTAAATCTCATGCACTGTTGTGATTAAATAAAAATAATAACTGGAATTCCATATGTTCAGTTCATATCATAAATGGCATAAATCTGATTTTGCTTGATGTATAATTATATTTACTTACCTTTAGTTGTTTTTCCTTCTTCTTCCACACATCTTCCCACTCGTTGACTATGCGTCCCCACAGGATCCACGAATCCTCCTCCAAGTGTGACAAATTGGAGGAGGCTGAGGAACTGGACACCAGTGAGGAGCCACTGTTTCTTCGAGAGCCATTCACAGATTTTAAAGACTTACTGTCCGTCTCCAACAACCTGGAAAGACAACCATAGCAGATAAAAGTTAATACAAAAGAAAATTAAATATTTTGCTTGTTCGTTTAAAAAAAAAAAGCACAAAGAAAACTGAAAAACTGATATATGAACTCAATGTTAACCTACATCAGGTGAAAGTATACCTGGGCAGTGTGATTTTACCATTGTGAAGGTTTGCTTAAGCATTATACAAACCAAATGTTCAATAAACAGTAAATGTATTAATAAGAAAATCGCAATTATTCTGTTTTTAACTCAAGTGTTATACAATATGAGGCAGAGGTTATTGCACTGGTGTCAGAAATATTATTAATTTGTTATTAATATCTTTTGGATAAAGTTCCAAATAATAAGATAATCTAATAAATATTTAATTTATTTACATATTAAGCATTAATAAAAAAACATCTATATTGTGATAAATACCATTACCATGACAAAATATTACTGAGACATTAGAATTTAATTAATACCACCAAGGGTTGCAAAGGGGCGGAACATTTTTGGCAAATTTCTAGAAACTTTCCATTTCCAAGTTAAGCTGGGAAGTTTTGAAAACATTCCAATTTGGAAACTTAACAGGAATTTACTGGAATTAATTGTAAATGTTGGGTAATTTAGAGAATATATACAAACCAAATATAAACATTGTGTTTTGTCTTAAGCAGACATGCATGTTAACTAATACAAATGTTAAAACAAAAAAAAGTAGTAGAGTAGTAGAACTTTAAAGGGATAGTTCACCCAAAAATGAAAATTCTGTCATTATTTACTCACCCTCAAGTTGTTTCAAACCTGTATGAGTTTCTTTCTCCTGTTGAACACAAAAGAAGATATTTTGAAGAATGTTGGTGACCAGACAGTTGCTGGACCCCATTGACTTCCATAGTATTTTTTTTCCTACTATGGAAGTCAATGGGGTCCAGCAACTGTCTGTTCACCAACATTCTTCAAAATATCTTCTTTTGTGTTCAGCAGAAGAAAGAAACTCATACAGGTTTGAAACAACTTGAGGGTGAGTAAATTATGACAGAAATTTCATTTTTGGGTGAACTATCCCTTTAATTGATTCTTTCATTGAACAACAAAACAAAAAAAAGCATGAATGTTGAATAAAATAAACATATTCCCTATTACACATAGAAATTAAATTTTAAATTAAATCTGGTTGTTTTAACCAAGATTATGCTTCTAGATGTTTTTTTTTTCCTTTTTCTTCAAGTACATTTAAGTTCCCTAGTTTAGGTTAACCTGCAATTTAGCAAATTTTCAATTTATTCCCATTAATTCCCATGGAAAGTTTCCAACTTTGACAATTCCAGAAATTCCATAAACTAAATATACAGTGAAAAAGTTGCATTGCCTTAAAGGAAGTATTGGAGTACAAATGGAACAGCGATAAGAGAAGCGATCACATTAAGTAACACAATTACAGTCACAACGCTTGATTTATGTCAACTTTCCTTCCAGTATCAGAGAAGTGTTCTAAGTTGATAATCAGTGAACTGAATGGCAAACTGGTTTTTGGGGCAGGAATAAGGGCAAGATGCCAGCAAAAAGAAAATACATTTCCAGCCATTCTACATTTGTGAAACACTTTGAAACATTTGTGATGTCACTGCTGGCAAACTTAGGGAACCAACATCTTCATGTTGACATTAATTATGTATTTGGGGAACAGTAGCAGTTGCTGTGGCTAAAGTAGTCTTTTTGCCTGATGGGAGAAAAAAAAAACACTGGATGGCTTGTTTGTTCGAAACATTAATATAGTTCTAAAAAACCTACCATTTAGAGCAGATAGAAATGCTTAATGGGTGTTAACAGTAGCATTACAGTGATGCTATTTTAAGACTTAAAAGCCAAGTATTCAGAATTAACAACTGTATTTCTTTACGAAACGGGGGGTGCTTGCCAAATGAGTGTGCTAGCTTAGGAACATTGGCAGACAGCTATAAGACAGCTATAAATGGAAACCCAATCTAAGATTCTAAAGCATATCTAATGCAAAAAAATAAAAAATAAAGCCAAGGCTAACCACATTAGCATGTTCACACACAAAAAAATAACAGGACCATAACAAAACAGCCTTTCAAAAAAAAAGAAAAACAACAGAAAAGACAAATAAGGCATGAAAAAAGACCAAATCTTTCTGACACTTCCAGCAAAACATGAAACTCCAAAACAAAGTAGTAAAACGCTTGTTAAATAGTTTGAGTAAGAAAAAAAAAAACTCTCCCTCTCCGACTGAGTGTCAGCGGGGAGGACTATCATTGTGAACCTGACCCTGGATCAGCTGGAAGACAAGCAGACAATGCTCGCGAGTAATCTCAAAATTTAAGAGCTGACAGCACAGACACAAGGCCATGGAAACCTGATCTCGGAAAAAGAGGGGCCCCGGGCCTCTAAAGGCAGCACTAGGTGACGTCATGGCCAAGGCTCTGAGGCTGGATCCAGTTACAGCCGCTTTTGGGTCATACAAGGGGGGCCACGTTTGTTAGGGGTGAAAGGCAGTGAGAGAGAGTCATGGAGTTCACAGCTGAGGGGTTGCGTGGCTGAATGAGTTGCTGGTGGTAGTTGGGCAGAAATGGAAAGAGAGAGACACTGTTTTTTCTCCAAATAATGGCCCTTAATCCTCCAAAATGTAACTTTTAAAACCTATTTTTGATAGAAGCACACTGTAAACTGCATTCAAAGTAACTTAAAGTTACTTTAAATTCCAGTCACAAGTTGCAGTGGGACACATGGGAATGTAATACAATTGGTTGTGGTTGTCTTAGTCACCTCTAAACTTAAATCAACTGATTATTCTAACTAGAATGAATAATAATTATATCAAGGCATTGGACAAACATGCCATCCGTTTAGTCAAGACCAAAATATAACAAAGGAAACTTTGAAGAACATTTGATATTATTAAAGGAACAGTTCACTAAAGAAATATATTTAAAAAAATACATTTCTGTTATCATTTACTCACCCTTGTGTCGTTCCAAACTTGTATTACTTTCTTTGTTCTGATTAACAAAAAAATTATATTTTGAAGATTGATGGTAACCAAATAGTTTAGTCAATTTCTCAAAATACCTTCTCTTATGTTCCACAGGGATAAAGAAAGAAAGTCATATTTGGAAAAACTTGAGGATGAATAAATTCATTTTCATTGAAATTTCTTTTTTTTTCTTTTTTTGGTGAACTTTCCCTTCAGGTGTTTAATGAGCTCTCTAGACAATCTCCATAATATTTGGGGCAAGATGAAGTTTGCATTTGTGTGGGCACAAATGAGAAAGCCTGTTTAAGATGCAAAATCTAGAAATAGCTTAATCTTTGCAGTGAAGAGGGGACAGGAAATAATACTGGAGAGAAAGAGAAATGGAATGAGATCAGGTCACTTGCTGGGCTTGAACCTGCATCACCTGCTTGTCTTTAATGTATCAAGAGTATGTGCGTGCACAGCTACTACTGCACTGCAGCCCTGATGCAAACCTCTATCAAGATGGTATTCACTCAAAGGTCAGAAAGTTTACATTGGGAAAACCCAGCAAATGGTTGTACATTTATGTCCACTCACAAGCCATCATAAAGATGTTTAGGAGCTATATTAATTAATAATAAAGCAAAGCAAATAATTAGTTTAAAAAAATATATTATTGAAAATGTTAAATAAAGTACATGTACTGTAGGGCTTTACTTATTTGATGAATTCAGTGAGCATTTAAAACAATTTGCATTGTAATTGTTGCTTCTGTGTTAATGATTCACTGCTGGTTAAAGTGCAAAGCAAATTCTTGTACAGGAAACGAACACGGCACATTCCACATCAACAACAAAAATTTACTTTGTAAAAGCAGATAGAAAGCCAAGTACGTTTTCTATGAATGAATTAAAGCAATCACAAACAAAAAACAAGACTGACAGCGAAAAAGACTGCGCTACTAAAATCCGTAACTGGCTGTGAATTTCAGCTCCGCTGTATCTGCAGTGTTGTGCGATAGAGAATTGATCAAAGGTATTACTGTGAAGCTGCTCACCATGGGAAGTTCATTCTGCAATCCACATGTCTTTCCTCGGATTCCTCCAAGTAATCCCAAATGTGCCTGTGAGAAGTGAACCAACCTGATTTTCTCTCACACTCTTGTTGTCTCCGTCTCACCCTACTCTCTCTCTTTCTCTGAGCCCACATAAACACACACATAAACACTGCTTATCTAAAGTGCAAAGGCCCTCAACCAGTGCAAAGCAAAGCAAAATCCCAGTGGAGTTTAAAATCTGTGCGAGTATGCAAGGAGAAGGCTAAAAAAATTAACTGTTTGCCACACCTGCTAATGGTGGGTGAATTAAAAATAATTACGGGCCTTATTTTCTTAACGGCTATGAACCCGTATTATGCATTAAAACAACAGAATTATTTAGCAGTTTTTTCTTTTGCATATTCATTTGTATGTATCATATAGCCATTTTTTGTCTCTCTGTAAAACATAACCTGTTACAAACTCATGAAGAAAACAATGTGCATTTTACTCATTTCTCATATGCCTTTCATTTTGGACCATGGTATGAAGTGTCTTGACCATGTACATTGCTATGGAAGCTTATTTACCCCACGGAATAAAACTTTAAAAGATAATTGTGACTTTTTTTCTTACAATTGCAACCTTACATCTCGCAATTCTGCAATTTTATCTCGCAAATGCAGCTTTATTTCTAGCAATTGCGAGTTTATCTAGCAATTCTTAGTTTTTCCCTCACAATTGCGAGTTATAAAGTCCAATTCTGAGGAAGCAATTAAATTTATTTTTTTATTCATTGGTAAAAATAAGCTCCTATACATTACAATTTAAAAAATGTATGGTCAAAATATCTATTTATATTTTATTATATATATACTGTGTGTGTATATATATATATATATATATATATATATATATATATATATATATATATAAATAATTTTTTATTTATTTATTTTATTTATTATTATTATTCTTTTTTTATTTATACTGCAGTCTTGGTGAGAAATAATAAATACATAAATAAATAAATAAATAAACCACCCCACACTTTTGAACAGTAGTGTAAAGTAGACCTGGGTAGTGGTAACCTCCCACTACTATACACATTGTGATACATGTCGCTGTCGAATACATCAGGAAATAATTGTGTTTGAATCTTTTCCAGATATGCCAGAGAGAGTCTCAGTGTGTCAGAGAGACAGAGCGCATCTGTGGTATCAATCTCTAATAATGCTGTACGTGCCTCAGTTTTGTTGAGTGCCATGTCTTGTGCCTGACCTCACAGAGAAATGTTGGTTTAGACCAGCTGCTTCTTCATTATCTGATTCAATCTGAACTGCCGAAAATATGAATTAAAGGGCACCTATAATGGATTTTTGAAAATTACCTTTCATGTAGTGTGTAACATAGATCTAGGTGAACAAAAACATCCTGCAAAGTTTTAAATATGAAAGTTCACCGTATACAAAGTTATTGTCTCTCAAAAGTAAGAGTCCACTCTGAGTCGCTGATATGAATCGATAGACGACCGATGTTTTTTCTCTAGATGATGTCAACTTGACAAGTTATTTGAATAAGATACGCCCACTTATTGTGCCGCTCGTAGACGCCAGGGGAATACTTGAAAACATCATGTCGACGAGACGCTGTGTTCTGAAGTGCGACGCAAAAGTGAACTTTTTTCATTTGCCCAGGGAGGAGCATTTGAAGACTAAGTGGCTACAGTTCATATATACAACTATACCACAGAAGTATAGCAGCCTGAACCTTGTGCTTTGTTCGCGTCATTTTGAAGATGATTACTTCACAAACATAAATGCTGTAAAATGTGGATTCGCGAGCCGGCTGATATTGAAGGAAGGTTCAGTACCTAGTTTATTTGGATCAGCTTCCTCCTCCGAATCACAACCTGTAAGTATTATTAATATTATTATTGTTGCTTCTATGTTTTATGTAGAATGCTCAATCATTATTTTGTATGTTGTGTACGCAAAGCGCAGCTTCTATAGTCTTCAATGTCAATTGTATTGAAATATGTGAAGTGTTTGTCGTTGTTATTGGAGTTGTCATAAAGAATAGAGCAATACCTAGTAGTACTGCATTATCAATATGTTTATGCGTTGTGCTAACGCAAACAAAGACTGAATGTGCTTTTACCACTGAACTTTGGGCTGTGGTCTCTAACATAACTCAACTTAAATTCCTTCTCTTATTTTGAATTTTTTACTACAAAGCGGTGCACTATAATCATTATTATAACACAATGTAATTGATAAAAGCATTGTATCAATTGTACTCAGTGTTAACCAATAGAAGTAATATCTCTGTAAACACATTTTACTTATACACACATTGTCAATCACAACTGACTGGGTCATCTGACCAATCACCGCAGATTAGCGTCACGCAAAGGCGGGGTTTGGAAAATGAGTCGTAGAACGATTCATATGGGAGTCACTGAGCAAATCAGGTTAAATTAAATGCATATTATAAAACAACAAAAGTGTTTTTTGTCATTGCATGCTTGTAAAACTGTTGTTGGGGACTCCCAAACCAATATTAGGAAGATTTGAAATGCCATAATAGGTGCCCTTTAAACTTAAAATATGGACAAGAACTTATAAATGTAATATTGTGATATAAAATTAAATTGTGATATATCTGATTGTATCAGCACAGTCCTAACTTAGATTCATCAGTGGCACTCGAGGCCCCATTTCTGCAGTGGTAAGACGAGCTCATATTGCCATGTAAAGAATCGGAGCTCCAAACACTCCACAGATCCTCTGCCCTACTTTCTAGCTGCAGAGAGAACTCTGTGTGGGTGTTGCATTCGCCCAAGCGGATCACACTGATTCCGCTCTAATACCGAAACCAGTCTCTGATACCAAAAACAACAAGGTGAAAGCAAGCAATGGGTCTCCAACCTAATCAATACTCAATGAGGGTAAGGGGCGGGTTTTTGATCTGCCAACAACAAATTCAAATAAATGCTCACGAAAAGATCAACATGCCCATTAACACTTTAAAAATACCAGGAAATTAGTTGCAGATGCTGATACAATAACAATTTCTTATGTGAAACCAGGAAGGAAAAGGCCTTTATTTTATTACATGTCTCCTTCCTGGTTTCTAATGTGGCAGTTTAAGTCAATTCAGCTGATTTTAAAAGGCCTGACTGTCAAATATATATAGGCTTGTGTTGACTTGAGAGAAAACACACTCTCTGACATGTGCCAGGCAGCATTACACTAATGGCATGCATACTGTGAGAGACAGTGGGTGATAGGTTATTGTTAGTGATCTCTGGGACCAGCTGTGGCCTCCAGCTGTCCTGATGAAGACTGGGGTCAAAGGTCAGCTTGCCTGAGCACCACACCCACTCTACTTTTTAGTAAAGGCTGCAGGTCAAGGTGGATTAATGTACTAAATCTGAAGTCAAGTCAAATCAAGTCACCTTAATTTATATAGGACTTTTAACAATATAGATTGATTCAAAGCAGCTTTACACTGGTAATAGGGAATTAAAGTAACAGAGATTGTTTTGGCTTTACAGCAGCTCTAGAATAAAGTTATTATCCAGCTAAAGTTAGTTTTTGATTGATTCACTTCCATTGCAAAGATCATTAGTTATTAACTTAGGAGCCGCTTGCACAAAACCGTTTTAACTGAAAACAGACAACTTTTAATGTGTTCCAGGCCCAGCCGCTCATACACACGTCAACAGTAATTGGTGGCTTGAGAACGCAAACCCTAAAATAGGTTCCAAGGTGCAAGTTTAGATTTTTTTTTTAAAAACATTTTCTCAGTGTAAACTTCAAAAACTTGAATCTGTGAAACCGGTAACGGCATGCACATGCACATTATGTGTTTAGTCTATAGGTGTATGCGCGTTTGAATGTATATGTACGCAGGCGCATAGTCTTTCTTTACAAATTTACATCACCAAATTACATGTCTGGCCTGCGTAATACAGAATTTCTAGTCGCTTCCGCGGATCCATGCGAACTGGAATCATTTTGACTACGTTTTATCAGTACAGAGGTAAAGGGAAGGGAAGGAGGGCTTCACAGGTTAAGTGAATAATAAGATGGAACAAAGTACAACAGCACATCCATAGTTTATTTTTTACCTCCCTTAGTTTGCGGTCCAAAACCGTACAGGTAAACAAATGTTTTCCTAGACTAAACTACGAGTTATCCGAACCAATGTGAAAAATGTAGCAAATCATGGATGAAATTTTGTATAAATTAGGTAACTCAATAAATGAGTTAAAATACTGGCCCATGTATTCCATTACCATAAATGTTACTGGTAATCATTTAACATTTACACAACCGTTCAGATTTTTTTTGCTTTTTTTACTAAATTAATACTTTCTTGAAAAGATGCTTTTTTGATGATAGAAACTGATCAAAAGTGACAGTAAAGACTTTTACATCGTTACAAAAAAAACTGGAATAAATTACTATTGACAGGAATCAATTATATGTTGCAATATATTAACATATAAAAATTTAATAATATTTCACAATTTTACTGTTTTTACTGTACACAAGCAAATGCAGAGACTTCTTTCAAAAACATTTGAAAAAACTGCAGAGTGAGAGGTAGAATAGGATCAGGACACATCACCGCCGAGACTTGAACCAGTGTCATTCGCATGAACATCACAGTTTAGAGCAAATTGTCTAACTGTGTTGAGCTATTCTCATACATGTTATAATGTAAACAATTAAAGACAGAGACAAAAAAGGAAGACTGATAGACAGACAGCTCCACAGACCTTTATCTCTCCCAGGTTCTATATTGGAAAAGTACTGTGTCACCACTTGTCTGAGAACACAACACAGCCACCCCAGTAAAGGCTTCACTGTGTTAACATCATGTCAGTGCTCTTGACATATCACTGTTTGTATTAAAGAGCAGGCTAAATATGGAACACCAGAAGAGCAGTTGGACAAGACTAGAGCTCCTCAACACAAGGTTGGAGAAACTTTACAGGGAAAGTATCCAAGACTGAAGGAAAATTATAAGTACACCAACAAACCCAAATAATTCCTTAAAAAGCTTGTAGACTTTAACTTTCTACTTTTTAGCATAAAATAATGCTTGTACACGTGTTGTCTTTCTCTATGGTTTACGTTCACTGAATCGGGACAGTGACAGTTCCTTCAACTGTCCAGAACATCTTTAACGCTGAGAGGTGCACCTGCATGTGTCATGTGAACAGAAAAAAAAATCAATTCATGCCTTTTGCAAATCAATATCGAATCGACCACAACGATTAATTGACAAATCTTTTTTCTTTCTTTTTTTGCCCAGCCCTAATATCAAGCACATCCCAAAGTATACTTCATAACAAGACAGTCACATTGCATGATTTGACCAATTTGGATGTGAAGTTTGGACTTTTAATTAACAGAATGAGGCACAATAATCATTTTATCTCGACGTTCGATCTTAATGATTGTTGGAAGTCAAAATCGAAACTAAAAATTCAATTAATCGCATGGCCCTTTTATTTATTATGTTCGTTCATTTAGAAACCCTGCACTTTTCAATTCTTTTATAAATGCTGTTCTTGTTTTCAAATTAAGCGCAGCAAACAAGTCTGTGTAATATGTGCTACGGAATCTGCTTCTGTAACGGTATTCATATCCATATCAGCAAGGAATATGTGACGGTACATTAGCGTATCAATATTTCGAACAGCCCTAATAGAGGGTGTTAATACCCAATAAGCACTGCAATGACTAGGGCTGTCACTTTTGTGAAAAAATCCTGTTTGATTTTTGAGACATAAGTGTTGATTGAATCGATTGTAAAATCGATTTTCCATGTCTAAAGACGTTTCCATTTTCAACACTAAATATAGGCAAATCCACGGACAGCTAACAGGCATTATTAGAACGAGCGTAAAGAGGGCGCTTGAGACGTGCACAAGTCAGAAATATTTCTGATGATTTATTGGCGTGAACTTTCGTGCAGAATGACAAACAGGAGTGCAACCGTCAGGGATTGAAATTAACACCCGCCAAAATGAACTTTGGCGGGTAACGCTGTCAAATCACGAGTGTTTCTATGTTTACTCACTTTGCTGGGGAAGTTCATGTAGCCAAAGCTGCGCGGATTTAGCGCAAATACGCAACTCGTGAGTCCTCTTGATATATTAAATGCAGCGTATTGCGCAGAACCTGTGCATTTCTGGCTTGCTTGAACACACGTCACTATGCAACAAATAACGGCGCGCTAGTTCACTTGCATTGAAGTATTGCGAATATTAAAAAGCATTTGGTTAACAGAAAAGACATTGTTATTTTCCAATATCCTAACTTACATGTTCTGTGTACTGTATTGATCTGTCCACTTAAAACACATTTTTGGTTTAAAAAAAGAAAGAAAAGAAAAAAGGACGTTAAAATCGATTCCCTATTTTCGTTTTCGAAACTTGTGTTGGTTGGTCCGATCGATTGTGCAATCGATTTTCGAACGTAAAGTGACAGCCCTAGCAATGACAATGACAAAACAGTGCTCCCAAAATTCTTCTGGGAATGGGAAAATAGTTCAAAGTGTTGTGCTTTGGTAAACACTAAAGATACAAAAATCATCCAGATGACATTGGGTGAAGCACTCGTACCTGTTCTGCTCCTCTAGTTTGGCCAACAGCTCCACATCGTCTGGGCTGAGCTGGGACGGGGAGGCTGAGGAGGGCGAGGACAGTGAGGCAGTGGATGAAGCCACAGTGGTGTGTAGCGAGGAGGGAGTGGCCACCTGACTAGCCATCTGACTCACCGTGTGCGACACTGAGTTCTTCACCCATGAAAGAGTCGAACTCAGCTTGCCTGCTACCTTGTCTGTCGCCACCTGTGGAAAAATAAAATAAAGATTATTTAAGCGGGAAAACAAAATTGTTACATTGAATTCAGAAAACTTCTAAAAGGCTTGATTTTAACTAATGATGTTATGAGACGTTTCTTGTTATAAATTGTGCTTCTTGAAACTTTCAGGATTAAGCCAAAAAATTTTTTTACTTATATTTAAAATGATCATCATCATGCTCTTCTAGAAAAAGTGTGTTTAAAGCAATTTCATAGTTTTTAGACCGCTTTACATTGTAAACTGATTCTGACACTTGATGCAAACACTAAATATAATACTAATATTATGTAAGTTACATAAATGGCATTATTTTGAACAATGAGACACAAATTAAAACAGACATTCTTGTTAATGAAAAAATTCTACAGAGTGACTGCAGGTTTTGACCAACCAGAACAATATTATGTAAGCTACATTAATGTAAAGCAACATTTTCATATTTTGAACAATGAGAGTCAAGTCAAGTCAAGTCAAATATATTTATATAGCGCTTTTCACAATACAGAATGAGATTGTATCAAAGCAGCTTCACAGTATTAGTCAAAACAACATAATGTTCGTTTCTTAGTGGAAAAAGCATCCACGTTTGGTAGGGCTGATCAATGGTATTAATGATCGGTTAATTAATTTGAGTATCCCCAACTGAGCAAGCCAAAGGCAACAAAGACACAAATTAAGAGGGTATAGGCTATCAGAACATCTGAATTAAATCTAGTAAACATCATCTCAACAATGTTGCAGGACGTCCACAACACTACCAATATTTTATCTTGTGTAGAGTGCATATTAAATTAATCCCGGATAAAATAACTACAGCGAAATCTGAGCAGAATGTTTGTGTTACTACAATCTTACAAACTGTGAAACTAACGGAGGTCATTTCTGCAATGAGATGTTTTATTAACTGAAACTCGGTTTTAGCTTTGTTGGTGAGGATGCTGGGATGGCCTGAAAGACCGATAACTCCCTTACACAGACATTCTTGTGTATGAAAAAATTCAGGTCAGTAAAACCAGCTTTGCACTGTCAAACTGTAGTTCAACCAACAATTTAAATACGTTCTTTCTTCTGTAGAACACAAAATGAGATATTATGAAGAATGTTGGTTACCACTGACTTTCATTGTACGGATAGGTGGGGGAAAACACACACACAAAAAAAGTAATCTTATGTTCCACAGAAGAGAAAAGTCATACAGGTTTGGAACAACATGAAGGTGAGTAAATTATGACAATTACATTTTTTTGGGTGAACTGCCCATTTAAGAAATGGTAAACAGACTTGCTGGTAAAGGCCTGCTGTTCATGAAGTTTGAAAAATGATCAGATTACATGTTTACAAAATATTCCCAGGACTATATTCTCCATTATTTCCCATACAAATCAGCAGGGTTAACACCCAGCACCAGTAAAATGACTGTTCTCTTTGCCAGTTACACTGGGGTGTGACCGGTCAGACATGTCGTATTGACATTTGGCAAGAAATGCTGCTGTCAAGAAGCAACAAATTATTTCACATATGACCATGGACCACAAAACCAGTCACAAGTCGCACAGGTATATGTGTGGCAATAGCCAACAATACATTGCATGCGTCAAAATGATTGATTTTTCTATTATGCCAAAAATCATTAGGATATTAAATAAAGATCATGTTCCATGAAAATAATGAATTCCATGTTCCAAGAATTTCCTAGCGTGAATACATAAAAATTATATTTTAATTGAGTGGATGCAGCAAAATCGCGAACATAAATGGACAACTTTAAAGGCAATTTTCTCCATCATGTTTAGATTTGTGGCACCCTCAGATTCCAGATTTTCAGTAATAGATAATAATAGTTAATAATAAATCAGATAATAGTTGTATCTCTGCCAAATAGTGTCCTATCCTAACAAATGAGTTGAATAAAGCTGAATAAATAATCTCAAAATAAAAAATGACCCTTGTGACTGGTTTTGTAGTCCAGGGTAACATCACATTAGGGATGCGCGGTATACCGGTACTGCAAAAATACCGGTATATATTATATTTCAAACGGTACAATATCATCATTTTGTTCAATTCGGTATTTGATGCGCTGCTGTTTCGAAGTTCACCGCTAGGCGGCAGTGCGCTATCTAAACTGACGCGGGTCATGCGAAACCGGCAAACGGTGACAACAGAGGAACACGATGGATCAAACGAAGCTCATTCGAATTTCTACACGCCCGAAATTAATAAATAGAGAGAGAGCAGTGTGAGTGAAATAAGGCTTTACTTTGCCTACAAAAGTCATGAGAAAAGTAAAGAAACAGATCTCAATGCACCGCTCTGCAAACATCAAATCTGCCGAAGCACTTGACTTGTCAGTTGCACATCTTGACTTGGTCAAAGAGTTCAGAGATCGACAGGTTAGTCCATCATTCAACTGATTTAATTTAGACTTTTATTGAACACTGAACAGCGCACATACATAAGAGCTTATCAATTATATGATACGGTAAACACGAAAGCACAAATCTGCTTGCATGACACGGTAGAACCAATTCAGTTTAGGTCTCATCATTGTTATACCTTCAAACAAACATATATTAATTGAATTTGAATTAATAAAGAATAAAAATTTGAATAATATTAATTTAAGTATTAGTGATAGTAAAATGAATGGCATAGTAGTGCCGCTGTGGCGCGCGCTCGAGAGAGAGCGAGAGAGAGAGAGAGAGACAAATAGTAGTAATGTGAATATTACTAATGTTAGAATTAAGCTACATTTGTCAACATTCATTAGGTAACCTGACCTAACAGTATTATAGCATTTATTAATCTATATCAATCGATAATTAAATGACCTAAAAAATGTAATATACATGTTTAGCATGTTAACATTACTTTATGCAATGCAATAAACTAATATGAACCCAAACAGTAACCAAACCAAGATGAATAATGTGATTGTTGATGCATGACAGCTATGGTTTACATGTCATTTAATTATTCTATTATTATTATTATTATTATTATTAGCCTATATGTGAATCTATTATTATAGATATTAACCTATTTTAATTGTATAATTTCAGGGGGGGGGGGGTTTTCAACAATTTTTTTTTTTACCTACTGTATGTTCCCTGACTGATTTTTTTTTTTACATGTACATTTTGATACCTTTTCTTTGCGCTTTTGGTAGTGGAGAGTTTCAAGCAGTGTTTTTTAAGTGTCACTTAAAATGAGACTTTTTTTTTTTTTTTTTTACCTGTGGTATCGATTTAGTATCGATACCGAGGTATTGGATTCTGGTATCGTACCGAAGCCAAAATAGTGGTATCGAGCCATCCCTACATCACATATAGGTTCACTTTAATTTGCCTTTAATATTTGTGGCTATAAAAGATACTAAAACCAAATAACAGAGAATTACATTGAGGTTATAAGTAAATTGCCAGTAACATAATTCAAGATAATGTTACTTGTCCAAAGAGAAAAATGTCTGGTAAAATTAAGCATTCATTATAGCCTATACTGTGGCTTTTATAAGTCTGTGAAGTTTTGGTCTTTTATCCTTTCATCATTTATCCAATAAAATTCTCCCTAAAATGAGCAAGAAATTACCCCAATACCAAATATGTGTCTCTGACTTAACATAGCAAAGCAAGTATCAAACCATGATTCATGGCCAACATCCTTTAGACATAAAAAAAAGAGAAGAAAACAAAAAACCCGGGACAAGCCCTTACATTTGTCCTGGACCACCTTCCTCTTTCAATGAAAAATAGGCTACATCAGCACAGGAAAGAAAAAACTGTATTTGTGAAGCCATTTCAAGTGTTGTCTTTAAACTGCTACGTAAAGGGTTTTATGAAACACTTATACCTTACAGCTACAAAAGCAAAATGGTTTACTAGGTCATTCATTAGGTGTGTACACTGTAGATTGGAAACCGATGCTGTATGTCATTCTACATTTTCAAAAGATGACCTCTAGAAGGTTTGGACTAAGGGAATATTTGGACAGTTGTGTACTTTTCACCGGAACGGCAGTAGTAAAAACACTGACTCACTAAAACTGAATCGCACTTAAAAAGGCACAAAGCAGAATCTTGTGTCAACTGACATTACAAAAAACTTGAAGACAACTAGAAGCAGAAGGCCATGACAGTGTAACATTAGAAATGCAAGAATCCTCCTCCATCTAGGATTTCCTAGGTGTACTTTGCTCTTACCTGAAGAAAGACGTCACCCTAACTGAGGTCCTCGCTAATTCCATAAACAAATCCACAGGAGAAATAACGGTATTTGAAGACGGGATTCTCTTGTGATTTATCGCAGCGGGTCTTCTGAGACGTTTAGTAGATTCCAAAGTCACACTGTTGTCTAGGTGTCACCTGGGGTCAAAGTGCTCATGTAGAAGACACAGAGGCAGCTGTAAAGTAGACAGAAGCAGTTGTATAAGCTTCTGCCTTCCCTTTTACAGATGTAACACTTAATTCATGCCTTGGAATTCACCCGACAGAGAAAAAAATCCTTCCCTGCAAAACCTCTATGACGTCTGAGCTCACCGCGCCGAGCTTTGCGAAAGGGTATAAGTGAGCTGTAATGATAAACCCAGGGGAAGTCTACCTCTTTACAACAAAGCAGGTTTCTCATTTGCATATTGCACTTCTCTGAATCCTCTATAAGATAGATCACGTTTCCTCTAGCGATCTCCATTTCTGACAAATTATTATGACCACACGCCTATGCATGGCTTCTGTGGTTTCACAAACCACCAAAAAAAAATGTGTTATAGTAGGCTATCCCCCTGCAAAATGCCTAGAAATGACTCAAAGTAGTCAAAGTTGGAAACACCCTTTCTTAGATAGCGTTATAGTCAGAGGAGTGACACAGAAAGAGGCGGGGCATAGACAGGAAGACAAGGAACAAAGTGCAGATATGAAGAAGCAGTCAAGCATTGCTTATCTGATATAAATAAAATGTATATATTCACTACTTATATACACTGATTCCTTGTAATATTACAATATAACAGTATTTTATTTTATTTTTTGCTAAATAAGTTCAGCCCAAATTTAGCTCATAAGTCATTCAAAGTCTGCTCAAATCTTTCTAGTAAATTATTAGTTACACTTAGCACAGGTAAGACTAATTAAAAATGTTTATCCCCTTCATGAAAATTTCAGTTTTGCTTGTTCTGACCCTGAAAACATTATTAATAATAATAATAACAATAATTCAGCAAAAAAAACAACAAACCCCATGCACACTGCAGCTAAATACGGTCAACTGCAATCACTCCCAAATTTACATTAAAACCTCATATTTCCAAACACAGCTGTTTCCATACATTGGAAGCTACAGGTATGCAAATACAATTTACCTGGTTTCATACACCACAATCAGATTTCAGACTGTTGTTCGCAGATTCACAGATTTGCTTAATTTTTGAAATACCATGCAACATGTAGGCTAAATAAGAAAACAAAAGGAACTAAACCTTAAACTCAAAATGGAACTATTTTATGGGACTGACATTTCTCGTGGATGAGTGCACTCATCAAAATACAACCGATGTACGCTCAATGGCTAGAGAAATCCCATAATGCACTGAGAGTCTCGCATTGAATGAATTCCCACGTCAGAACAGAAGATGGCGCCCGCAGATGAATTATCCATCCATCCATTTTCCAAATCGCTCGTCCAATGTGACTACAACGTAAGATCACACAGGTATAAACTCCTGTATATAAAATACTGTAATAAAAACATCATTTGGGTAAGCCCAACTTAGTCTCTCAGGGGAACGAGTGTTTTCATACCCTGAGTGGAGAAGAGTAACTGCTAGGAAACAGAATAACAATATCACTTCCTCTGGCCTGGCCTTCTAAATGATTCATGCAGAGGCGCAGGGCTGTTTGCTGAACAAGACAAAAAAAAAAAAAAAGAGAGGAAGGTCAGGCCTCATGCATTTTCATTATGTTTAATGAAAATCCCCAAAGATATCTCCCTCTTCTAACAGTGGAACTATTATCTACCGAGTACAACAACAGAAACAGGCACATGAACGGCAACACACATCTGTAATATCTGTGCAGTGTGCACCATGGGCCACAATGCGATGTACATTTTTAGAAAATAAATATCATCCCTGTGAAAAGGCGTTGTGAAAAACAGAACTTCTTGCACAATCAACATACTGCAGAAGGAAACAACCATTTCAGCATTATATTAGATGATACTGAAATGATTAATTTCAAGTCACACCTTTTTTTAAAAAAAAGTGAGACTGAGCATTAAAATGCTATAATTCACTTTACAATTTGGGATGTGCATGAGTAATTGGTGCAGAACTAGTGGCCAACTAGTAAAAACGCAATTAGAATATTGAATATGAGATTTATTGATCATTGAATTTGCATTTTTCATAAATATATAGGTTGAAGAATTTGCCAAAATTTGCCATTTCTATTAGAGATGTATAAAAAAAAATAAAAAAATACTGTGACCCAATTCTCTTTTTTTATTTTTTTATTAGAGAAATAGGAGTGCATGTATTCATTGGACAGAGGCAAATTAGTTCATGACTCCAAGTCTCCATCATGACCCCAGACTAATCTCCAGCTGACAATGATATACTGTCAAAAACCCCTGACAGGCAAACCTCAGCTCATCCTGGAAGGTGAACAAGAAAGTGATGTGCATGCACTTTCTATCCGCACTGCTGGTGGTTCAGGAGAAGGAAAAAACAGACTACATGGACTTTTGAACATGCTGAAGTCAACACAACACTTTCCAGCAAGTCATTAAATGGCCAGAGGTAGAGATCCAGAGTGAGAGCCAGAGAAGAGTGTTCATTAAAGACAAAAAGCAAATAACAAAGTCTTTCATTATGTCAAGCTGGGTAGAAACCTGCAGACATGCATGCTGGCACAAATCCTGCGTTGCACAGGAAAACAGGAAACAGCAGCTAGAGATGACCACCTTTATTAGTGGTGCATCCTTAGTTGACCTATTGCTAATGTAGCACAAAGCTGCAAAAAACCTTTTGATTGCAAAATTTATAATGAAAAAATTTATCTGTCTGATAGAGACTAGAATCAGACGTGGTGTCTAGGCTGAAATGATTATGCATCAACATTAAAAACTGTTTTCACTGCAACATACACTAATGTTTTATGTAACTTGTAGGCCTACTTGTGTCATTATATTTACTCCCTCATGATATTTTGAAGAATCTTTACAAGGCTCTTTTCCATTCAATCACAGGTCATAACAACCATGAAGGAAAAGAAAAGAAGCACATACAACTTTGGCACTATATTGCAAATCATCTGAAGTTTTACAATAACATTGTGAAAAAACACTCAAATTAAATAATTTTTTGCTTGTAGCCTAATCTTTCTCCCTGACGAACCATTTACTGTGACATTTAATCACATTGATGCATCAATGTGGCACGCCAGGTAGGGCAGTGTAATTAATCGCAATTTCGATTTTCAATTCGACAATGCTGTATTTTATTTTACATTTGATTATTACATTTCTCAGGCTGTTAGCGGAATACTTATAGACATAAGTTGCAATGAAAAATGTAAAGCACCGTTAGTTTCATTAATATCTTTTTTGTTTCTATTGTATTACGGCCTGTCGGCCTATTTACTTTTTTTCAGAAAAACGTTTTACTTTACATTAGTTAGCCTAATATTCGGCTGTGGTATTATAGAGAATTCTGAAATTTCACTGGTATCTAAAGTATATATGTAGCCTATGCAAATCAATCACATCACAGATCTAATCGCAAGAAAGCATGTCAAAATTACTATTCCCAAACTGTAAATGGTTAGTTCAATCAAACATTTTAAATCTGTATTTACTCACTCTCATGTGGATTTTGCGTCTCACACAAGCATCTGAACATCTGTGTTCACTATGCGCGTCATTGTAAATCTGTTCATTATAGAAAGCCATTGTGTCTCTTCAGAAGGCTTGGATTTAGACCACCACAACTTAATTGATTATTTTTTAAGATGCCTTTGAGACATTATTTGGATCTTTTAAGTTTTAGAGTGGACTTTAAATGGAGGTACAGACATCTCATAAAAAATATCTTTGTTTTTGGGAGTTGAATGAAAATCTTAAATAAAACAACACGAGGGTGAGTAGACGACAGAATTAAAAATTTTGGGTGAATTATAACTAGCTTATAAATACAGTCAGCTGAGTCTTGGATAAAACTAACTTTATATCGCAAATCATATCAAAGATACATATCATCATAATCAAATAAATTACTCTATAAGGTAACTCTATAAGGTTTGGGTCATATGTCCCACACATAGGCTATTTGTGTTAAATAATTGTGATTAGAATACTGACCAAAATAATTGTGATTATGATTTTTGTAATAATCGAGCAACTCTAACGCCAGGTTTTACCTAATTTAGAGAAGGTCATTTGAATATCCAGGAAAGAAAATGAGACATGAGTTGCTTCTTTTTTTTAAGTCTGATGATATCATAAGGACTATTTTATGGTTATTGTTTATCTAGTTTTATCATAATGAAGAGAGTGTGAAGATTTTTCAATAAATTTGACAAGACATAAGGGTGAATAAATAATAATAATTTTTAATTTTTGGGTGAACCATTCCTTTAAAGCAATAAAAACAGTGCAAGCCCAATCTGCCTCTCTGCAAATTAACTTTAAACTAAGGGAGCAGGAGCAGTCGTCTTTAGCTCAAGCTCTGTGTCCTCAACTCTTTGTTATGGATTCTGATTCAGCTGTCCAAATAGTCCACAGGAGAGTCAACCTGCTGCCCTAACAACACACGCCAATTTAGAGAGAGCTTTAAGACAACAACTGACAAAGACAGCATAGGGTTATTTTGGAAAACAACAGCTATTTATCATTTCCAAGTTCCAACACGTGTTCAGTACAAGGAAAATAATGTTGGAACACCTCTACGTAAAAAAAATAAATAAATAAAAATATTTAAAAAATTGCATCGACAGCAGCCGAATGTTCGAGTTTTAATGGAGGCATTAACAGCTGTACACTCAAATAAAAATGTTACTGAATGTTTGTCTTGGTGTACACTGGTCTTATTTCTGTAAAATATAACCAGAAGTTTAACCAAATGGAAAAATTTAGCCCCCATGAACATTTCTACTGAACAATTAATGCAAGTCACATTTCTGCTTTTGACTTCCTTTGCTGTAGGCAACGAAAATTATTTTCTGCACCAAAATGCTTGAATTACATTTCACCCGAATTTTTCTCACAAATTCACTTTGCATAAACAGCAGACAAACAGTAGAGCTGTATGATTCTGGATAAACTGAGAATCTTGATTTTTTTTTTTGTTTCAAGTAAAGATCACAAGTCTCCCACGATTCTTAACAGACAAATAAACAAAATAACATGTAATAGTAACTAATGATTATTTTTTCTACCGAATAATCTAACGATTTTCTGAATAACCTTTTCTATAGCCGAATAATCCTTTGGTTAATTTACCAATAAATAATAACCATAAATAATCTACGTATGAACTTTAATGATACGATTTATCATAAAAGACAAGTAAATGCAGTGTAGCCCTAATTAGGAAAGGTTTTTATTATGTCTGCGTTCACACTCACAGTCACTTTTATAGCAGCAATTGCTTAAAAGTGTGAAATGTTTCGTTCGTTCAGGAGATTAAATTAGCTGCTTGAAAATGTTCATTCAGCTGTGTGAACAAACAGCTGAAGTCACAACCACATTCTAACTAACCATAGCCACAGTTTCAATCATGGCTGAGTCCATAAAACAGCACAATTTTACTACTGATGGCGTGATAGTAAATAAATGGAATCGAGGCATTAGTTCATCAATTAGATATTTTAAATAACCAACAATAGCTTTAAATGCTTTGTAACCAGTTCAAGAGAGTATGTTTGATCTGTCACGCCTTGCACCCATGCACGGGATTTATTTTAATGGAATGCAGGGCTCGACAATAAGGACTGCCGATGGCCAGGGCAAGCGACGTTCAGGACAGATGACGCAACTGTCACTTGCCCAATCGGGCCAGTGTTAGCCTACATCATGAAAGTTTATCATTTGCACGTGTTTTTAAGCAATGCCAATTTAAATATTCAAGTGCAAGAAGACGCAAAACAGAAATCAATTCAATAGTGTGAGAAGTTTTGTGTGCGCATCTGAAGCACATGTCCAAAAAGTCGCTTCTCAGACAGCGTGCAAATGCTAAATTGAGCTCTCTTTCATGTCTTCTTGTGCTTGAACGGACATATTCACACAAAATTACATTAACAAACAAAATACATAATCTGTTATATCTTAAGTGAACAAATAGTTGAGAAATAAAACGCATGTGTAACAGTACATTGGATCCGTGCAGCTCCTAAAGTTTAGCAGGACAAGTAAAAATTTGAAGCGGACCAGTAAAAACAAATCCTTAGCGTTGAGCCCTGGAATGATGAAAGTCTTCAAACCACACTACGTTTAATGATGTCCTCTGTATGGGTATGCAGCAGAAGGCCATCTCCCAAGTGCCGTCTTATCTAATGAGCAAGTGTAAATTATGACACTTCTAGTTTTCCAAATTATTTATCAATGATGACAGAGCAGCAACAATACATCTGAATACCGCATATTAAAAGGGCCTTTGCCAGCATAAGACACAACATAACAGCAGAGTCACTGTTACACCAAAAAATGGCCTTTAAAAGACAAACCTTTGCAAACAGGGCTTCAGGATACCTTACACTAAGCAGATTTATTTTGATTGCATTATATTTTTCCGCTTTCTTTCACCAGTCAGCACATTGCTTCGAGGGAATCTGCTGGTTTGCTTACGTCTGTGCACTACTGCCTGACTCAGTCGTACAGGCTAAGGCTAGAAATTCCCTCAGTCATGCAGTCTAAGATACAAGATACTCTTGAAAAAGGAACTGCAATAATGCCTGTCTACAGAGCAAACAAGTTCCATTTGTTCAGGCCAAATAGAAGCAAGATGTTTGTCTGAGTGTGTGTGTCTGTAAAGGGGTGAGAAAGGAAAGACAGAGAAAGAGAGGGAGAGGGAGAGCAAGTTTAGACAAGGCCACTTAGAGCAAGACTTTAAAAAAGCATTCCGGCAGGGGATCTTCTTCTATTCAACGTGACAAATTGTTTGATGGAAAAATGTGCCAACATGGCTGGGTCGTGTGAATAAGAACAATGAATGATTCCGGTATTTTTACAGGGAAAATATAACATCAAAGCTAAGTAAAACACAACGTCGTCCCTACCAGACAAGAAGCGTTCTAGGAGGCGACATTTACAGACACTCACAAGTCATCACTAAGAAATCTTCCTTCAAAAATTACACATCAAGCATTAGCAAGCATTCCCACCAAAACAGACCAGTTCTGGTCTAGAAGACTGTGAGAAGAATTACGTTTTCACATTTAAGATGATCAGCCTGACAAATCAAGGAAATCTTATCATATGACTGGCAAACATACCTCAGGTCACACTACAGTCAACTTCCTGAATCTGCATGTTGCAGTGAAGTGCTACAACAGCACATAACAGTGCAGTTTGTGTGCACAGAATAAGAAGGATGGGCTCACAACTAAAGTGGATCAGCAGCGATCAGAGGGGGATCAGCTGTAATCACTGCAAAGCCAGAGTTAAAGATCCAGTGGTTCACGTTCCACTCGTGGTTCTAGCGAACTTGATGGGGTCAGTGGATGAAGGCGAGAGGTAAGTATCTGAACTGGAAGGTGTTTTTTTTTCTCCAGTACAGAGAGAAATCTCATCACTCTTGAAAATGTAAACACCAAGGGTAAATGGAGGGGAGAAAAACATCCAAGTAGATGGCAGTTCTCCTAAAGCCACTGATCAACTAATCGCACAAATGTTTACATTTCATTAACAAAACTATTAGGTCGAAATGGACTTAAATGGTGATGTGTAATAGCACAACAGATTATAACAAGAGTAATATGCCATCAAAAAATGCCCTTTGACACATGATTTTTTAGACATTAGACAAAACAGCTTTACCATGCCAATAGTTTTAAAACAGCTTTTTCCACAAACATACACTCCGAAGTTTGAATTAGAGATGATCACTAGAATGTTCTTAACACATATAATATAGGCTATGTCTTTTATTAAAATAACGAAAAAAACACTATGCCAATGTTTTTTTTTTAAAGCATGTAAAATCAGAGTCAACCCTCATTTTTGTAGGACAGTTTTAGAGGTTTTAATATTTAGCGAGTCTTTATATTGTATTTTTTGTTTGTTTGTTTGTTTTTTATTTTAAACTTATATATTTTCTATATGTCACTATGAAAATGGCTATGACATATCCAGATTAGATATCATGTTGTCCCAGTACTAATTGGTATCCTGCTCAACATCTCAAAAACCTTCTAGTCTCTCAATGTATAGGCTACAAAATAAATAAATAAAAAACATATAACTGCAAATATGGCTTTGCAACATGCTATTTTGAAAGCAATAGAAATACTCCCATGATGATCAGATCATCAGAATTCTTGATGCTTGCTTTGTGTCATAGTATAAAAACACAAAGGACTAACGTTAGGCTAATGTGTTTGTTTCCTTCTTTTAAAGTGATCACACACTCCACTAGTTTCCTCTGATCTGGGTCTCACCCCACCCAAGACTAAACGTGGCACTGTTATCCGTGACAATGTTGTGACCACATACACGTGCATTAACCTCGGACCACAAACGTGGACCTATTATTCAAAACTCAAAATAATAACGCTAAAAAATAACAGAGCAAATCCAATGGCATTCCTCTCTTGGCAAACAACCCAGCTCATAACATCAGTCGTACAACATACGCGTGCATGATTTAGAGTAAATCTAATAATAACTATGATAAATTGCCAACATATGGCAGATTGTATCAATATAAACTATAGACTAGACTAGAGGAATATGATACATTATGCATACGTTCTGACCAGTGTTAAGCTGAGTCTTATTGAGATGTCTGAGACTCTGGCTAAAGGAGTTAGCAGTGGTGGCTAACGGACAGTCTAGATCTCAACCTGTAATGCTGGAACTGTTTAAAGAGTCACAAAAATGACAACTGTTAAACTTATTTTACTATTTAAACTGTGTTTTACTAACGTTAGCTGACAAGAAGCTATATGAATTGACCCTAAATAACTAACGTTAAATGGACAACTAAACAACCACAACAAACAACGGACGTTGGTCGGCATTCACCTCCCTACTGCAACAGACACAGACACACATGCTAACGTTAGATTAAAACCCTTTTCAAACTGTTTACCTTGAAGTCTTTTTCAATTCCAGGGGTTTTAGCTAAATATTAACTTTCCATGGAGCGAGGTAAAGTTGCATAACCTTGCGCACACTGAAGGTTCAAGCCCGTCGTCAACGGTCAGTTTTCACACTAGGGCAGGATTTCAACAGTCCAGTCCATAGAGAGGCTGAATGTATAAAGCCCGTGTGGTGTGTGCGCAGACAGCAAGGCAGTTACCAAAGCTCCTCTAGCAGTCACTCATGCCATCAGAAGACGGGCTATGCGCTGCGGCTGCGCTGGACACAACTGCGCATGCGCACACATGCGCTGCCTGCAGGGCTAAATCATCTCTCTACCACCCTCTGCTGTAAACAGTAGTCTACATGTAAACACACGAGTTCCGACAACATTAATATAATACATGAGAAAAGTACACTATTAGAAACAGCCACACTTAACCATTTCAAGGTCCACTTCTACGTTTGACCAGAGATCTTAATTGTGTATATTCAGTGATTAAATGTAGGGGTAATTCATAAACAAAGGGCAATATTTGAAGACATAATGAGGAAAATTTAGTTATTTAATAATTATTTACATAACAATGAGTCTATCTAGGCCTATTTGTTCCTCACAATATCCTGCCATAAGCCTATATCTTAAGTAATAGGCTAGTAGCCAATAAGTTGTCACAACAGAATGACCTCATAACAGTTCAACCTTATTTCTTTGTGAGCAAGAGTTTTAAATTTAGCAGTTGCAATGTTTTCTGGATAATCCCCAAGTGTATTTCATCACTGCAATCAGAATATTTCAATATTTTTAATTATATGCTGTATAGAGATATGCTGTATAGTAAAGAGAGTCCATACTTTTTCATATTTTATTAAAACGGGCAGCTCTTGTGAAAAGAATAGGCCAGATAATTGAATAAACAACTCACCATTAGATGGCTAGGTCATCTGCAAAATGTAGATTTCATTTAGAAGTTAGCGACTAAACAGACATTTCTGATAGCAGCTACTAACACTAAAACTAACTTTTCTGGTTTTCCTTGGTTCCTTGGTTGCTGACGTTAATCTCATTTCTTTCTGATGTAGGACACACCTTTCCCTTCTCCAACAATGCATCACTGACGCCTATCAGCCTATTAGAACTGCTTAATACGTGGAACCTTTAAGACACAAAAAGAGAATCACTTTCTCCATGTAATGAAGTTAATGTCTTCTCTTTTAAAGGTGTGTCTAAAAGTCAAGCTGTCAAAACGGTTTTGTCTGCATTTCCTAAAAGAAAACATATTAAGAAGAATTCGGTTAAAATTATAAAATAATAATTGCTCCAGATCTCATTTATGACCACTGTTTACAATGTCACTTCCATCTCATCTGAAATACATTAATAGCATTTTGTGCTGAAAAAAATGGATTTGGAAATTATATTTAAAAAAGATATTAGTTCATCAAATATTATTACGCAGAGTTTAAATGAATAAATATATAAAGGTAATATAAATACGCTTTAGAATCAATAGATGAAGCTACAAAATAACTACACATTAGCTTAAATGTGCAATTCTCTATATATTTATGAACTGTATAAACTAACTTCACAACTTTTACTTGCACTGATATACAGTAGCAAGACTTTTTCTTTTAGCTGTCCTCTTTCATAGACATCTATTTACTTCTTGCTGTCTACATTTGTTTAAATTTTTTAAATTTTTTATTTAATAAGTGAATTGCGCTGCTTCTCTAGCGAGAAATTAATCGCAGGTTCACTCTTTCTCAGCATGTGTTTGGCTGTTCGGTACTGATGTCACACCTAAACTCCTAAACTCAGGATCAAAGCCTGAGGTGACAGAGAAAGTTGATGATCAGCATTATGGTACCAACAGAGCTTGGTTGGATTGGTTTGGTTTTGTCAACTTGAAACTAATCCTGCAACCCTGAGTTTGTTCAACCACCATCATGGTACTGGCCCCAGCTGAAATTAGTTAGGTCAATCAACTCAAAGTTGACTGACTCTGAGTATAAATTACCTCTCTTTCAGAAACAGACTTGACTTACTCTGCTTTCTCGGGTTTGACATAGGCCTATACCTCCCATTCTGAAACGGAAAACCCAGAGTTTCCCTCATTTCAGGGTTAACATAGCCAACTCAGACTTTTCACTTAACCTCCTTTCTGAAACGGGCCCCTGGACAGAAGTCATTTGTTGATAAGCATTGGTCATACAAATGTATTTTAGCTCATATTGGCCTTTATACATCCAAAGGAGCAGGTGTCGCTGTGCTTTCCTCCGCACAGTATTGTTTTGCCCCGCTGTCGATGGTATTTACCGAGCATGCGCACATCATTCTTTCTTTTCCAGTGCAGCGGAGTCAAAACTCCCTAGTTTGACTCCAGGCTCCGGCTTAGGAGACTGAAAAGTCTACAAAATGGTCAGTACGCGGCGAAATACTTCTGTTATTGTGTTCCCTATAGGTTAATTGTTTGTTTGGTGCGCTTACGTTACAGTGTGATGACAGATAATAAAAGGATGGCGTAAGATTTTCTCGGATAGACCGAGTACAAACGTGGCCTTATGGCTGATTTCAAGCCCTTCCCACATGAGTTTCGGAGAGAGTTGCACACTGTAGTGAATATTGGCAATATTGCTAATTGTTTCCGCAACCTCACACGCTCTAAAAAAGCACAATATGAATTTATTATTAAACACTTAATCGCGCTCTCTCGTGATGTTTAATGTTGGCAGGAAATGCTTAATTTTGTTGCAGGCCTTTCACCCTTTTGCAGTCCTATCACTTCAGTTTTCATTGTAGCAGACTTTTCGATTTGTTATGCGTCTGCAGGTTGATTCTCGGATGTGATTGGCTTTTAAAGTTTTTTCTTGTCCTTTAGGGATTTGTTAAAGTAGTGAAGAACAAGGCCTACTTCAAGAGGTACCAGGTGAAGTTCAGGAGAAGGAGAGGTACATGCAGAACTTTGAACAGTTTTATGAAGTCATACAGACAGGTCTGGTTTTCATTGTATTCTCTTTTTGCTTTTCAGAGGGAAAAACTGATTACTTTGCCCGAAAGCGCCTTGTTATTCAAGACAAGAACAAGTACAACACACCCAAGTATAGGATGATTGTCCGCTCCTCCAACAGGGACATCATCTGTCAGGTGGGTGTAAAGCTGCTCACCGTTTGCCCCATGACCATTTATGAAGCGCTCATGCTGCAGGATATTCTATAATGCTGAAAATCAGTACTTGAATAGGATGGGAGATTATGGGGAAAAGTTGAATTGTCACTTGACAAACTATTTATTAAAGGGGTCATGACATGTTTTTTTGTTTTATTATGTTCCCTTAGGTGCAATTATAGTATTACTATAGTTTTTTGTACAAAATAAAATGTAGTGATTTATGACCTTTTCCCACCCTGTCTGTTTTGGAGGTGGTTCCCCTTTAAGAGTTCAGTGTTAACGCCTACACTGTTATGATTGGCTAACGTCAGTGCTGCTTATGCATAAATTATTTGTATCACAAGTAGGCTACACAATGCTCCACGTTAGTGCTGCACGATTAATCATATCGCAATCGTAATCGTGATGTCAAGCCTATGCGATTATATGACGCAAAATGCCGCGATTTTATTTGAAATAAACAAATTAGGGCTATTAACACACCATCTGTTATTTTTCGTCAAAAGTCAAAAGAGAGCGCGCTGTCTGTGAATGTCCTGACTGTGACACACAGAAAGACGCGCGCGGCCAGTGTCATGCGCATGCACAGACCGCGCGCCAGAATACAGTTCTCTTTCGCGCTTGAACAAACAATAAAACACACAATTATGCCAAAATATCGTTTTGTCGAGTATCTTCATAACATAAGAGCAGTCTTATGATGGACATAAAAAGTTGTGAGAGAATGAGGCGCGTGTGAGATCCTCGTCTCTGTCAACAGCGGCTGCTCTTAAAGCGCCAGCATCCAATAATGCTCTGTCAGTAAAGTTAATCAAAGATCAAAGGGGACAGAGAAAATTACTCGGTCGGTGATCTTGATTAAATAACTTTTGTTGCTTTAATAAGGATTAGGGCCTAGTCTATATATAATTGATGCAAACTGTTTGATAACTTTATTCAATTTCTGTATATGTCCTACCTGTTAGACAGGATGGGCACAGGTAAATGACATTTATTATGGGTTTATGTGAGGATTGTTTGAAGTTTACTTCAATTAAAAGCTGTTATATTTTTTGAAGCCTAAAATGTTTCTAAAAAATTGATAGCTTTCACTTGTAATGACAGAATCACTGTAATGTTGGATGGCTATAATTAATGTCATTTTTATCCATACATCAATGGTTTATTGATCATTAAAGGTGTTATTAATCATTTAGTTGTTGTTGCTAGTTTGAGTGGAGAAATACACATTAATTCACAGAAGTATCACTAATCTGTGCATTTTGCTTTAGAACCAAGTAAGTTGACTCATGAAACCATTTGTTTATTATAGGGCTGCACGTTTTCAAGTTTTTCATTAACCGTTAACCGAGGCCCTTAGCGGTTAATACTCGGTTAACCAAATAAATAAATAAAACGTATTATTATTAACCATAGTGTGCGCCAGGGATGGAAATTAACTGTTTTGTCCACCGGCCACTGTGGCTGGTGCCACTCAATGTTTTTACCAGGCACTTTCTTGTTTTTAATCGACAATGTGTAACTGCATGTGAAAATTAATACTACAAGATCTACAATACTTTAGCAGTTTATTTAATCTCAAGTCTCAATGAAATAGGCTGCTGGCATTTTCTCTTTCTCTCTTATAGCCTACACACACAAACCATGAACTGATATTCATTTCAGTTCGCATTTATGAGGAAAACACAATGTGGACGTGAGCGCTGTGAAAGCGGCACTAAAAGATGCTTTAAAACTTTCACAGCTAGACATCAAACAGAAAGCACAAGACCTTTCTTTAAAGTGAATTTCGTTTTGTATTAATTGTATCTTAATTTTAATCAATGGACACCCCTAGTTTATTATATCGCAATCGCACATCGCAATCGCACTATTGACCTCAATAATCGCAATATGACATTTTCCCCAAATCGTGCAGCCCTACTCCTCAGTCTTCCGATATTGTACCATCGTGTCAATTCTCAATTGATTTTGATTCATATCCGCGAGGGAGAGAGAAAGACAGTTTGAAGGCGCGCGGCCGGCTCTCTGTCTCTGTCTCTGTCTCTCTGTCTCTGTGACATGCACCCTATCATCTACATCACTCTCCGATCAAATAAAGCTTTGGCGGGCTGCAAATAAACTGCTTTCCCTGACGTCTGGGTCGTTCGGCAGCTTATTCAAACATGTTGTTTGTCCACAGCCAGGAACAGCACATCTGCGTCTTGTAAACAGACCCACTCACTGCACGACAACGCATGCAATGATGCGAAATGAGGCGTAGTTGTCTTGCGCTGGAGGCGGTCATATGCAAACGACTGGTACGTCACTTCGTACCGTGACGTCACTAAGTACAAAGGATCTAGAACGAGCAGTATTTAGAGCTTGATTTAAATAAATGCTTCGTTTATAATGGTGAGGACATCTTAAGCTATGAAACTTTTGTTGGAATAAGACAAAAAATGACTGAACTACACCTGTTTGGAGTTGATAGTCAGCAAAGTAAAAAAATTGTTGAAATTAAAGGGATACTTCAGGATTTAGCATTAAGCTTTGTATTAGTAGAAAACCTGTATTTTCAAATTACCGTGCTTTCCACCCTCATATCCCCCTGAGACGAGAGATTTATTTATTTTTTTGTCTGGAAAAAATCCTCCGATGGCGCAAAATTCGTAATTTTGCGTCATGGGAGGATTTTTTGGCCAGAGGCTAAAGACTACAGCCAGAAGTAGGGGCTGTCCCGCATGTTCTCAACCCGCCCATAGAGGGTGGGATCTCTATCATGGCCTCCTAGGGCAGCGAAGCAAATGCATTCTGGGAGTTGTTGTCTTTTATCCACATAAGCCAAAAATAAATTCTGTCTAGAAAGCTCCAAATTAAAAAATTTCCCATTTCTACATAAATGACCCATTTTAAATACACATTCATCTTTCCAGAGCTGAAGTATCCCTTTAAGTTGTCAAAGTTCCAAAACAAAATCATCTACCAACCATACCCTAAAATCCTTAGTAGTAACACCAAATTGTGCACACACCAAGTCAAAACCTAATATCTATAGAAAAAGAAGAGGAAAAATTAATATATATATTTTTAATTGTATTTATTTATTTTGAAATGTAATTCTGTGTGTAGATTGGGATCGCGCACTGTATTTGTTCTCACGCTTTGGATGCGTCGGTCAGCACGAGTAAGATTTTGTTTACGTCAGCATGAGTTTGAAATAATTTCATTGGTTCAGACTAATGCCAACAAGAATTTGCAATAAATATTAACAAAGTTGAAATGCAGCGCTTTAAAATGATACCAAACTTGTGCTGAGGAGGAGTGCGAGAAGTGAGCAGAGAAAAACTGAATTTTTCATGGACAAAGGAAAGTTACTAAGAAAATGCACAAATAAAGATACTCTTAGATGTATAATTTCTATTTGGAGCATTGGGATCCTTAGACATTGTAAGCAAGTGATTTGTTATAAAGCAGAATAGCACAGCCCTTCCTTTCAACAACTAGACTTTTGTATTTGTGTGTGTTAGTGAATTGTGTGTTGTGTGCGGTTGCAGCCACTGGGCTATAATATCAATAGATCTAGCTTATGTGACATGGTTGTGTATGATTTCGCAATAAGGGACAGCCTATACACTGGTCAAAATCGGGCTGACCTTTTTTTCATTTAAAAATATTGGGAGGGGCACGTTACAAACTCGTTACACTTTGTAATTCCTCACACAATGCGAGCCACGACAATGCGGGCATCAGCGATTTCCACGCAATGTCTCACCTGCAAGCTAGTATGAAAGCAAAAATCATACAGTTTATGCTGGCATAACCCTTGCTTCTAGCCCCAACCATACCTCAAACTCATTAGCAATAAATGTGGGAATTTTCTACAACGAACATGTAGTTAAACAGTAAATCCATAGTCTTGTGGGTATTCCATAGCCGCTTTTCCACTGTCGGGCCGAACGGTTCCAGTTATATTTCCACGTGAGCCTGGTACGGCATGATTCCAAACTGTTCTCTGCCAGGAATTGGCCAACCGTGCTGGTAGAACGTGTGTTGTGACTTTGCAATTCAGGTCACTTCTCTGTTGTCTGACTATCAGTTTTTCTGTAGCTGGCTAAGCGTGCTATTTGAGCGACGTAAACAAATTAATAGAATTAAAAGAAATATCTGATCATCCACCATACCATGGTTGCTATTTACATTTCATATCACCTGTAAACTCTTGCATTACCTAGGCAACAATTTTATTTGTATTTATATTACATTCCAAAGAGCTCCGTTATCAGCTCCACAGTGGAAAATGAAATCTGTTATCAGCCCCACAGTGGAAAATGGAACCATATTTGTACCGGCTGGGCCGGATCGGCATGGAACGGAACGAGCAAAGAGAACGTTTTGGCCCGACTGTGGAAAAGTGGCTAATGTTAGTATATAGTAGTATATACATTAAATGTATATTTTGAAAACTGTATTCTAAAAATGTTTGACATGCATGTTCTCATTATTGTGCATCATAAGATGAATCAAGCTTGTCTGTATATGAAGTCTCTGAAGAAATCCCTGTGGAGTCAAATGTGATTTGTTTGTTTTTCAGATTGCCTATGCAAAGATTGAGGGTGACATGATTGTGTGTGCGGCCTACTCCCATGAGCTTCCTAAGTATGGCATCAGTGTGGGTTTGACAAATTATGCTGCGGCCTACTGCACTGGGCTGCTGCTCGCCCGCAGAGTGAGTCTTGCTCTTGCCTCTTATTTTGACTTATTTCCCCATTGAAATTGATTTATGAAACTTTACCTTGCATATCTTTCTCAAGAATTAGTTGCATCAAAGTAATTAACTTACTATCTCGTGATTCTTCATGTTGACAGATATGAAGAAATATGTCTGTAAAGAGTAATTTCAGTTGCAGGAGATCAAATTTGTCCAAGATGGATTGCGTTAATCATTATTGAAACTGCTAAAGGGGTAGCACTCTTATTTGTAGTCCTACAAGTTTTATTCTGTTGAAACCTTGGAAAGGTTAAAGTCAATCCAGATATAGTAAAGAAATTTTAGATCAATCATTAGATGGGTATTTTGTTTTTTAGCCATGAAAAGTAATTGTGTCCCAGTTTGCATACTATTGTTGTAGATTTTTCCCTAAACCTGACTATCTAGCATCTGCAAATTGACACTTAATAAATAAATCTGTTGCGTCTACTGATCGACACATAGGGTCTGCAATTCGACACTTAATACTACTTTATACTCTAGCTCCCTGCGTCACCGTCGACAACTGGACGAGTCTCTTACCCTAACTTCTTTGCTTCCCTAAACTGACCTGCTGCGCAACAGAAATTAACAGACAGACTTCAGCAATTGTCCTCTAAATGCTTTAATCACGGCTGGGAGTTCTCGAGCAGTTCTCAGAGAATCTCCCAAGAAGCAAGGCCAGAGGATCTGTCAATTTCCACTGAGAATCCCAACTCAAAAGAAGAATACAAGCTTTATAGAATAAAGCCAGACACATCCAAATAGAATCATCATGACTAACATGTCACGCTCTATCAATATGATTGGTTACATTGTTTAACGCAAGCCCCCACCCCTCATTACCCTTTGTTAGTGACATCAGCAAAAAAATATCCTGTATCCTCAAACATTGTAAGGGGTTAATATTTCAGTCAAATCATTTCTCAATACAAAGAACAGAACGTTTAGTCCATTTTCAAAATTCCATTGACCAAGGTTACATTGAGTCAAAAGTTTGTTAGATGGTTAGATCATATCGAAAGTTGGTCTGATGGCTACATCCTAAATAAAAGTAAGATTTGTTTTGTTCTATTGTTAGATCTAGAATGGAAAGTTAGTCACCATCAGACATGAAAATGGGAAGTATAAGTTTACCATAAGAGAGAAATATAGAATCAAGAGTTATATGGTTAGTAACATAATTAATCAATTAAAATTAAGACACTATACATCCTCAAAATTAGAATAACTGTGTCCCAAATCGTAGTATGTTGAAATGAGTATCCCATGATACCCAGATGGTCTACTGTTTCCAGTGGAAATTTGAAGTGCAAATCCATGCACACTCAAACGCACATGTCAAACTCTGCTCTTGGAGGGCCACTATCCTGCAGAGTGTAGCTCAAACACCTGCCTGCAAGTTTGTAGTAATCCTGAAGACCTTGATCATCTGGTCTAGATGTGTTTAACTTGGGTTGAAGCTAAAGTTTGCAGGACAGTGGTCCTCCAGGAATTGAATTTGATGTAAAAATGTTAAAGTGCAGCTTAGGGCTGGACGATTTTGGCTGAAATCATAATCGCGATCAATCAAACAAGTTACCTTGATTACGATTATTGAACGATTGTTTTACAAAAAAATTATTTCTGATGTCACTGGCAAGGCTTATAATCACATGCGTGTGCCTGAAGTTCGCGCAGTAGCGAAGAGTGATGGCGCACTGACGAGCACAAACTCGGTGGGAGGGTATTCGTTGATAGTGGGGAGGGGCATGAGTTGTAAACATTCAAAATTTTCCCTAAGTCCACTCAATCTGCCAGAGTTGCCGACGGCAGCTTTAATGATGCAATTATGATTTGGTAGTATGTCCCAAAACTTGGATACTCTTCTGCTATATACAAACGTATGTACATTTTCTTCAAAAGTGTACATAATTTTAGGGCCTTAAAAGTAGGCAAATTGGGATGCAGCAAATGTTTATAATTGTTTATGAATTACGCCATGTTTACCTGTAGAGCAAGAGTAATCCAAATGTGCATCTGTAAAATTGTCCCATAATGCATGGTACTTGATTTAGACATTTCATTGAGCAAGAATCTGTATTTGTAAATGTGCTACGATGGGTGCCTCATCTTACACCTAGTACTAACAGTCATCTCAGGCGATACTGCAAAAATGCAGAATTTCAAGCAAGTTGCTCTTAAGTGCAGTACTTCAACCTGAAGTTTGGATGTGCATGCTTTGTGATCTGCATCACTGCATGTTATCATAAATGCCAAGAGTTTTCTATAAAGTCTGGCTTTTTCAAATTTCATCAGATTTAAAAAAAAACTAAAAAAGAACTGGCAAAGTTTCAAACCCTTGCATTGCTGAAGGATTGTGTTCGATAAGTAGCCCATCATTTGCTGTTGTGCAGAACATCCAGACACATTAGCTTTTACAGTACAAAGGGAATGTTTTCACGTGCGTTTTAATGACCTCCAAATTTGTTTGTTCGCTTCCAGTTGCTGAACAAATTTGGCCTTGACAAGGTGTATGACGGCCAGGTGGAGATCACCGGCGACGAGTTTAATGTGGAGAGCATTGATGGACAGCCTGGAGCTTTCACCTGCTACCTGGATGCTGGCCTGGCCAGAACCACCACTGGCAATAAGGTATTCGGAGCCCTGAAGGGTGCGGTGGATGGAGGTCTCTCCATTCCTCACAGGTAGATTTACCCTTTAACTGTGTTCTAGGTTTTCCTATTTCATATAATTCTGTCTACTTGATGACAAATCTTGACTGAGCAGCTTGCTGTGATTGCAATTCAAGACGGGACTGATTTTAAGACATGTTTACAATGGAATCATCAAAACTGCATGAGCTCTGGTCATTAACACTGTGTAATTTGTCTTAGCACCAAGCGATTCCCAGGCTATGACACTGAGAGCAAGGAGTTCAATGCAGAGGTCCACCGCAAGCACATCCTGGGCCTAAACATCTCAGAGTACATGAGATACTTGATGGAGGAGGATGAGGACGCGTACAAGAAACAGTTCTCTCGCTTTATCAAGAACGGCGTTACCCCTGATTCAGTATGTACTGGGTATTTTTAACATAGTAGTTAAAGAGCCCTGATATAAAGTAGTTTGAGCTTAAAAGATAATACTCCAAACAAAGATTTAAAAAAAAAATTATTAGAAATGCACAATATTTCGGCCACCATGTCGGTATCGTCCGATATGTTCATTAAAGCTATTATCGGCCCAATAAGAAAATTTGGTTGACGTATTAAAGCTGATGAATAAGGGATTATTTCCTTTTGCTGAGACCCTTCAGATGCGCACTGTTCACCATGATGGTTATGAATAGCTTAAAATATTATTTGAAATCACTTTATAAAAGAAAAATATGGCAAAAAAGTGCAACATGCCACGCAAGTCTGTCATATTACATTATAAACATTAATAATTGTGTGCTTGGGACATGACTTTAAATGGTGAGACTTTTTATTTTTGTAATCAGGCTCAATTATATACAAATTGGGAATTAGATTTATCGGCTTTCAAATATAAATCGTTATTGATGTCAGCCAAATTTTTCATATCGGTGCATGCATACCTAATAAAAAGACATAACCCATCTCTGAGTCTGGATAATCTAAGTGGATGGAACATTCAAAGTTGACTCCTAAAAAAACATGCAAAATGATACCACATTAATCCATATGACCGCAGTGTCTTCTGAAGCAAAGCGATTAGGTGTGTTAGGGGAAACCTATTTGAATCCTTTATAGTTTATAAAGGATAAACTAAAAGGATATAATCCATGGCTTCCAGGCAAGGCACTTAATATAAACGTCAGCATGTTGTGAAGCGTGACAAACACACTGAACGTCACGCAAGAAGTGATGCGGAAGCACAGAGAATGGTCACTTCTGAGTTCCACAATGTACTTGCATCACGCTCATGCATCATGATTTTTGGCTGGAAGTGATGGTTTATAGTAGGGATGCACCGATACCACTTTTTCCAGGACGAAATTGTTAATCACATTTATATTTCCTTCAGTTATTTCCATGCTTAAGCTTCTGTTACTTTCACTGTTTGTTCTGCTCTATCATATTTTCTTTCGTTTAATAGCACAGCACACATTTAGAGCATCTCCAGCAGGGCTCAGTGCTGAGGTTTGGGTCAGTCGTACAAATGATTAGACACCAGTGAAATATCAATTCTTTATTCCAAATTAATACAAGAAAAACTACAGCCTAATTAATGTGAATTTTAAACATTAAAGACAAGCAGTCAGTAATAAAATAGAACAAAGAAAGGCTACAAATGAAAGTGTAAAGGGTTTTTTGTGTAAATCTAGCAGTAGTGTTCAGGTAAAGAAATTTGAAATAAAGCTGCATATACATTAAATATAGATGGATCTTTTTGTAAAGTTACAAAAGGTAGCCTATTTAGTCAAGAGCAGCGAGTAATTTATTGGTCCTTAATCTTTGATTAACATTAAAACACAGCAGCGGGTTCATTAGACTGCTGCCCCTTAAGACGAACGCACAGACCCATTTGAGTATACTGTCTACGCTCACTTGAGATATAACCGACTTTGTTTACTAGGATACCCGACAGGCGGTTTTACATAATTTTGTGTGAATTAGTCTGTACTAGTGCAATACGTGAAAGAATTAAATTCAGTATTCTGTCTGAGACGCTGGTTTTTGGGGCGCGCGCTTTAGATGTTTGCGTTCTTGAAACTTCTTGACCTGCAAACGTCCTAAATCAGCATAAATCATACATGCATAAATCAGGTAACAGTTCATGTTTTACATGAGTTACATGTTTTAACTCCAAATGACAACAAGTGTGCTGAGTGAACGTTCAGCAATCAAAGAGCATTCAACAGAAGTGCGCGCTCTCTCGTCAGTTAACGTTAATAAGCTACATGCCTCATTTTACTCTTTGCCATTGACATCTGACTGAACTACAAACTTTCCACTTGTACGTTTTTCTCTTATCAGCTTGCGCACAAACTATATAATCGTTACTATATTTATTTTAATATTCCACTAATTAGATGCATTTACTTCATAGACAGCCGCCTTTTTTTATCCCCGTTATACTCTTAGTGTTTCTTTGTCTGGACACAGACACGGTACACGCTTCCTGGTATTGGTTGTTGGTATCGGAGCATTTTTATTAGTGAGCGCACTGCAGCGCAGTATCAGTGCATCCCTAGTTTATAGTTTAAAATGGTATTTTCCCTTGCATACACCCATTATATTTTGATATGGAGTTACCCTTTAAAAATTGCAAATCCATGACTTGGTTTCACGTTTATGTAAGTTCAGTATTTCATTAACACAAGATTAATAACATCACTATTCATAACGTGTGTATCAGCCTGCTTTACTGTAATATATTGTGACCATTTTGCTATATTCTAATGTGTCTCTCTTCCTCAGATGGAGGAAATGTACAAAAAGGCACACGCATCCATCCGGGAGAACCCAGTGCATGAAAAGAAGCCCAAGCGGGAAGTCAAGAAGAAGAGGTACAGATCTTTTGTTTGGTTGCTTCATGCTTTGTGCTCTTAGGTTGATGTTAATGAGCATATCACAGCCTTACCCTCGGTTTCACAAACAAGGCTTAAGCCTAGTCCCAGACTAAAATACATGTATATGTAAAATATATCAGTGCCATTGTTGTCTCGAGATGCACACCAGTAATGTTTTAAGTCACATTTATAAAAGCTACTAAAAGGCCTAATACTGGCTTAATCTAAACCCTGTATGTGAAACCGGACCTTAGAGTCATGTTTTTGCTCAAGCATTTTGTCAATTAAACCATTTAGACAATGTTTGATGTCCACAATAACTTCTGCTGCTTGATGATGATACCCTTTCAGACTGAGCAAATTGTGGTTGGTCCTACATTTGCACAGTTGATGCATATTTCAAGACGGGGCTGAGAGCAACTTTGGTGAATAGTTGGACATTTAGTGTCAGTAGAGCCATTAGAGGAAGTTTCATTGTTTTAAACTTTACTGTGGAGGTTTTTTCAGGACGGGCATGAATTGTCACATAATCCCAAGTATAATTCATTAATGTTCTTTGCAGTCTAAGTAAATCAATGACCTTGACTAATGCTTGTTTGTTCAGGGAAAATTGGTTAGTCTCACCTAAATGACTGTTTAATTGAAATGTAGTGCTGTATTTAAAGTGGATTTTCTGGGAGAAATTGCTTGCTACTTGTGTTTGCTAAGATTGAGTGGTTATCTTTCTAGATGGAACCGTGCCAAGCTCACACTGGCTCAGAGAAAAGACCGTGTTGCCCAGAAGAAGGCCAGCTTCCTTCGGGCTCAAGCTGCAGAGGAGGACTAAAGCGTGATCCTTTGTCTCCTCATATTTGTGCAGAAATCTTTTGTTCTAATAAATATTTCAGTAAAGACTTTTTTTCCGTTTGATTGCTTGTAACATTTAACAAGTAGGTGTATTTTCAGATGTTAAATATGGTTTGTGTATTTCCATGCTTTAACAGCTGACTTAAGGGAAACCTTTAGTATTTACATAAGGAAATGGCAAACAATGGCAATTTAATCTCTGTTTGCTGTATTGTAGTGAACACTTTTCATTCTCATTCAGGAGTGAATAAACTGAATGTCAGGCCAGGATTTCTAAACATGTGACCTGCTCAGACAGCGCGTGATCTCAATCTACACACAAGACCATATTTCAAAATTTCTGTCTTGGCGAGTATTCAAGCAAACGTTATCTGTTATGTCTGTTATGTCTTATGTGAACGTTAGGTTAACTGTTGGGGGAATATGTAGTGTACATCTTTTAAATTAGATCACTGTGGCACAGTAGGTCTTAAAATATTGTCTGTCTGTTTCATTAATGTTAATCAAACAATTGTGGTATCATGGGAAAAGTAAATCTTTTTTTAGATATTTGTTGTTATTACGAGGGATTTTAAGGTATGGTTTCTAGGTGATTTTGTTTTGGAACTTTCAGAAAACAGGAACTCTATTTTTCTCAATTGACTTTAGTGACTCAACTTTGAACAGGTGTTTTTTTTTTTTTTTTGTGAAATAATTTCAAATAATTTATAGAGAATGTAAAACTCAGTTTTGAAAATTTGTGAAGGACCCTGCATCCTAACTATACAAGGGTGCTAGCTTATATACCAATACATATATTTTTGAATTTTGTTTTAAATGAAGTGCTTTGTTTATTAATTGAGTTGAGAAATATTTAAACATTTATGCACACATCTTGTCTCTAAAATGGATCATTAAAATTACTTGTTTCAGTTTGACTCAAAGGAAATTAGCCACAGCATAATTGTTCTAACCTATTGTATTGAATAATAATATGGAGTACTGAAAATGATTAATCATGCAAATTTTTTAATTAAGTAGGTAAAATTGGAAGCATGGAAATTGAGTTGTATATCTTTGGCAGGGGGTTCACAATTTCTGATGCCAAGGCCCCATTAAAGGGTTTGTTTACCCAAAAATGAAAATTCTGTCATTAAAGGGATACTTCAGGATTTAGCATTAAGCTTTGTATCAGTAGAAAACCTGTAGTATTTTCGAATTACTGTGCTTTCCACCCTCATATATCCCCCTGAGACAAGTTTTTTTTTTTTTTTTTTTGTCTGGAAAAAATCCTCAGATGTGCGTCATGGGAGAATTTTTTTGTCCAGAGGCTAAAGACTACAGTCAGTAGTAGGGGCTGTCCCGCATGTTCTCAACCCGCCCATAGAGGGTATCTCACTCACGTAATATACACAGTGTCAGCCATCTTTTTTGGAAGCTAAGCTAGCAGGCTCTTGTTCTGTGGAGAAAGCTTAGTAGGGGTTACTATCCTCTTTTTTTCCCGGACATGTCCGGCCGTCGAGGGATTCAGTTTTTGCTTTCTGCAGTCGCCATTCATTGTTTACATTGACACCTTTTGTTTCAATCTAACTGAATTCTTTCCGATTGGTGAATTTGAATTTAGTGTACATGAATGCTAAATAAGTGATCGGTTGATTTGCGTTTTAACATTGCTATGAAAATTCCGGTAACGCTTTAGATTACAGCCCGGAAAGTACTGTGTAATTAAAGCGATTTTACAGCATAACCGTCTTAATTATAGTGTACCTATAACGTACATACAATTTAAGTATAAGGGAACACTATTTTAAGTTTGGGGAATAAAGGGGTAACAACCAGGAGAATTAAAAAAAATATATTTATACTGTAAGTACTATAGAACTAAGGGGTACTTATTCTATTATTATGATATAACAATCTTACATTTGGTAGCAATTTAGCAAAAACATACACTGAGTATCTTTTTGTAATAATGGTGAACCAGTACATACTGTATAGGCTTTATAAAAATTACAGGGTATCTATGCATTTAGAAAGTAATATTTTGAACAAAAGTGCACTGAAAACTAAAACTATTGCAACTTTTGCTTAAATCTTGGGGAAAGATACTCTTGTTTCATGTAGTCGTGCTTGTTACCCTCTTGTTCCATGTAGTTACAGTGTAAGTGTGACATTGCGGGCCGTAAATTAAAGTGATGCTTGTTACCCTCTTGTTCCATGTAGTTACAGGGTAAGTACAATTGTGTAATTGCATACACAATCTTATACCACTGACTCGGAAACCTTTATTTATTATACAAGCACCACTTACCCTGTAACCACATGAAACAAGATACATTTCCCAATATTTAAAATTGCAATAGTCTTTGCTTTTCTTGCCTTGAAACATCTTAGCCCAAAACTTCTGTACTTTTGCTACCAAAAAAAAAGCTAAAAAACAAACAAAACAAAACAAGTATAAATGCATAGATATGTACCCTGTCATTTTTTTAAAAGCCTAAACAGTATATTGGCACACAATTATTACAAAAAGATACTCAGTGTATGTCCTTGCTAAATTGCTCCCAAATGTAAGATTGTTGTATCATAACAGTAGAATAAGTACCCCTTAGTTCTATAATACTTACAGTATAAATATTTTTTTTAATTCTCCTGGTTGTTACCCCTTTATTACCCAAACTTTACATATTGTTCCCTTATACTTACATGCAAGTACTTTATAGGTACACTATAATTACAGAAAGTTACACTGTAAATTCCTCTTAATTACGCAGTACTTTCCGGGCTGTAATCTAAAGCGTTACCAAAATTCCTGCTCCTCCGTGAGAGATCCGAGACCGGTGCGTCTCACAGGTGTCGCTCATCAATAATCCCGCCACCGGCCTCGCCGTTCTCTCGCGGCCCTCAGTCTCGTCCTGCTCGCCACAGTATACATGATGAATGGCGACTGTAGAACGCAAAAGCCGAATCCCAGACACTTTGGGTGATCTCGTAATCCCGGGCAGACTCGTCACGGAGACTCGCTAGTAGCCTAGATTTGTTGTTTAACTGCGCTCTGTTACCTGTAGGTGTGACCTCCTTGGGCAGCGAAGCAAGTGCATTCTGGGAGTTGTTGTCTTTCATCCACATAAACCAAAAATAAATTTTCTGGCTTTTCTCAGTCTAGAAAGCTCCAAATTCAAAAATAATTTCACATTTCTTCTACATATATGACCCATTTTAAATACACATTCATCTTTCCAGCGGTGAAGTATCCCTTTAAAGGTTGTATCAGTGATTTCAGGCCCCCAAATAAATGATCACATTCATCTAATCTTTCCGAACGATCCGCAAGCTGCCCTAAGCATGCTGTCAAAAAAACCGCGTCTCTGCACACAAAAAACAAATGGGTACAACAACCACCACTCAAAACCCAGTCGGTGATTGGTTGGAACACTATTTATTTTGGTTTTGAGTGGTGGTTGTACCCATTTGTTTTTGTGTGCAGATCTCCGAGCCTAGGCTGCCTACAGAGATGCGTTTTCTTTTTCTTTTTTGACAGCATGCTTATGGGACAGGCTGCTAGCGGATCGTTCGGAAAGATTAGATGAATGTGATTATTTATTTTTGGAACTGAAATCACTGATACAACCTTTAATTACTCACCCTCATGTCGTTCCTAAACCCATACGACTTTCGTTCATCTTCGGAACAGAAAGATCTTTTTGATGAAAACTGAGAGGTCTCTGTACTTCCCATTGACATTGCTCTGTCCTTCCCATTGTTCGTAAAGAGATCGTAAAACTAATCCATATGAATCGAACGGTTTAGTCCAAATGTTCTGAAGAGACTCAATCGCTTTATATGATGAACAGATTTATTCTAGGCTTTTATTCACATTTAAACATTGGTCAGCAAACATAAACAGAAGCTCAAACGAACCTTCTTGACACGAGAACAAACCTCTTGCGGAAGCTCAAATGTGCTGCGTAACAAGAGAATGAGCCTTGTTGGTTCTCGCACGTCAAGCGAACATGCTTGGGCTTACGTTTACCACAACTGATGAGCGATTTGGTGTTTATATGTGAACAAAAGCCTAAATTCAATCTGTTCATCATTTAAAGCGCACGTGTGTCTTCAGAAAATTGGGACTTGAATCATCAAAGTGATAGTTGCATAGCTGTCAATGGAGAGACAGAAATCTCTCAGATTTCATCAAAAAGATATTCATTTGTGTTCCAAAGATGAAAATAAAAAATAAAAAACATTTTGTAAAATTATATGTATTTTTTTTGTAAAATGGGGGGCCCCGGCCTCAGTTTGAAAACCGCTGGACAAGACAGTTAGATTGTCACAGTTCTTCTGAACCGGGATCTGCAGTAAGATTAATAATTTGGCTTTTTCTCTTGGCACTGGAGAGGACATGCATTAGCAGAAGTATTTCTTTGCTGCCTAAAAATTTGGGATTGAGTCAAGACAAGGTGCCATGAAGAGTATATTGATAGTACTCTACAAATGCAGGCCAAAAACAAAAATATGTAATTATATTAGGCAAAATATGGGTGGACGATATAATTCAGACAGCCCCACTCTGTTGTTCATACATGTTCACTCTGCATATTCTGTGTTCTGTATAGGAACAATAACTTAGTTGTATGTATTATTATGAGTCTTTTGTGTGAGATATCTTCTTCCAAAGTAGAGTTTTGAGGTTGTTGAGAATCAAGGAGTGCTCCATTTCCATCTGTTCACTGGCGCCTTTGAGAGCAATGCAGGCGTACAACTGTTTCTCCAGTTCGTCTTTAATGTCTGATGGCGCACCATACAGAAGATAGTCCTTCAGTGTGCTACATACTTTAGCCAGATTCGGCTGCGTGACCTCCGTAGTGCAGCGGTGTTTAGTGAGATCACAGGAAGTGAGGCAGTCCCTTCCATACACACAGTCACTGTCCTCTTCGCACCGCCTTTCACGCATTGCTTCCTGAAAAGCACCTTCGGGTACAATACGCTTTGCGTCTACCACCTTTATATCATGGCGCTCTGTATAACCAAACCCTGTGACACTAACATCACACATGAGGAAGCTTCCGAATGTGCCGTGGAAGACATCCTCGATGAACTCGAGCAGGCCGATTGCGATCTTAGCCTTGCGGGGCCAGGAGGGAGCAGCCCATTGGTCAATGCTTCGCCGCAGGCTGGCTGGAATCCACAGCTCTACCATCCACGGTAGGCTGACGCCATAGAGTGGTACGTAAGGAACCTTCTCCATCACATACATGTCCCCACAGAAGCCCATCAGTCTGGGGGTGTGCTCTCGGTCCTGCAGCACGACGGACAGCAGGAATTCATTCAGCTGTAGTAAAGCCCAAGCTGAATGTGCTTCTGACAGGGAGATCTGGCCATCCTTGTTGCTGTCAGCGACTCCTAGCACAAGGGTCACCAAATCTGCTAAGTTGGCTTGGTCTCCTACTTTTGCCTGTCAGGGGAAAAGTGTAATTGAAACGGGTAAATAGCTGTCTGGAAGAGATGCGGTAAATACATTTGTCTCTGCATGCAGAAAGGTCTTCCAGGATATGAAAATATCTCTTTTTATTTGACTAAACAGGCAAATTCATGAAGTACAAGTAATGAATGTTTACATAAATTTACAAAAATAGGGGGTTAATTATAACAGCTTCAGACCTTGGGTCCTTCAGTGCACTATAGCACAGAGGTTTTCATTCATTTATTTATTTACTGTGCAATAATACTGTTAAAAAAGTCACATGTTTACTGGTTCAATAATTAAATATCCAATGCTAAAAATGTTAAAGCGCAGAATGAATAAGTATGTTTAATTTATGTTACAATACTGCATGGGATTTGAGACCTTTAGATGGCTGAAGACCATTTCTTTGAACTTCTCCATTGATGTCCCTTTGGTTGGCCTGTTAAAGGATGCAGACTCTTTCCGGGGCTCCAGTTCTGCACCCAGATCATAATGAGGGTCCTCCTCCATCTGGCACTTTATGATCCCTTCCAAATCCCCCCAACTGCCAGAATATACCTAAACAAGAAGGTGACAAGTGTGAGAGCACTAGTAATTTTAAAGTTTTATTTTTCATAAGCACAAGTCTTGTATTAATTAGCCACACTTGTCCCAGTGGTCTTTAAATACAATGTTATGTTAGTCATCAAAGGGAAGGGTGGGAGATAATACAGTATTACAAAGAGTGAATGGATGGATTTTGGATGGATCCACTTTGCAAGCAAATTCATATCTGTGCATGTGCAGATCCAGATCCACCAAAAACACGCACTCAATGAAAAATCAAACAGGAATTACTGTTATATTAAGGAGCAACTACAGTTTGTAGTGTCTGACCTGATTGCTGGGTTTGGCAGAGAGACATTTCCCCAAGTAAAGAGTGTCCTTTTCACACAAGCTGTTGCAGGCTGAACCATCAATCACCCCCTTCCGGAATTTATCACACTGGAAAGACATGGAGATACACATATGTCATAGTCTATGCTGAATTATTCATTTTATTCCATTACATTGTACTCCCCAAAGATTGCCTGATCCATTTAATAAGTCAGTGTCTTTACAATTACTCTCCTCTAGATGGCTCCCTTTTGTATAAAATGTTTGTAAAAAAAATGTTTGTAAAACAGATGTGGAGGTGCACTTATCCCTTATTTAATAATAATAATAAAACCATAAAACTTGAATAGACCTATATAAATTAACAGTGCATTTTCACAGTGGTATCAGTATCGAAACATTTGACTTTTGCATCAAACTATTACTTTTGTATTACTGCATCCAATCTGCTAGTTGTCAGTGGAAGTCTTGTCTAGTATGGAATGATTACCATATTGGTCAGCAAATATTTAATGTAAGAACTGAAAACTCACAATAGAGTTCTTGCACTCATGTCCACGACACAGCTCTGTGTATGAAGAGTATTCTACATACACCACCCAGCTTCCCACGAACACAGCCAACCAGGAAAAAAACAGGTACTTCATGTGTAGGTAGGAGAACCGGGCCTGTACAGCAACAGAGAGGGACAAAGAAACACTTAACAAACCCTTACCTTTGATAACATCTCCCCAAATGATAGCTTAACATTTCTGGACTGTAGTAAAGCTTTGATTTCAGCTCTAGGCAGTTTTGAAGACATTTGTGTGCTGATGTACGCTGATTATGAGCCCATATAATTTGCTGGAGGTTGTACTGCAATGGTAGTGATAAGTGCCAGGACTGCTAAAAACCAGACGAAAAAAAAATCACAGCTCAGTGGAAAGACTTGCAATCTCCATCCCTAAAGAAGTGGGAAAGGTTTGATCCTTTCTCAAATAGAGGATGAAATTATTAGAATTGTTAGGTTTCATAGTATGTAAGAACATTTATTTTCAACTATTATTCATTATTTAATAAACAAAGCTTTCTAGTTTCATACACTTAAATGTACTGCTAAAACGAATGTATTACAGATATGAGGACAAACAATTGAACAATATCCTTTCGTTCATTTAACCGTTTAACCATGATAGAGGTATTAAACCCAGAAAAATCCTTTCATCTTTTATTTATGTGTGACCTTTTAAAGCTCAGAGCAGTGGGAAACTATCTTCCTGACAGCCACACAGGATGTGTGATCCATTATAAATAGATAGCCCCCTCACTTCAGCCACTGAGTGCACTTCCTTCATGAAATATCATTTTTACCTAGATTACTAAAAACAACAGAGGTCAGAATTTATCTCAAACTTATTTATGATGCAACAGGGAAATATTTCCAAATCCATTAGAACATTTCCCAGATGTGTGTTCCTCTGACAGAGTGCTTGAGTCTTATTCGGTCAATTTTCTATATTTTCCTCTGGGCAGAATATCCTTGGGACGTGAGGAGCAAAGACATCTAATATATGTTACAGCTTCATCTTCATCTTCAATATATTTGCAAGTGTTTGAGAGAGATCAACTGTCAGGACGTAGGAAGAGAGATTTCAAATGAGGAGCTGGAGTCAAAGCTCGCCTGAAACTACAAGCAAAGGTTTGAGTGAGCGGGGTAGCACACAGCAGCTAATTTCAGCAGCATCGCAGCCCTCCGTGGTCTGACATTTCCTTATCTGCAAAATCTGAGCTGACAGAACTTCTCCTGCAGCATGAGGAGGAGGAATGGGCCTCGTGGCTGAAAGAATGTAGATCTGGTGTCTATTGTTTTGTGTTTTAAGAGGAACTTTGTGTGGTAGCAGTGGTTTGCTTAGTGCTTTACCACCTGTATGCTGAGTTAAGGTGATCTTCATGCAAACACATCCACACACAGCAACAGTAGCAAAAACAAATTACTAAGAAAAAGTAAAGTATGTGATAACATGACAGATGAGAAACAATCGTTGCGTCGGAAATTGTAGACTATACTATACTATATACTATAATAAGTTTTGTTTGGAACTTCGTGGCCGTTAAAAAATCTGCCTGTCCTTGGGATGAGATGATAAATTGAGGTCCTGACTCTCTGTGGTCAATAAAAATGCCATTGCCCATTTGCCTCTGTCCATCATGGCCTCCTAATCACCCCCATATACTGATTGGCTTCATCACTGTCTCCTCTCCACCAGTAAGCTGGTGTGTGGTGGGCGTTTCTGGCACAATATGGCTGCCGTCGCATCATCCAGGTGGATGCTTCACATTGGTGGTGGTTGAGGAGATTCCCCCCTTCCTTGTAAAGCGCTTTGAGTACCCAGAAAAGCGCTATATACTGTAAATGTAATGAACTATTATCATTATTATTATATTATAAAACAAATATGTTCTATATGGTTTGAATGGTGTAGTATGAATGAAATGACAATGTTGTCACTGTCATGTGACGTACGGAGTCAGTTGCATCGCTTCACTGCCATTCACAAATCCTCTCCCGTGGCCTCTTGGGATAGTAAAGTGTCCATTAGATGTAGACTTCAAAATCTCATTGGAAATAGTAGGTCATACAGGAACTATTCGCATACTGTTTTAAGAATACTATGAATTCAAACATACTTCTTGGCTCACATACTTTTTTTGTCTATGGAGGTAGGCATATTCAGATGCAAGGATAGTCTAACAGAACAGATCTATAGAAAATACTGTAGCACTATAATAATATGTTGTTTTTGACAAGTACCAAATTGGAGTACAATGTTAATTAATGGTTATAAATCAGGTGAGTATGAAAGTGCAATTACCATAGTGAAGATGAGTATATTGAAGGTGGTGGGATGCTATAAAAAATAATTTAAAGGAGATTTCTAAATCTTATTTGGTTGAAACAGGAAAGCACACATTGTTTTTCAGGGCAAATCAAACCTCAGAGGAACAGTTTTCTGAACTTTGCTCAGCTCAGTGCAAACAGCTATACTACTTGCAAAATTTATTAGAAATGCTGAATTATTAATTACAACGATTGCAGCCATGTGATCTCTCTATAAAAGTAGATAGTGTTTAAATGTTGTGGGTATGATAGCCCTGACCTGCACAATAAAATGAAGTAGAGAGGGTCGCATGATGGACTGGTTGTTAAAATATGAGTTTTTAGATTTAATCCCAAATAGATGTTCTCCTTGATGCAACGTTAAAACAGTTTTTACCATAAAATCATTCATTATTTATTCTGCTTGAGTGTGAATGAGGCCAAGCATGCGAAAAGTGTTTGCATATGAGTTTTCTAAACCAGCATATAGCACAGTAATGGTGGTGGTACTTTGGGATTTAATCCAGTGTAAACATCAAATTGCAAAACTATAGTAGACCAATAAATTATAAGCCAAATGTTGGCCATTTTAAGATGATCAGCATTAGCCGAAAACTAAGTTGACTGACATAAGTGTTAGCACCATCTTTTCTCAGTTCCCATCTGTCACATCTGCAGCCAATGAGCGTGCTGCTTAAAGGTTGTATCAGTGATTTCAGGCCCAAAAATAAATTATCACATTCATCTAATCTTTCCTAACGATGAGTTTTGCGCTCATGCACGGCTGGATTGGTTGGAACACTGTTTATTTTGGTTTTGAGTGGTGGTTGTACCCATTTGTTTTTGTGTGCAGATCTCAGAGCCTAGGCTGCCTACAGAGACGCGTTTTTTTGACAGCATGCTTATGGGGCGGGCAGCTAGTGGATCGTTAGGAAAGATTAGATGAATGTGATCATTTAATTTTTGGGCCTGAAATCACTGATACAACCTTTAACATTTAAATAGCTGTTTAGCATTTGCTATAGCAGTTCCTCTGCAACCCTCCAACTTCCCTAGCTCCACCTGTATAGATCTGCTATGGGTCATTTTATACTATTTGTGCAGCAGCAGTATGTCTTACATGCCACAGCAGCATATCAATATTTGTATTGGCAGTAGCAAATCCCTCTACCTGCTATGCAGCAGCAGCAGCAGCAATAATCAACAGCAGAGGCTAAGACCAAATACGTTTACATTGTCATACCCATTACCATGCTAAAAAAAATCTTCAGAGAGTTGATAGAAATATATATATTGTTGTAACGATGTAGTTGAAACATAGGAGGAAGCAGAATCCACGTGCAGCACACTTTATTAAATAAACTCAAAACTTAAAGGGTACCTATTATGGATTTTTGAAAATTGCCCTTCATGTAGTGTGTAACATAGATCTAAGTGAACTAAAACATCCTGCAAAGTTTTAAACATGAAAGTTCACCGTATACAAAGTTATTGTCTCTCAAAAGTAAGAGTCGACTCTGAGTCGCTGATATGAATCGATAGACGAAGTGACGAACGAGGCATTTTCTCTAACTTTATGACGTCACTTGTACAAGTTATTTGAATAAGATACGCCCACTCATTGCGCTCGTACTCGTAGAAGCCAGGGAAACTTGAAAACATCATGGCGACGAGACGATGTGTTCTGAAGTGTGACGCAAAAGCGACATTTTTTCATCTGCCCAGAGACGAGCATTTGAAGAATCAGTGGCTACAGTTTATATATGCAACTATATACCACAGATGTATAGTCCGAAGTTATTGCTGTGTTCGCGTCATTTTGAAGATGACTGCTTCAAAAACATAAATGCTGTCAAATATGGATTCGCGAGCCAGTTGATACTGAAGGAAGGTTCAGTACCAAGTTTATTTGGATCAGCTTCCTCCTCCGAATCGCAACCTGTAAGTATTATTAATAATTGTTGCTTTTATGGGTTTTGTAGCATGCTCAATAAGTATGTGTGTGTGTTGTGTAAGTTACGCTCAGCGCAGCTTCTAGGTCTCCATTGTCATTTTTTTTACATATGTGAAATGTTTGTCGTTGTTATTGGAGTTGTCATAAAGAATAGAGCAATACCTGTAGTACTGCAGTACTTTATCAATATGTTTAAGCTTTGGGCTAACGGAAAAAATAACTGACTGGGTCATCTGACCAATCACCGCAGATTAGCGTCACGCAAAGGAGGGGTTTGAAAAATGAGTCGTTAAACGAATCATTTGAGAGTATGTGAGCAAATCAGGTAAAAATAAATGCATATTATAAGACAACAAAAGTGTTTTTTGTCATTGCATGCACGTAAAACTGTTGTTAAGGGACTCCCAGAACAATATTAGGAACATTTTAAATGCCATAATAGATGCCCTTTAACAAACTCAGACAAGGGAACAGGACTTGGGAACAGACCAACCAATATATAACATTAAAATACACAGGCAAACAAGCTAAACAATATAACAAGGGGGCGTGGCTAATTAGAAACACCTGGGGAGACTAACAAACAAGAAAATCTACAAAGGACTACAAAACATGGCACAGGACAGGAAATGACAAAAAGTCCACACAAGACAAGGGGAACACGATATATATATATATATAGAGAGAGAGAGAGAGAGAGAAAGAGAGAGAGATATTAGAGAAGACAGACACAATAAATACATATATGTATATATTTATATATAATTAAATTCATTTTATTATTTATTATAATTGTAAAGCCCAAGACTACTAAATAAGTCAAATGAATGCTGCATATGTACCCATTTGCTCTGCAATTTTTAAATACTCTAAAGTGAATGATCTCGTAACATATTCAAAGATAGTTGCCTATTATGCATACTGCATTAGCAGACAAATAACAGACCTGATGGAGCCTCTTCTCTCTATTAATGATGATGAGACGTCAGTTGGACAGTGATGGACTTTCTTCTTCTTCAGTCTATTTTGCTTATGGCTCAGTGCTTATGGCTCATCTCTCTAGTTTCCCTCTCACAATTACATTTTATCTCGGAGAACATCCAAATTTCTAACTGACAGTAAGCTTCTTTTAATCAGCCTCCTATTTCATGGTACAAGCCTGAGTACGATTTTATCAGTGTTCTATTTTGATAAAGCAAATCCAGTTATTTCAGAGCCTGGAGATACAAACCAATATCCTAGGTCAAGCTGATCTAAACCAATAACCAAAATGCCAATAATGTTAAGTAGATTGATTTAAAGTCACAACTGATTGGACTAAACCTCACAATCTGAACTGCCCCTCCAATTTCCAATTCAAAATTTGGTCAGGTCCAGAGAGCCTGGTCTGGCTACAGTCAGCAGAACTCAGATGACATATGTGTTTTTTCCTACATACTTTGAAAAGAGGTTTTAGTCACCCTCTCATTGGTCTCATCTGTTAGTTTGTCTATAATTTAATCTGATCTCTCACTCTCTTACACTGTGTCTTTCTTCAGTGGCTTCCCTAATGACAGGCCATCACTCCTCTCCGCTACGGGCACTCAGTGAGATGCAATTCTGCCATTTCCATCTGAGAATCCATCTTACTCTTTAAATCTCATGCCCTTCAGGGTCTCTCCCCCCACCGTCTCAAACTCACTGCCTCACTAAGCTAGGATGACAGGCGTTGGAGAGTTGTGGCAGGCCAGCGTCCTGTACAGCCTTTCATACCTCTCAAGGCCCAGAGGAGCTGTCGCCATGGCAATGGGTTGACAGAATGCTCAGTTTTGTAGGCAGACGTCTCCCTGAGTCCAAAGTCAAGGTTTGGGAGAAGAGGTTCATTCATCAATTCTAAATCAGTTTTCTGAATTCTTCCCACTGCCATCCTGTTTGGCTGATGTCTGTGGGCTTAAAAGTTCAAAATTATTTAAAAAACTTTACAATTCTAATACCTAATACCTAATACCTAAACCATATCTTGGGCATTCTGATGAAATTGTGCTATTTGTCTGCTATGAATGTCTCCATGACATACTCCTGGTAATTGAAAGATTTATACTACTATTAAGCAGAATATTGAACATCACTGCTCACAACTCACAATGAACATCACAACTATCTGACTCTGTCTAGTGTGTCACTTTTTATTAAAAATATTTTATTATTGTAAGATGACTTCCTTTTTGATTTCTTGAGTTTACACTTACAAATAATCAGATAAGAGTATGCATATTTGGCGTCCTGTCTGAGGGGAGGGCTCCGAATTTGGCCCGAACCCAGAGTACTCCCCCCATATCTCTGGCTAGGATGAGGAGACCGGGTTATGGAGGGATGCAGAAAACGGTTGAGGAACATAGGTGAGTCAGTTATGTATATATATATATATATATATATATATAGGCCTCCTCTCATGCTGATTGGATAGTTGATTTGAACGTGATCCTCCTGAACTTTGTTAATAAAACATAATTTATTGATGAGTTGAACAAATTTACCGGTGGTCGCGATGTATAACGGTATTTGCAATAACCATAATATTTGAAAAGAATAGTACACATGATAATTTGACGTAAATAATCCAGCCGCAGTATTGAGTTGACATCCCAACGTACAGTATAGGTATAGGTATTGCACCTTAACGCTGGTTGCCACCTGTCATGAAACTCAGGTACACAATGCGCAGCTGCTACTGCTGCGTAATGACAGACGAAACACTCTACCCGCACTCCAAGAAAGTTAGCTTTTTGGATTCCAAAACAACCAAAGTTTTTTGGATTTGGAAAATGACTTGTTAATCACCCAGTGTGCAGGACTTACTGATAAACAGTGAGTACAAAGGGGGCAACACCACCGACCTGTTCACCCACCTCCGACTCTGTTACCTTGCAGATTGGGCCACTGTACAGAGAGTAAATTGCAATAGAGTGGTGCAGGGATGACGTAAATTTGTAGACCAACCCGGAGGTTAGCATCACACTGGTTCCTTCAACTGGTTCCCTCAACAAAAACCTAAATTACGTTTTTGGATTATTGCAGAAAATAAGCTCTGTGATCAACAAAAGTGTATGATACTTGCACGTTTTGTCCACTTTAATGAATTTTGAACCCTAAATACAATCAGCAGAATTAAAAATTTAAAGGTAGCTTTAAATGAAGTAACAAACTAACCACGGTTGTGTGACTACACAACTTCAACATCACCACCACTAAGCTTCCAACAAATCTTTCAGTTTTTATCTAAAAACATTTTCCCTGAAAGTGAACAACTTATAAATATAATGCGTGGGGTAATACTGATGTATATTGTGTCGTAGAATAAAACGTGAAAGCAGCTTGAGCTTGTGTTAATCACAGACCTTTCAGCCATTTAACCAAAAACCCATTCAAAATACCCATTGACTTCGGGACGATGGAGCCAGAAGTGCTAAAATCCTAAATCGCCTCGCAAAAATGCATCATCCCCCCAGCACTCTATTGCTGTGTCCCAATTCATGGTCTGAAATTCATTGCACGCCAGTGACAACAGTTTTGTTTTGAGAGAAAATGCTAAATTTCAAAGTATTGGTTTTCAATTTACTTAAATATCTAATGATACAAATGTATATAAAACCTTTAAAGCGGTTCAAATGCTGACTTACCTTACTAAGATGTGATTATATATATTTTATACTCTTTATATTATACAGCAATTGACCATGGTGAACATATTTAGACAGTTTGTACAGTTTGTGAACCCTGTTTTGTTTTCAGACAGTTTAATATAACTTTCAAAAAAGTCCAGTACAAATGTTACTCCCAGTCTTCAATGGCAGCTGTCACAGTTGCTAGGCGACAAGCACAATCCTCCGTGGGCTAGACTGTCCCATTTAACAACGGTCCGATCTTTGTGGCCTTCTAAGGTGTTTCCTTTGAAGTTTGCGTCCTTCGAAGGATACAGCCTCTGAATTGGGACGCAACTTATTATTTTGCTAGTCCTGAAAGAGGAAATCTTGCATTAACTTGTTAACTGCTGACGCCTTTCTGTGTTGTATTAAATTTACATCCCTACACTGGTTTTTTAAGTCTAAAAGTGTGCTCATTCAGACAAAAACTTACGGATTATCGTATACTTCAAATTTAGAGCGCAGTATTTTTTTCGATTTTTATCCAAAATAGAGCGATGAGGGCACTATTTCCTCAGAATGACCCATCTCTCTCCAGGATGATTCACAAAACTCAGCTGCAGCTGCAAGTAATTCATTTAATGTTTCCAGCTAGCACTAGACGTATTTCTAATGTTTTCACATGATCACTGTTTTCACATACATAACTGTAAAATGTGAATGCATACTCGTATCTTGCATAATGAGAGAGAAGCTAAGAAAGCCTAACAAAGACTTTCCAAAGATAACAAGATGGAGATGATCAAATCAGTCAGTCCACAAACAAAATTAAAACAATTAATCTGATCAAGTCTTATCATCCAGGAATCCATAACCTTGTTGCTACGAAAGACAAGCATTACCCATAATGCCTGGAATGCATGTAAACGGTTTCATTATTTTTAAACTTGTTTTCAACAAGACAACACAAACAGCAACTCTGTGCTTCTTGAGTATCAAGCAGTAGCTCATAAATCAAATAGAGTGAGTTTGACATCAATAGCTTTATAGTTTGCCACTCGGGATGACGGGTCCCCCCCCGTGTGACAGGAAGTGTTTCCATGGCAGCACTTTGAATTAACAGAGGATTGCAGTGTCAGAAAGCTCTCATCGTTTAGTACACTGGGACCATGCTGGTCAGTGGACCGTCTGTATGTATGTGTCAAACAGCATTTAGATGTTCCGTTGCTGTGAACTCACATGCAATGTGACGACAGACAGTGTGAAAAATTCAGCAGCGGCCCCCACATCACTCTCAGCCGAACTGAAGACTGCGTGGAATTTCAATCACAAGTCGGAGAGAAAAGTCCACACAAGGCTCCATACCACATGAGCCTGTGGCTCAGCCTTTTATGGGGGAAAAGAAATAGAGGAGCAAATAGTTTTTTGAGTTTTTGCAAGACTTTATTAAGCGAGCCAAGGATGAGAGACGCATTTAGGCCAATGCACTTCATAAGAACTTTAATTTAATTTTTAGGAGAGCTCTATCAGCTCCTCTTGCAATTATGGGCTTTAAGGACAGGTTCTGTCTGTCAGCACTTTAGTCGGTGCTTAGTCTTGTGTAGCCAGACCTTCAGACTGACTACATTGCTGCTTTCATTGGCTAGAGTAAAGAGTAAAACACAAGGTAATAAGGTTTTTAGAAGTTTAGAGAAACTGGCACACAAAGGAAGATGGGCAAATGGTCATGGCCTTTGCCATGAGAAAAGATGGAACACGCGTGAGACCTTCCCGCTAATCGAATGCCGCCATATTGGATCGATATAGCCGGGCCTTACACTACTCATAGCTGTCTCTGCATATTTAAATGAACAGCTTTAAATTAAGTACAAAAAAAGCCTACCGTCTGCATGTGATTTATTTTCTTTGCTGCCCTCCCATGAGGTTAAATCTGTTTGCACCTCTATATGCACTCAAGCATGTATGCATACTAGTCTGTTTAAACTAATAAGTACTTCGCTTGGCTCACTGAGACATGCTGTAATGCTCATTGCCATGGTATCTCAGATCGATCCTTGCTCCATTACAAGTGGAGTACTCCACAAACAAAGCAAACCGACAACTGACCTTTTCAATCAATGCACAGAGACATTAATTTCAACTCAGCTAATGTGGCATGTTCATCCTCAGGACAACATCATCCCTCACTACAGGCAAAGCCAAACAGAAGTACGTAATGAGAGGTTATTGATTGAGGCTTTGTGTCCGCTTTTCATTAGTGGCTGAGTGAGTGAAGACCAGTGGTTGTGGAAAAGGTGGGCAGAAACAGTGGTATCCCAATGACCCTCAAAGGCTTTCATCTAACGTTTTAATCAAAACTGATCTAAAGACATATAGGAAAAAAAGGAGTGTGTGTTAAGTGAGGTAGTCTGCATCTTAAAATATCTTCTGCTATTCTCAAAGCTACATTTAACCTGCTGCTGCTGCTGACCAGCCCGTGAAGAGGTGCATGAAACGGACCATAACTTTTTTTTCTTAATGTCATATAATGTTATTAAAGAATTTGGTGTAATAATGTAGTTTTTTTTTTATCATTATTTCTATCTTCATAGACCACCATTGATTAGTTTGGTTTAGAGTCTCTTGTGCTAACCAAGGCTGCATTTATTTGATCAAAATACAGAAAAATGACAATATTGAAATATTATTATAATTTAAAAACAATTTTTTTATTGGAATCTATTTTAAATGTAATTCATTCCTGTAATGGCAAAGCTGAATTTTCAGCAGACATTATTCTAGTCTTTAGTGTCACATGATCCTTATTGATATCCTTGTCACATGATCCACATGATCCATCACTTACATGCAAATGTGGGCAGACATATGTTAATGTATTCATCTAATGACTTCAGAAAGTTATTAAAGTTACAAGCCATTCTTGCAGTTTAGTTTCATTAGACATTCTATGAGCTCTTCTATGACATTCATTAGACAGCTTTTTTTGGTTTGACAGGAGTCTCTCTATTGAGATGAACTGCAGAGGGACAGATATCTTAATAGGACCGCAGAAGCTTACTATTTATTCAACCTCCTAGTGCCAACAGCTTCAATCACAAGCTTTACTCTTTGCTCTCTCAAAGCCTAGCCTTCGATTTCAGGTACTCTGCGAAAAAAGGGGCCATAAATATATGGAGGATGTCTGTTGCTTTTAATCCTCAAACTGCTCAGTGACTCGGTGAAAGATGATCGGATAGAAGAAGCGGATCAAGTGGGGGAGAATTTTTGCACTGACACTTGTTTTCATAGCGTGCTCTCTACTCATCCATAATTCATGTTCATAAAGCGATTTCTTGCTGCTTCTCCCTAATGCCCCCCTCCCCTTCAGACCAATGAGCGACAGATAGATGGAGAAAGCAACCAAAAGAGCAAGGAAAAGTGACAAAGACAGACAGAGTGAGAGAAAGATGGCTGCTGTCACGCATGAACTCAAAAACAAAAGGGTTTTTAATGTCCTGAAATGTAGAGAAAACAAGAATATTCCCTCGCTAAAGGAAATATAAGGCACAAGGAACAAGAAAAAGCTTCTCTGGTGCATTATAAGTGTGATGGGAGATAGTGTTAGTTCCCACTCTCTCTCTTCCTCTCTGTTTCTCTTCGTCCCAAGTGGCGGCGTTCTGATGGAAGCAGACGTCACACAGGCACTGCAGGTCTAATTTGACTCATCTCTGTGAGAACAACCAGCAATCAGGAACCCAGCCCGTTTCTCACACTCCTGTTTCCCCATGGGACACATCCATCTACACACTGACTCAATGCTGCAACAGTCCAAAGTGTTTACATCAACCTAACCACTGGAGCTCAGGAAGGTTGTGATTCAGGAAGGTTGTGATTCAACACATAGATTCACATGAAAAAAAGCACATGATTAATGTGGAATGACAATCAGTTGCTCCTTGTTCCATATGCGGTGATGTGTGACTGCAACAGCAACAAATAATATAGTCATAGCAACATCTTGTTCGTTGTTTCACAAATGTCATTTCAAAGCAGCTGCTCTTTTATGAAGTGGAAAGACTAACATCACAAATGTTTGTGTTGTTTTTTCTCTCTCACATTTAGTGCTTGGGATCATTTGTCAGTGCAGATTAAATAAATGTTAAATCCTGATAATAATCTAACTGAAATGTACGCAAGAAAATGTCTCGGTAACGTATGTAACCCTCATTCCCTGAGTAGGGAACGGAGACGTTACATCGAATGATAACGAAATAGGGTTTCGCTTAGAAAGTCTATCAACTTTGAGTATTACAAAATGAGCCAATGGCAAAGAAATGGCATGGGTCTGCGGAATTTGCATGGCGCAACTCATGGGTATAAAACCTCATGGGTATAAAAGGAGGACGCCGGCAACATGCAGATAATTCTTCGCTGAGGAGCCAAGACTGAACTCAGGCGGTCCCCGCGGTACAGCGGAAGTGGCAGGAAGACGTAACGTCTCCGTTCCCTACTCAGGGAACGTGGGTTGCATACGTAACCAAGACGTACCCTTTTGTTGTCACTTCGAGTTACGTAGAATGACGACGAAATGGGGTTCCAGTCTAATCACGCCAACTTCTCGGCTGTCTACCAGTGTTCTGCGTAAGTCTGAGATCCATGTCGTGAGACTAGCACGGACGAAGGACTCCTACTTAACACAGGAATACCAAGGTACACTGGGAAGCATATCTCAGAGGAAATATGCAATCAGTGCCAAACCAAAGGGGGTGGACTTAAGAATACACATAAGACCCAGAGGGTTGCATATGGAGAACACTGGGGTGTCCAGCCCGCAGGGTGGAATATTTCAACCCCATGGGTGGCAAGGTGGCTTACCAAGGGAAAGACACATGCTCAGAGAGGCTTACAGTGGAAAAACACATGTGGGGGTCACCCAGAGGGGGGACCATGCACACGAAGGCACCTAGCCAACGCACAGGCAATAGACACTGGCGTCAACGTCAGCAGTGCTGGAGGAACTCAGGGCTTGTCGGAGAAACTCACCTGAGGAATATCGCACGTATCCAGTCCGTGGAGTGGAATGGCAAGCAAGTGAAGACACCTGAGCGGGTCCTAGTACTGGCTGGTTGAAGCGAGTACATGAGAGGACACTGGCTCCACTCGGAGATTGTAGAAACGGGTGAATGTGTTGGGTGTCGCCTAGCCTCCAGCTCTGCAGATGTCTGTTAGCGAGGTGCCATGCGCTAAAGCCCAAGAGGAAACCCCGGGTGGAGTGGGCTGTCACACCAAGGGGGCATTGTCGACCTTGCTGCTGGTATGCCAAAGCAATGGCGTCCACTATCCAGAGATACAACCTTTGCTTAGAGAGAGCCTTTCCCTTCAGCTTCCCACCATAACAGACAAAGAGCTGGTCTGAGGTCCTGAAACAATGTGTTCTGTCTATATAGGCGCAAAGAGAGCATACTGGACAGAGCAGTGCCAAGGCTGGGTCTGCCTCCTCCAGGGGCTAGCAAGGAGGACAGGGCTAGCCCAAAAGGGAGAACCGCGTACTGGTATGCCTGCCCCTCGAAAGCAAACCGCAGGAACGGTCTGTGTCGAGGGAGAATGAAGACATGGAAGAAGGCGTCCTTCAGGCCGATCGCTGCAAACCAATCCTGGGGTCGTACACACTCAAAGATGCGTTAGGCAGTGAGCATTTTGAATGGCAGCCTGTGAAGGGAGCGGTTCAGGATGCGCAAGTCCAGGATTGGTCGTAACCCACCGGAACCCACCGGACAATGAAGTAGGGCCTGTAGAACCTGGACCTTATTTCGGCTGGAGGGACAGTCTCGATCGCACCGTTCGCCAGTAGGGTAGCAACCTCTGCTCTCATGATAGGGGCATTGCCACCGACCGTGTGAACTGAATTGCATAGGCGAGCCTGATGGTTCGAGCGACCAAGAACTGTGCCAAGGGGGTCATGCGAACCACCTCCTGCAAAGAACTGATGGCCATCCCTGAGCTGCCCGTCTCAGGAGCGCTGCTTAGCCCGACGTTTAGCGGGGGGCGGGGCTGGATAGGGCGGTGGCGCCTTCCTGCAGCTTCCTCCACGACCGGGCCCGGGTGAAGGCTGCTACTTGGGCCGGGCGGGAGCCGTGGGAGGGCGCCCTCGGTGGCGAACAGACTGAGGATTCTGCGCCGGTGGCTGGGTGGAGGCAGCAGCGGGCCGTCTAGAAAGTATGGCCGTCATCTCAGGATCCGACTCGACAGACGCCGTATGTACACCCGCGGTGGCAGCGCTGACGAGTCTTCACTTCCTGACGAATCTTGCCCGCCTTGTGATGCTGCGATAGACATCTTCCTCTGTAGCGCCAAAGGAAACACGCGGGGCATCCGAGGATAGACCCGCGGGAATCCCCAGAACACTAACGGTTTACGTCGCCTTGTTCCACACCGTCACCCTCAGGTCACCCTGGCCACCAGCCGAAGTACTACCTCTCGTGGAGGGAGTAGATCGGGGTGTGGATGAGGGGACTCTCACTCTTGCGAGATCACTGAGTCTCGACCGTAATGACGCAATGCTCATGTTCCTGCAGAGAGAACATGAGTCATCCACGAGCGCTGCTCTAGCGTGATCAATGCCCAAACACGTAGAACAGCGATCGTGCCCATCAGAGTCAGAAATGAGTCTACCGCAACCAGAAGTGCACGGACGAGACATCTTTAAAAATAAGTGCAAAGCTCTCGCAAAGAAAATGCAAGCTCACTGTCAGACCACTGCACAGATCAGTAGGCAGTGTGCACTTGCTGGAGAACGCCGTCGCACCTAGGGTTGGGCATCGTTTTGATTTGAACGATTCTGATTCCGATTCCGATTCTTCCTTTCGATTTCGGTTCTTTTCGATTCTCGATTCCGATTCTTTGAGGGGTGGAGTCAAAACATGTCACAGGCTCATTTCACAGAGGAACATTTCATTTTGATTCAATGAGTTTTAGTTTTGTATTTAAATATTTAACGCAATTATGCAGTATCCGTTAAGTCCTGCCTGCCTATTAGACACACACACACACACACACACACACACACACAGAAAAGATGCGCGTCAGTTTCGATTTCACTTTCGGGCTTGAACAAACCATAACACACACAAATTATGCCCAAATGTCAGTTTTGTGTGTACACCTTGCTTATGAACGCTCAACGGCTGTCCAAATTCGCTCACTCATTTTCATTCACTCATTCACTAACGTAGGGAGTAGGCCTAATTTAGTGAATGAGGGTTTAGAGGGCGATTTCGAATTCAACAAGTGAAAAATAGAGGACACTGACAACGCGCTGACAGACAGGGCCGAGCAGGTAATAATTAATATGAAACAAAGTCTCAACTTTAAAATTTGGTCAGTCAAAGAAAATTAAACAATAGGATTACCGTTTTGTGGCTCTTTGATGTGTTGTGAAAGATTGCCTCAGTTAAAGCCAAGTTCAAATCCACAACGTTAATCTACTAACTCTCCTGACTGCTTTGTTGGACACAAATGGTGGATTTAGATTGGTCAGCATGTCAATCAAACTCCCTGCTAAGGATGAATTGACGCTAATTTAAAAGTGAAGTGCACACTGCCACACCAGCTTTTTATAAGCGATGTTAAAAAAATTTTTTTTTTCAAATTAGCGCCAATTCAGGGCACAGTAACAACAGTGCTTCTCCGCACGACAATATGCATGCCATTATGCATGCCCGTGTAAACGTGCGCACTTCCAGAAATCCGGTGGCCACTATGGACCAAAACTTGCGCGTTTGGAACCGATGATCGGAATCGAAAACAAATTTTCTAAACAATTCCAATGGCATCGTTCTTTTTTAAATGGTTCCAAGTTGGAACCGGTTCTCGATGCCCAGCCATAGTCGCACCAACACCGGAGAGTCGCTCGTCTCATAGCTGGCAATTGATCAGAGATGGCTTGTGGAGTGAAGAAAGCTCTTGGCTCTAAAGTGAAAACATATCTGCATGTTGCCGGCATCCTCCTTTTATACGCACGAGGTGGGGCGGAGTTGCGCCATGCTTTGCCATTGGCTCGTTTTGTAATACTCGAAGTTGATAAGCTTTCTAAGCAAAACCCCATTTCGTCTTCATTCTACGTAACTCGAGGTGACAACGAAAGGGGACAAGACATGAATCAATTTTGTTGTATTACAGTGTGTGTGTGTGTGTGTGTGTTTGCCTTTATGCATATTAGATTTTATATATATTTGAAACATTAAATATAAGGGAAATCGTTTGATTCAAAAGTATAATAGTAATAATACTTAATATATATATATATGTATTATTAAAAAAAATATTTGAAAAGATTACTTTTCAGAGAGAATCAGAGATTTGGTATATTTAGCTACTTTCATCTAAAATTATCAAGAATTTTAGCTTAAAAACCCTAAATTTAATAACATCCTATATTCCACACTCAATCCAGCTCTCTGCTGTCCTCATGCCATATATTTAAGTGTGTACCATATAACCTCATTTAGCATGTGACACAATTCTTCTGTGCTGCACTGGAAGCAAAAAGGGCCAACCTGACACTCATAGTAAATAGGAGACCTGGTTTTTTTATTCCCAAAGGGACAAAATAGAGGAGATTGGCCGTCTGACTGTGACAGATCGCTAAACTGGGCTGAAATATGGCTGAAATGAGAACCAAGTTTCTTGTTTAAGAGAAAAGGGGTGTATCAAATTCTAGGTTAAACTCTAAACATACATGGACAGTAGGTTAGCCACCCAAGACGCAGGACAACAACTAGGACAACAGAAGAATTAAAACTGTGTAGCATGCAGGCACAAAGTGAAATTTTAAGATCTTTTCGGATGTACTAAAATCCTTTAAGGCTAGAGACACTCTTTTTAAACCAATCCAAGATTTTGTTTCATCGAATGATATAGATATAGCATTCCTCTGCTACCATACGGTTTTATACAAAATAATTGAATGTTTTTAGCTGAAAGAGGACTGTATGGATTTTGAGTCATAGTGAGTCAGCCAAATAAGAAACATAGACATATCTTCAAGCATTTTTCTGCGGTGGCTTGATAAAACTGTTTCACCAAATCACTGCTTGGAATGGATGGAACGACATTGCAGTATATTTGGACTCTTATGACTAACACCAAAACAGCTGATACTTGTTATACACTTGCATATGAAAAGTGTAATGAAACCTATCTAGTGAGAATTGCGTGAAGAAATGTACCCTCCTATGGGACCAGAGACAATACACTGCACTGGGGTAACTGGGTCATTTTGTATTGGGCCGCGTTTATCCTTGATAACTGAAAGTTTGTCTGGACTTGTTTTCTGTAGGTTCCCTGTGGAATTTTTTTCTTTTTCTTTTGAATGCCCTCTTTCCCTCATGGCTGGATGGTCACAGTGTTTTGGTCCGCAATATATGCAAAAAATAGGGACCTTAAACCGAACCTCTGGAAACCGACCCAAGAGAAGCCTATCAAAGAAGAGCTTTGACATCTGGGATATGACAAATAAGAGTGTGCAAAGAAGGGCAAAATCATTTAACAATTGTTTGATATTTAATCCTTATATTCAAGTAGGTTTCATGTGGTTCTGTCAGGACCACTATAGTCAAATACGATTGACAATTAGCATACAGTTTGCATTGGCGGTATGGTCCCGTTCTGGGTGAGAACTCCCTGCACATCTATGCAGCCTAGCATGGATGAGAGCAGGGAGAGCAGCAATAACCCCCTTAGGGTAAACAGAACAGAACCAACATGAATGTTTGCAGATATCATTTCTTCAAGATTTTAAAGTACAACATAATTTGAGAATTTATTCTGATTCTAGGGGAATCAGAATGTCGAATCCTGACTGACGAGAGGAGGAGCTGGGGATGGAGGAGGGTCATTAGCTCCTGAGAAACGCGATAGCTGCTGATAATACTGAAGGAGCTTATAGTTGTATATGGTGATAGGCATTGTATATAGGTAGCCTATAGGTAGACGTGGATCAGCTGAGAGTCATATACGATATGAACTATGAACCCGTTCTTCGGATGAGACGTTAAACCAAGGTCCTGACTCTCTGTGGTCATTAAAAATCCCAGGATGTCTTTCGAAAGAGTAGGGGTGTAACCCCGGTGTCCTGGACAAATCTGCCCCTTGGCCTCTGTCCATCATGGCCTCCTAATCATCCCCGTATACTGATTGGCTTCATCACTCTGTCTCCTCTCCACCAGTAAGCTGGTGTGTGGTGGGTGTACTGGCGCAATATGGCTGCCGTCGCATCATCCAGGTGGATGCTGCACATTGGTAGTGGTTGAGGAGATTCCCCCCTTCCTTGTAAAGGGCTTTGAGGTCCCAGATAAAGCACTATATAAATGTAACAAATTATTATTATTATTAACTAACCTTGCCATGTCATAAAAAGGTGAAATTATCTGATATTTTACACATTTATGAAGGTCTGCCGGGATCCTCTCTATGATATTATTCCCTTATTTATGATTCTTTAAATTCATGTTGTTTAAATGAATATATGTTGTTTTTTTACCAAGACATGAACAGTCAGAACTGTCTGAACTGTGTTCATTATAGAAAAGATGTATCCAAGTCATCAGGGGCCAAGCACTGGAGCTATTGTGTCCATTGGCATTCTTCTTCTTCTGCTCTGGAAGTCTATGGCAGCCCATAGAACTGCTTGCGAGAAAGTTATGAAATTTAGCACACAGACAGAAGCCAGTCTGAACTTTAACCATAGCAAATGTAGAGTCTCTAATTCAATCCCTCTAGTGCCACCAACTGTGCAAATTTTCACACGTTTAAGCTAACAACTTATGCTTTCACTCACGTTTATGCTTCCTCCTCTGATTCGTCATTTTCCGTTATGATAATTTTCCCGCAATTTAAAAGAAGAAATAATTTTTTTAAATATATACTTTTTCGAACTCCTCTTAGGTCATTGCTACGATTTTCACGAAAATTTAACTTGATCATTTTCAGACCATGCCGACAAAGTTATGGAAATTCATTAGTCAAACGATTAACAAATTGAATGAAGAGCACGCCAAAATGGACTTATAGTGCGGGAATTAAAGATCAAATTTATATTAATTTGCGGAGACACATTTATGTGGCCACGTGTTAATGGAATAGTTTGGTAACACTTTATAATACGACCCGCAAACAACTGCGTAAGTAAACCGAAATTACGGTGTACGTTTCTGTAATTATAGTGTACTTCTGTGTAGGTATAAGGGAACAATGTTAAGTTTTGGGTTATAAAGGGGTAACAAGCGCCACTTTAATTTACAGCCTGCAGGATACCCTTACCCTGTAAATACACAGATGAAACGGGTAACAAACACTTACTATGTAACAATACGAAACAACACTATTTGCACAGTAATTACAGAGAAAGGTAGCCTACTCTTATTAAGAAAACAAAACAAAAAAAACGTTTTAATTACCGTATATTTGCCCTGACATTTAAGTGTCATTGCAATACAATGTGATAAGTTAAGTATAAGTACTACATGGTACGTTCTAAATTAAAATCATAGCAGAAACTTTTTTTTTTTGGCTTAACGTTAAGTCAACCCGATCTCACTAAATGTGTCTTTATTGCACGCATGTGCATTGTCGTGTAATTTATACGCTAAATTGAGTTTTTACGTGCATAGGATACGCATTGGTTGGTTAGGGTAGGTTTAGGTGTGTGTGGGGTGCGTGTGTATTATACGCTTGGGTAGGATTAGTGGTGTGGGGTGCGTGTGTATTACACGCATCAATTACACGACAATGCACCATGCGTGTCATAGAGACGCATTTAGGTGAGAACAGGCTGAAGTTTAGTAAGAAAAGCCAATAAATTCAAAAGCCAATTATATATATATATATATATATATACGTATATATATATATATATACACGTTTAATTTACAAACCACAGATGTCAAAATTACCCAGTAACTACATTGCACAAGAACATATTTTGCCAGAAATGTGATAAAAACTTTTATATACAACAGACGTACAATTTTTGCCTGGAATATATTAACAGAATACCTGTTAGTTTTAAAATAATTACATTATAAATAATTTGCTTGTATATCTGGTTGTACCCCTTTATTACCCAAAACTTAACATATTGTTCCCTTATACCTACACGGAGGTACACTATAATTACAGAAACGTACACCGTAATTCCGATTTACTTACGCAGTTGTTTGCGGGTCGTAAAATAAAGTGTTACCAATAGTTTTAACAAATCAGATAGCTATCCAATTAGTAAAAACATATGAATTACTATGTAAACATGTCTTATGTTTGTGAGAATTATTGGTCGTGTCTGGTCATGTCGGACAGATCATATTTCCGAGTTGAATGCACATGAATACCAACAAAAATGATTAAGTGGGAAACTTGTGTTTTGCCTAAAATAGTAATATGTTTTTAATTGCTTGTTGTTGCAGTTGATTATCGCTGCTTGCAGCTATATTTCTTTTATTGTTTTCAAATGTATTTCTGAATAAATTCATACATTTGGACAAAATAGTCACAAGTCATTGACCCATCTATTTCAGAACAAATGCAGATGTCTAGATTAAATTACTGACATTGAATATAAACAGCACAGCCAATAACCTGTGTTCACATATATTATATTCAGCTGTTATCACTACGGCTTTGTGGAAATGCTGTATCTGAAATATGTGAATCATGCCTCTGGCTGAGATAAATGTAGAACATTACCGAGAAACCCACCTCCTGAACAAGTACTATTGTGTCCTGAAGCATTTAGTCTCAGTAGCCTCGTGAATTTTATGAGGCAAGTTCTCCTAATTCCTTCCATATAATGTTTAAGAGCATAAAGCTGTTATTTTATAATAAATTCTCTGAGCGCATGACCTCTAAACAGAATGTTTTATGTAGATAAAATAAAGTGTTCTATTCAGAGTTCATCCATTTAGAAAGCATACTAGCTCCAGAGGTCAAAGTACTACAGCAGATCCTTTGGGCATATGAACAGATTTATAATTTTCCAAAAAATTATATCTGCCCCTGGCCCCTTGCAGAGAAAAGAAAAAAATGTAGGTCTTGCTCACAGAGAGAACAGCCACCAATCCGTCAAACTAAAATAGTGTACAAGGACAAGTGCAGAGTGCTTAATATCTACTTCTAAGATTCACTTTGCTCACTACAAAGCACATATCTCACATTCATGTTCTCTCTCCATCAATCTTTTACTTGAGCAAGCAAACACCAGACAGTAAGCCAGACTCTGAGTGTGAGGACAGCCAGAGCTGAAGAAGTCTCAGTAAGCTGCTGAAAGCATGCAGGATTACAGTCTTCAGAAAATAAACAAAATGCTCAAAGGAGGGCTGCCGTCCTAGTCTGAACCGCTCATCCCTCCCACCACACTGATGCCATTTCCCTCATTTTGAGGAATGTACAGTAAAAGAACTACATCAAGGATTACCAGCCACCGCAGGTTTCACCTTATAGACCTTATGCGCCATCGAACCAAGAGTGCATCTTTAGAATATTTTAACTTACGTTTTTGCAGTCGCTCTGTATATTTCTATGGCATCACTGTCGAGGAGTAATTAGCTGGTGAAGTGGCTTTACTTATTGTAAAGTTAACGAAAGTTATCATGAACATTTAAAGCAGATGTCTTAACAAATGTCAGTAGACTGGTAAGATTTTAAAATGAGCGGTTCATTCCTATGTAAGATCGCTGTGAAAATACAGACCGGAAGACAAAAGACAACGAGCGCAGCGCTGAAAATGGGCGGGGCTACATAAGGTCTATAGCACAAGACTTCTTTAGCTAAATATGTTTATTTCACAAAAACAAAACAGAATTTGTGTGAGTTATGAGCTATTCGCATACTGAAGTGTGAGGAAACCAAGGAATGAGAAAGAAAACAAAATTAATGTGTTATACATGCAAGAACCAATTAAGTTTGTGTTCATAATGATGACACTTCTCATAGTGCCACACTATGTTCTTTAAACATTGATCATATTTAAAATATTTAAAAGCATTTGCTGCCAATAAACGAAAGAAAGAAAGAAAGAAAGAAAGAAATCAAACTTAATGAAGCAAAAACAATGTGTTTTATGATGCTGTGAAAGTGATTTTATAGCATTTCATATAAGCACTGGTAAAATACTCAATATAGCCATAGTTCTACTCATCTTAAATCGGTATTGTATTGTTAGTCCAATAAATGTACAATTTGTCCAGTCCATGTTTCTTAAACCGGTGTAAAAGGCAGAAAAAGCACTTAATAGCCTATCATACAGGCAAATGGGCCCTATATGAGAACAGCTCTATATTAACTTTTTTCTTTTCTTTTCTTTTATGAATTGTGAAATGAAAATTAAATGTTCAGTTTAAACTGTGGTAAATCTTTGAATCTTGAAATCTTTGACGTGAAAAAATGTATGGATTTTTTTTATATATATTTTTTTTATATGAAATTTAATTTTATATCGAAAACATGTTTTACTCTAAAACTGTCAAAAAAATCAAAGCCATTTTCTAAACAAGTTCCCCCAGTTTCACAGGCAAAGCTTAAAGGAGCCGTATGTAAGATTGTGGCCAAGTACTGCAATCACTTTCAAATAACTGTAGAGCGGTGTATCCCCTCCCCCTACCCCCCGACTCGAGGTTGCCAGATAGCTGCAGGATCAAACATTTTTTTATCCGACACATTTGTAGCTGCAGCTGTGGTAACTAGAGCAGAGCTGGCAACCCGGATGCCGCAACACTACTGACTTCCTGATTGGTAGATCGGTGGAGGGTGGAGCATCAAACCAAAACACAACATGACAACATCAACATCAGTTGAGGGTTGCAACTTTTTAAATGACAATATCCTGGCCGGACTGTTGTCAGTGTATATCACTGTACTATACTATATGTATTTGAAATGAACATGATTTCTTAATGTCTGACATATCAGGGCCATTTTATGATTAATTTAAATACATTTCTTACATACTGCTCCTTTAAGCCTAGACCCTTACTAAAATGCATGTTTGAGCTGTTTTAACTGAAAGCAACTTGCACTGACAATATTAAAATATGTCAGTGCCGTTTTGGCTCAAGATGCACATGTAGCCTAATGTTTGTTTCTAAGGCATGTTTATAAAAGCTATTATATTGTCCTAATTAAACTCAGGCCTGGCTTAATCTAAGCCGCCCTGTTTGTGAAAGCTGTTGTGTTCCAAATTTGAGGTTGATATAAAAAATTTAAAAAAAGCTTTCAGTAAGATTTTGTTTGGGCGCAGTAATGGTTTCATTGGATGAATTCACTTCGCATTCATTTCCAATGTGGTTATTTTTTACCATGAACAGTAGGCCTACAAGTGTGACTGTTTTTTTTTTCAGGACCATTTAACCTTTTCGAATTATGTCCATGATTTTTTTTGTCTTCAAATAGCAAGTGCCAAAACCTTTAGACCAACCAAGTTTTGTACCATTGAAGTAAAAAATGTGGTCAAAAATGACAGCACTAGAGGGTTATTTCATTTTAATAGGCTATTTGAGGGGAACATTACATCAATTTATCAACAAAACTTTGCAGAAGCATTAAAGACTCCCAAGTAAAAATCCCTGAAAAAAACTCTGTAATAGTGAAACTAGGTTTATTATTCTCTTGAGTTAAATATATGAGCTTGTATCGATGCTGCTCATTATTGATAGAAGTGTAAAATGAGGTCGTCAATCTTTGACGCACAGCGCTCCAATGAGTTTGGGAATTCATGGTTTATATTTTGAATTACGTTTCTGACAGGTAGGAGAAATGTTTTCAGCAGGACTATAAAAATGTTATACAGCAGCACGGTTGCTACAGCAACGAGCGACCCGATGATGAATAAAACGCAGCAACATCAGTTTAATCCATCACATTCATTAAATCACAGGAGAAACTGCCATTTCGCTGTTTTAGTAAGATATTACAATGAGGTTAATGCATAAAGGTCGAAGAAAATGGTTGAAAAGAGTCGCGGATGTGCCGCTCGATTAGTCGCTAAAGCTAGTTAGATGGAGTGACGCTTAAGAGATGAAACTTCAGAGTCCAAACGGGATAACAGCGTCCCCACCTCGTCCCTTCAAATCTCACACACACACTATTTATTTCAAGTACACAAATGGCTAGTAAAACGAAACACTCTGTACGATTTATGAACAAGTTACATGCGATGCTTATTTGGCGTCTTACCTGGATATAGACGGGTCGCTTCAGCCAGATCCACGGTATCAGACCTCTTGCCATGATTGAAACACCACATCTCACAGCGCTAACCTACCACATATACATTATTATTGCACGGTCAAAGCCATTTAAATTATATAAAACACAAATTACTACGACAAAATGTCCTTTACCAAGCCAAGGTCTTTCTCGCCATGAGGAAAGAGGATGGTGAAGAAGAGTATATGAGGCTCCTCAGGCGCCGCACCTCACGCGCGATGAGCAACATCTGCGCGCACATCAACTGGATGAGCTCGAGTTCATCAGCACGAGACAACGACAACTAATCTTTCATTTTATCCCAATCTGATGAAGCCTGAGGAAGTTTGTGCACATTTAGAATGCTTTGGTGATTTCGGTGTCGTTTTTTTACTTAATTTCCGGATAATGTGCACGCAGGTGGACTCAAGTGATTTGTTTTTCTCCAAATAAGGTCAGACCCGTGTGTGAAACTGTGTTTGCTGCACAAAAAGCTCGCTTTTCTAAACATTTTACAATGGATAAACACGAGTTGATATAGGCTATGACACTAAGTAGAATACTCTTGGGAATTTACTTTTGAGGTTTGCACTGGGTTGTCACACTCTATTAAAAAAGAAATTCAAATAACCTAACTAAGTAATTATAAACATAGACGTCATAAATTAATTGTGGGATTGGTGAACCAATTGTAGTAACCAACCACAACCTCTTACCACATAAAAAGTTATGTATTTCTATAAAAAGAAAGGTATATTTTTAGATGTAAAAAGTATAAATTAGCTTGTCTTATATTTACAATTATTAATACAGGATTATATAAATTCATTTGACACAAATTTGTTTACATCATCATCATCTTCCAACACTCAACTGTGTTATTTGTAATAGATTAAGAGTAACAACAATTTTAATAGCTCCAGTTAGTACATTAACATGTCTATGTTTAATGACAGACAATTAAAACGAGTGAACTAAAAGTGAAGTTCTGGCCATAGCATTAACTGCAAATTAAAACAAATAAAATTAACGAGTGCACATCTAAAATCATGGCTGGCTAAAGCAATATTATAGCTTCTATATGCATTGTTGCATGTTAAGAAAAGTGGTAACCAGAACACATTTAGAAACTATAACATGTCAACAGATTTAATCTCAGTCTATGAAGCATCCACCAATATTATAACAATTCTAATAATAGTACATTTTTACAAGGGCAGATCTCACAAATCTTGGGATGCTGGTAGTGGAGCATATGGACTTCACACATTTTCATTTTCACTTCAAGACAGAGAAAAGATGAAAAAAAGAGAAAAGAAATAGAGCACATGGTGAATCCCTGCAGACAGAGAGTTTTTTTATTTGGTTGTCATTTCTGCTGCTATACATAGTACTCAGCTGAGACCGAGAGGCACCGCATTATACCACAGACAAGAGCCTATGGCCCTTTTGCTAAGACTGTTAGAGCTTATATATATTCTTTACAAATGATCAAAAAGAAAGAAAAACAAAACAGCCTTAATAATGAGAAAAATTTTACCTAGTTCCAAAAAAAGTCAAACATTTATATTGGGGTCTATCTGCTTGTTGTATGCTTATGACTATTACAAGGCAAATTATTCTGTTTATGTACACATGTATACAGAAGCTTACAAATAATGTAAATCAAGCATATTCACACATACACATCATGCACTGATTCTCTCTCTCTCTCTCACACACACACACCTGTAAGAAGGGTGATATCAGCAAACTCGAATCTTTTAAGCTTATTTTAATTTACATTTTACATCAAAAATAAATGAGCACTTTTTACATTATCACACAGGGTGCATATGACAACAAAAAAGAATAAGCCTCCCCTTATTCATATTACTTTTACTGCCAAGTCACTATGATGCAGTCGACAGATCTGAGAACTTGCGTCTCATTCCACCTCTGCCACATGGGCCACCTCCACTTCCATGGTCTGGATGATCTCTGGTGCATCTTCCACCTTGACTGAAGCTTGCTGTGCCAGGACGTAGTTCACCACCTGCATTATACTCTGATCGGACAACGTGGCCACGGAGCCGTCACTCACAGCCTGCACGGCCTCCACGGTTTCTTCGGTGATGAGCACGGTCTCTATCTCCTCTGTGACGGGAGGCTGTGGAGGCTGGAGTTCAGGGGGCAGCTCAGAGCTGAGGATGCTGACGGCGTGCTCCACCTGCGTGCCCTGGTTGTGGAACTGCAGAGTGTCCTTCTCCAGCATGATCTTGCCGGGCAACTGATCTCCGTGGAACTTGGTTATGTGCTTCCGCAGCGTTCTGGCGTCTATGTGGGCCTCCTGACATAATGGGCACACGTAAGGGCGCTCGCCCGTGTGTGTGCGAACATGGCGCTTCAGCGAACGAGCATCAGCCCATGCAACGCCACAGGTCAGACACTCAAAGGGCTTCACTCCTGAAAAAAAAAGACCAGCATGACATCTGTTATACTCAGCTATTTATATGCATTGCAAGTGGCTGGCACCAAAATCAAAATGTCAGTTGCCTGTAAAACTGCCATATACAAGCATGAAAATGTGTAGGAAGTCTATTAGGCTGAACATATCAACAAGATTGACATACAGCACCACCTACAGCCACATTGCAGATGTGCAGATTAAAGAAATCTTTTCGAAGCAAATATTGGACATGTCGTCCCCCCCACATTTCAAAAGTTTTGTCCCCCCCACTTATTCCCAATGTAAGATTTTGTTTTGCATTGCCTGCCTATCTCTGCCGATTTCGGAGTCTCCAAATGAATCCATTCCGCAACTTTTAAATACATAATTAAATTTTTAAAAACGGCCGTCTTCTTCAGCTGCTTATGTCGTTGTCAGTCGACCATGATCGCGCACCGCTCGCGCATGCGCATCTAGGTGACACGGATAAATGTACGCAGCAATATATGAATGTATGCGGGATGTGGAAGCGCGCGAAAGTTCCAGAAATTTACAACAAGTGCTCTGGCCTTGAATGACAAGGTAAGGAAAATAAGAGTAAATCAAAATTAAATAAAATAACCTAGTCTTGGTTATTTAATTTTTAGTTCAGACACCGGATTATCAGCAAACTGCCAAGAAAACTGCTGGCTGACTACTCAAAATAAACTAGCAATCTTCAGTCAGCATATTTGTGTTTGATCTGTGTGAATTACAGAAATATAAGACTTGCTAGACCTACTTTTAGCTACCAAGCAACCTTTCCACAAGGATAGATTGATATTATTTTTCAATCTATCCTTGAGGGCTAAGCTCAGTGGTTAATGGAAATTAAATCAACCATTTATTTGAGTTAATCAGTACATGACTGATTAACAGTAATGTAAATGCTAAATGTCCTAATACATGTTGATACTACAACAATGCAAAGCATATGCTCTTAACCTTGCAGTTTTTCACATATCATGTAAGACTCAATTTCTCCATTTCTTTGCACAAAACTCTCCAGAAAGTGGCATTTAAGGGTTATTTTTCAAAAAATGTCTGTCCCCCCCAGGTTCAAAATTGCTCCTTTCCCTTGCTTTTCTGTCAACTCAGGCTTCGATCCTGAGTTCATGGAGCGTGTGCACATGAAAATGTGATGGCAGTAGCGGACAGCCAAACACATGCCTTAAAACAGAGAAAGTGCGATTTAATTCTCACGAGAGAATTAGCAAGATTTTCTCTCATCTGCCAAAGATTAAGAGATTGAAGAATGTGAAGTTAAATGCATTTACACAACAAGAAAAAAAAGATATCAGTGCAAGTGAAAGTTGTAAAGTTAGTTTATATAGTTGATAATAACCAATAACTTAATATTACATATTATTGGTATATGTCAATGTTCATACATGTTTCATAATAACTGTTAAACTGAAATTACTTGTGTAATGGATTAGTGGTATAATAATTATATAAATAATATATAATTCATATAAAATAATTAGAATGAATAATAATCGCTAAAAGCCAGACAATCTTTTATTATGTAGTGAGCAATTTGTAGTTTAATTTGGAGCAAGAGAAACTGGACATACCCAGAACATAACCTGCCCCGGAACAGGTTAGCCATGGAGCCAAGTTTTTTTATTTATCAAAAAATTGTCAGACAAATTTAAACAGCATTTATTTTTTTCCGTGGAGCGATGAACACCGCAAAAAGCTGAGCCACTTTCATGGTGCCTAAAACCTAGGGTTGGCACAAGCTAAATTACATACTTGCCCATCACCTAAACCGGCTTCATGGACAGCCTCTTGTTTCACAGACAAGGCTTAAATTAAGCCAGGATTAGGCCTTAGGACATTTTAGTAGCTTTTATATACAAGCCTTAAAAGAAAACATTACTGATGTGCATCTTGATACAAAACAATGGCAAAAGTCAGCAAGATTTTTTAGATCATATCCACTGAAAGTCCCCTTAACCTGCCAGACTTGCAGACTGCAGCTTTAAGATATGTCAGCGTAAATTGCTTTCAGTTAAAACATGAAGTTTGGTCTGGGACTATAGGCTTAAGCCCTGTCTGTGAAATCGGAGGGGAAAGTATTAAATTGTTTGTTTTTTTGACAAAATTTTGTTTTTGTTTTTAAAGCAGAATCCTTTTTTTCTCTTCCTGAAGTAGCTATGCATGCACACACACAAATATATACGTATGCATGCGTGTGTGTGTGTGTAAAATTAGTATTATTAATAGTGAAAAAATGAAATGGTATATTTGTGGGGAACTAAGAAACAATTAAGCATTGTGTCGTGCTGCTTATATGCAGTAAAAACGCCCCTTCCCACACCCAAAACAAGGCGTCTGTGGATGAGAGTCTGAAACAAGGACTGGTGAGATGTTCTCCTGCTCCACTTCACAGACGATGAGTGGAAGGAGAATTTTAGAATGACACGACAGTCATTTATGACACCTCATTCAACAACAGCTCGTTCCTCCCATCATACGTCATTTTACCATCTCTACGTCATTGAACATGTTCAGTAATTTCCAGTTTCAGTTTTAAATCAGATACATGTCCTCTCAATCAGATTAGAAAAGGTTTAAACCACCCCTTACAATCCGAATAAAATTTTAATCGTATTTGGCCAATTCATTCCGATTGACGTGGTTACATGTGACTATTTTATTCCGACTGCTAGTAATCTGATCACAATCAGATTATTAGGGTCCATGTAAACGCAGTTATATATAAAGTCATACTGTTGCCAGAGTTATTTGTGGTGAAACTACATTTTCCTTTTTACATTTTTGTTTGTTTTGGGTGCAACAGTTCCTGAATCTGCATATAAATTATGTATCATTCTACATGCGTTTATGTATGATTCTCCACTAACCCTGGTGATTATTCATGTGGCGGCGGTACTCTCTGAGTTGTGTGAACTTCCTCCCACAGTGTTCACACTCTCTCTCCAAATTCTGCTTCACTCTCCCCTTCTTTCCATGAGTGGCTTTCTTGACATGCCGTCTGAACAGGGCCTTCTCAAAGAACTCCTTCCCACACACATTACACCTGCCAAAAGGTCAAAACACACAATATAGTTAACTTCTAACAAGTGCTTGAGCCACTGAGTTCAGATATCATATAAAAGAGAAATATAATTTCCATAACAGGCCCTTTTGCAGTGTAGAAACTAGATCATTAGAGATATTTGTTAAGATTTTTTTTTGATAGTTTTCTTCAATAAGCACAACAACAAAAAAATACACTTTGTTTTTCACCCTCACCTGAAGGGCTCTGCAACAGTGTGCGATTTGACGTGCGAGTACCAGTCTTTCTTCCAGCTGTAGCATTTCCCACAGATCTGACACTGGAAGGGCTTTAGGCCTAAGTGCTTATTCATGTGCTGCTGCAGGTCTTTCGCTTCAAAGAAACTCTTATCACAGCTATAATGAAGGAACAAAAGGTGTCAAACCATTATGTGGGAAGATACGTGAATAAAAGTTTAATTGGGGGGTTCACAGAAAGCAGTCGTGTGCATGCATCGAGGGACACGGCACTCACTGAGTACAGTGGAATGAGCGGACATCAGGTTTGGGTTGATGTTTCTTGAGGTGTTTGCTCAGTCCGGATGCACGGTGAAAAGATGCTCCACAGGTTGTGCATAAGTACTTTGATTCACCTGTCAAACAAACTGCTATTATGAACTGCTCATTTAGCCCTATCATAATGTAATGACAACATTAATCCTAAAAACTTAAATAATTACTTAGACAATGATTCATCTCAATTGTTAGCTTTTACTAATAATTTTAAATTTGGGTCAAAATTTGGTCTAATTCAATTACATTAGTCAAAATTTGAAGTGGATCAGAACCTTTCATCAAAGTTATACATGAATTTTGAACAATACCCGGTCTTGTCTTAGGACAACTTTGATGACATTTTTTGATCCAATTTGACTTCAAATGTTGACTACTGAATCCACTAGCTCGATGCATACTTTCAAAACCATGCTGACCAGTAATTAGAGCAAATTAAAGTGTCTATGCTGGAATCTAGATTTGGTAGACTTTCACAAAAAAATATTTAAAAAATGTTTTTTTTTTAATATAAGATATTAATATAATATATTGATTTAACATTTTACAAAAATATTTTATTGAATATATATATATATATATATATATATACCTAATAAACCTTAACCCACCCTTTCACAATGTCTGACAAATGACAGTCCAAAAGTCATACATATCCAAAGGAGAGTAGTACAGGATGTGTGGTGTTCAGATCATATGTGTAGGCAGAATTTTCGATGCGATTTGAGCTTCGGATGTAATATCTGAACTTGTGTGGCTAGACCATATGTTACCACCAGACTGGAAGTGATGTAACTATGACATTAGTCCAAATTACCAATTTTTTCCCCCACTAAAACATTATTCTTTAAACACTATTTCTGTAAAACAGGCGGTTATCAATAATTACATCGGAAAATTATTTTATAATTCAAATGCTTTCATTGTTTTAATCATAACTCCTATAGTTAATAATAATCACATAATACCAATTTAAATGCCTGCATTTAAGTATTCGTCTTGGCCTGGCACAAGCAAAATGTGTGTGTACCTGTGTGAATGCTTGTATGCTCCTCTAGGCTTCTTTTGGTGACAAAAGACTTCTCACAGACAGTGCACTGAAATCTCTTGAGGGAGTCGTGCAGCGCCCGGTGCATCTTCAGGCTGTGCTTGGTGGCAAAGCTTTTCCCACAAACCATGCAGGTGTGCGGCCTCACCCCTGTATGGTTCAGCATGTGAATGCGCAGGGAGTACAGCTTGGGCAGAGTCTTGCCACAGATGTCGCACACAAACTCCCGTTTGGTGCGATACCTCGCCTGATCTTCGGACCCCTGAGAATCTTCTGTGGACATGGCCCGTGTCATGCTGGCTCTCTGGGTCTTCTGATGCTTGTGACGGGCCAAATGTGCACGGAGTGAGGCTGCGTACTGGAACTCCTTATTACAAATCTGTGAGGACAAAAGAAAGGTCAGGAAAAAGAACCAAAATGCATAAAGATCAGGCAAGAATGACTATTTAGCCCAAGGATACATACACTGCACTTGAAGCTGCGAGCCTTCTCGTGTTTCAGAGCGTGCATGATGAGGGCGTACCGCCTCTGGAACACCATGCCACACTCAGTACACGCATGTTCACCTTCCACAACTTCTCCTGGGTCTCCCTGCAGTGCGCCCTCCTCCTCCAGAGTCTCTGGCTGGTCGACAACAGGCTCCAGTTCCTCTGGTAAAGGTGCAACGGCATCAGGAACAGCCTCTATGTTTGACTCTGAAATCTCATCAGGATTGTTCTTCACAGACTGAACCGGTCGGCCTCTCCTGGCAAGTCTCTGAGGTGTCTGGGGACACAGTAAGATTCTATGAAGAGATTTGTATCCAATCGTTGGCTCATTGAACAATAACAGTATATTTGCTGTCAATGACAAATAATAGTGTCTATGATTTTGAAAAATCTAGTTTAAAATGCATGTGCCAACATTTTGGCTGCACTCTTGCATTTTAAATGTATTCATGCTGATTTTGTGTGATTTTGAAAAATCTTTACACCATTTTTAAGTAAGGTTTAAATTTGTGGTGTAAATGTAATGTGGTGTAAAAAGTACCAACATTTTACTTGTATGAACATTTTAGAACATTATGATATCAAGAAACCATCACAAAAGGGTGCATCAAGGCCACATAGTAGGCACACTTTTGAGCCACTACATGACAGATGGGCCACCCTGCGGGTCTTGTGGACCTTACAAATGTGCCAAGACCAAAAGGGCATCATCTGGGACAAGGCCATCGTCACATTTACAGATGAATCATATGTCGAGTGAATGGGAGTGCCTACTTTTGCAGGGGGTGAGGTGCTTCTCTCTTCCTCCTCGGTCTCAAGTCCCATATGAAGACGAATGTACCCTCCTTCTTTCACGGATCGTTTTCTGAGGTATCTCTTGTTGGGATCTTTGCATTCCTCTTCTTTTCTCTCTTCATCTGCACCGGATCCATCCTCAACCCCCTCCATCTCCGTGGGCTCCTCCTCTGAAGGAAGAGGTGGTGGTGGTTCCGGCTGCTTCACTTTAGGGGGTCTTCCTGGCCTCCTCTTGACCGGTGCAGGGACTGGCTGTGGTGGTGCTGCTGCCGGCTCAGGTTGGCGTGTGGGCTCAGAAGCTTGGGGCTCATCCTGCACAGCAGGTGGAGCTGCCGCAGCTAAATGCACAATCTCAGAAGCGTCCATTTTGCCAGGATCCACACTAATGAGATAGGCTCCCGTTTGAATACACTCTGCAACAGGAGTGTCACCAACCAGTGGCTCCTCTACAGACCAACAAGCCTGTACTACAGCCAGGGACTCACATGAACCCGCTTGCCCGGAGTGAGTGACCAAAGTCATGGTCTCACCCTCCTCTGCCTGGCCACTGTGAGCCACCATGGCGAGAGACTCAGCTGAGCCAGCCTGTCCACTATGAGTAACTACAGTCATTGTTTCGCCATCGATGGTCGCACCAGCAAGCAAGGCCAGCGATTCAGCCGTCCCGATTTCACTTGCGAGAACAGCCAGAGACTGTTCTGCTTCAGGTGTGTCATCACTCTGCATAGTTACCACATAAGTTTCGGAAGCGGTGGGTGTGACTGGCTGAGGGGGCGCAGGCGGGCTGGCCACCACAGTGTGGATGTCTCCTCGCTGATAGACCATCAGCTTCTGTTCTTCTACTTTCTTATGCACAGATTCACATATCTGAAGCACTTCAGCCATCAGTAAGTGCCGTGCCAGTGTGGCTACCTCTGCCATCACACAAAAGTTAAATGTCAGATTGGAAGTGTAGGCAAAATCCATTAAGGGCAGAAAACTGGCCTTGCTGAAGCCTGGTAGGTAAAACAACACAAAGGAAACAATTACGATTTGAATATATAAAATATGCATAATATATTTAGTCAATACATCATCAATCCTTCTTCAAAACGTGTTTTTGTCTTACCCTGATTCACTATGGTAAGCCTATAATAATGTTTATAGTTTACCAACTTGGGATGGTTGTTGTGGAAAATTGCCTACATGTGTTTTGAAATGCTAGAAAAGCGATGCCAAGATGGCGTTTTTATTTCTCAACAGGCGAGTAAGGTATTTATTAAACCGATAAATTGTCATATGCAGCTCTCAAGCTCAGCTCACAAAGTTCATTATAAAAGGTAATAGTCACATTTTGGTTTGGATGCTGTCTGTGGAGACAGTACTGTGAAATAGCCCACTAGGGTTTGGAACAGAGATTCAAATTAAACCTCAATAAACTCATTCAATCAACAGCATCCTGCATTCTTCTCACCAGAGAGGTCAACAACAGCTTCATGACTGGTCACAGCACCCTTTTCCACAAAGAGCTCGTAGAAATAATCACTGCAGGAGGCCAGTACAGCTTTATGTGCCCGATGCTCCTCACCCTCAATGATCAGGGTGATATCACAAAACTCATTTCTCTGTCGCTGCTGGTTCAACCTGTCCAGCATCGTCTGCCCATGCTTTGGCAAGAACTGCTTGACAACTCCCTTACTGTCCACCTATAACCATGCATGAAAGAATATATCCATCAACTACAAAATATTTAATATATTTATAAATAATTGTATTGATTATTATCAAATAAAAATATACAATAGTTGTATTTGTAATAGGTTTAAATTGAAGAAATAATACATTTATCTATAGAATTGACAGTGATTTCTATTTTCTGTCTGTTAATATAAATAAACTATTGTACCTGGAATATTTTGAATTAAATTCAAAATTTCAGTGGACAAATTTTTGTATTCAGTGACACAAATGGCATTCTGTACTTACAAACACCAGTTCGTGTTTATCAACTGAACTGGACTGTTCCTCATCCAAATCATCATTTGCCTCATCATCCTCATCCTCGCTGGCACAGGCAGAGGTCTTTCGTCTGACTTGTCGGACCGCTTGTTTTGTGGCATCTTCAGCATTGCCTCTCCCCTTCTCCTGCTTGCTTTGGCAGTGACTGCACTCTTTGATGCAATCTTTCACTTGCTTCAGTACACCTGTGATAAGAAGACTAGGTTTAAGCTACATATAATAACAGACTTTGTCTCAAAAATCAATAAATTACATCTATTTTTGCCATGGGATTAATAAAGCATCTGTCTATCTCACTGTCTTATTCATAACTAAATATAAAAGGATTCTTAAAGTTGTCAATAAACGGAAGTTGCAATTTTTTCTTCCCTATTATGATGTACATCTGAGTGAAACTGCTGCTTGAACAAAAAATATGTACAAATGTATACGACCCTGTTAACTACAAAAAAAAAGTAAAATAAATAAGAGACGAAAAAACAAGAAAATATGTATGGTAGTAGTTGATTTTGTTTATTGGGAACTGTTTGGATTGTTGGATCATTGTGGTTTAGCCTGCTATTGCTGTGATGTCATGTGAGTGAGTTTGTCCCGCCCTCGCGCCAGTAAACACGTCATCAGAGAAGAGACGACATCGCCAGAGGAAGTTAATTAATAATGAGAAATTTGAATTAAATGAATAAAAATAAAAAAACATGTACACGGATAAATCATTTAATAAATGCTGCAATATTAAAAAAACGAAGAAGAAAATGGTCAATTTTGATTTCATGGTGCTCTATCTCAGAAACTGGCATATCATATGGATATATATATACACCCCCTTTCTATAATATGTTTATTATTGACACTTATTCACTGTATCCAGTGGTAGCTTCCTTTCCTGTCACCTGCTGTGACATACTGAGAATAAACATTTCAGAGATACCAGCTGTCACACAGCATCACAGAGCTGGAAAGCTTTGCGGTCATTAAAGTTGTGATTAGTGTACCTCTCCACCAGTATTTCTGGGAGATGATCTCCCATGTCTGCTGCTGGTTGAGGTGTTCCCCTCCGGACGTGATGTGCGCCTCCGTGATGAGTTCCTTCCGCCTCTCGGCCTGCAGCACCACTTCCAGCTCCGTGAATTCATCCAGACCTTTCTGCCGCCTCTGGTAATAAAGAATCCCATTGCGCACTATGTAACAAGCAGCTGCTTTTCGGATCTTTCTCTTGGTGTTGCCGTGCGTGCCCGGTGCGTAAGGCTCCCGTTCATCGGTCAAGTAGCGCTGGATGGCTAAATAACTCTCCTCGCTCGACATAACCCCGATTAATGACGCTCACTCAACAAAAACAAGACACATCAGCCTACGAGAGATATTCTCGAGTGTAGAATTCAATAAGGTATTTTTTCAGCCCGTTTCCACTTCCATATATAACAAGGAAAAGTATCGGCTGTGATATTTCTGAAATATTTTCCAAGGGGGAACGTCAGTTCTTGACCGTGTGGGGTGGACTTGCCTGAACAGACAAAATGGCTGCTGCACAACCGGATGTTGCGTTTGAAATGGCGGAAGCAGCATCGAGCACTTCACGTGTAGGACAGTCACGAAACCAGCAGAGAGCACTGTTCACCAGAAAATCATTTCACCATTCTGCGTTTTACATGCGAATGTCACAAGTAGACATTCATTAGCACTCTAAACATGGTGCATTAGAAATATTTGGAGGAAATGTATGATATAGGCTTACTTTAATTAACACTATAATTTGGTTTTAATCATGAACAATATCGTACCAGTTATTCAAGGTGAGCTGACCAACATAATTTCTTGACTAAATAAGGAATCCATTTATATTCACTAAAATTTTTTGTTTTATTTATCTCTCTGTTATTTAAGCCCCTTATGCAGACGGCACAATTGAAGATAAACTTAAAACTGTTGTGAATACACACTGGCTAAATTTGAATCTTACTGGTCTGTAATAATCTTACAGGTGGTTGCATTGATTTAAGAGCGGAGCTTTAAACACCCCCTGACATCCATTATGGGGTGTTTTCTCTCTCTCTCTCTCTCTCTCTCTCTCTCTCTCTCTCTCTCTCTCATCATCTGACAGAGATAACTGAAAAGCCAGCACCTCTGTAGAGGGTTGCCAGGCAACCAAAATGACTCATCACATACTCTTCTGTGAAGGCTTAGGTTGTTCACAGCATCAGTTTGTCCACACAGCAGAGTCCATCCTTATCATTGATACATTCCTTCCATTGAGAAGACCCATTTAGTCCCCTGCACACTTCTGACCTGCCGTACTGATAAACTCACTCTTCATAATGGCTGAAGTACACATACACCCATACTCACAATCACAGATGGAAAGCTGTTTGCCAGCCATCATGTCTCATGTAATCAACAGTCAATTTTAGAATGGGGGCGCTGTTTTCAGCGCATGGTAATGTCGGTCCTTGTTGAGTCTTTAAAGGGATAGTTTACCCAAAAATGAAAATTCTGTCATTAATTAATTACCCATTACCCTCAAGTCGTTCCAAACCCATAAGAATTTTGTTTGTCTTCGGAGAGCTTTCTGACTCTTCGTTGACAACTACGCAACTTCCACGTTGATGATTTAAAAAGCATCCATCCATAGCACCATAACAACCACCTAGCTGGTGCAACAAGCAGTTCAATCAAAACTGTTCTATCTAGTTTGAAAAGATAATTTTCCACCATTCATGCAAACAATGAATAGTAATAGTAAACATAGTATGCATAGTTGTAATATTGTTCACGCATGGATAGCGTGCATTCACTCACAGTGAGCATGAATACAGTTTGATGTGGTGGTTGAATGCTCAGCTAAAAACAATTCATATTCGACTGATGTAGGCCTGTCAAAGTCAAGGTGCGTTACAATTTAAAATGACATTCATTTTATTCTCTCTCTCTCTTTCTCAATAAAATTGTTTTTGTTTTTCATTTCTGTGCTTTGCAAAACATTACATGGGCACTGCAAAATGTGACAAGACTAATCTTTCTCCACCAGCCTCTTATTAAAGATGCATGTTCTCAATTTTTTATTACCGTTTATTCAAAATAATAGGGTTAAATTCATATTTTATGGACCTTGAAAGGTCATTCCAGTAATATACAGGTCTATGAAACAGACCAGCATCTTTGGGCTGGATTTATACCGCTGCACTGATATAGACAATCAAACCTGAAGTGCAAATACAGAGCAGAGATAAGCCTGAAGAAAAAGAACAGGACTGACTCTGAAACATGAGAGAGGGGAGGTAAAGAAAGGAAGAGAGCAGAAATGGCTCATTTGTGTCAGCACCTGTCAGTGTGACGGCACCTGGAAGTCAACGCACAATGTCACGTTCCCCATATGGATTCAGGAATTTATTATGTATTTACTCAGATTCTGAGATTTGTGTATAATAAATATTTAAATGTGTGGAAAAAACACACACAAGGCCAAATCACAATAGTTAGGTGTAGTGGAAAATCCTCTGCATTCTCTTAAAGAACCTTAAAGAGGCTTCTTTGTCTCTGGTCCCAAATTAACAATAATTAGCAATAATCGAGAGCTGGGAACATTTTTGTCTGTCGTTCTCACACCCAATTGTTGTTTGGAATGGAAAGTGATTCTGATGGTAAAAAAAAAGAAAAAAAAAAAGTGTATAACTTAAAAAAAAAAAAATGTTTTAAATGCTTTCTCCTATCCAAGCTTTATATGCAGAGAACATGCATGCAGGGGAAGTACTGTAGAAACCTGTTTGTAATTGCTTTTAGGTGATGTTAGCTGCACAGAAATTACACACTTTACCTTTAAATTAGCCAAAGCCACAGCTTTTTTTATTTGTTTGTCAAGTGAGGTGGCTTGCAATAAATACCGGGTGTGTGACTAACACTTCCTTTCACTGGAATGAACTGGTTTTCTGAGATCACTTTTATATTTCCTCAGCTTTAACACAGTGTCAGCTATCCAATACACGCATAAGAAGCCAGAGAAGAGCTGCATTAAACACAAACACTGTACTGACTGGGATGAATCAATGGATTTAGAAATGGGAAGAAATTTATTGCAGTTTCATTGTAATAATGAAATATCACACGATAAAGGATAAAGTATTAGAAGAAGGGAAGTAAAGGAAAACAAAGACACGGGCCCTAGAGGAAAAAGTTGGTCTTTAAGATTGAATGGAATTCAATTTAATTTAAAGGGATAGTTCGCACAAAAGTGAAAATTCTGTCATCATTTACTCACCCACGTTACTCAACCTGACTGAGCAGACATAGTCATCAGGGGTCACCTGTGAAAGAGTGAGTGCATCTGCCTAGATTTCACTCTCTGTAATCAGAAAACCTATTAATAAGACATGTGGGCCTATGTATTCGTTAGGCAGACAAGCTGAATGTGGAAGAGTATGACAGTATGGACGGATTATGTTATTCAGGGAGAAAGATAAATGTATGAAGCAGTTTAAAGTTTGCTTGAATATGTGTCTGTGTTTGCTCTTGTGTTCAGAACATTAAAGATTTCAGGGGGTCTCTAATGCTGAATACAGTGTGTGGGTGCAAGAACATGATAACTGAGTATCAGTATTGGTTTGCAGACAATATCAGTGCAAAATGCATGTGTACATTCAAACATCACACCCAAAGATCCATCTATACAATAAGTATACACTGCAGTAAAGGAATATTCTGTTATAAAGTGTACATAGTGAATATACACTCACCGGCCACTTTATTAGGTACACCTGTCCAACTGCTCCTTAACACTTAATTTCTAAGCAGCCAATCACATGGCGGCAACTCAGTGCATTTAGGCATGTAGACATGGTCAAGACAATCTCCTGCAGTTCAAACCGAGCATCAGTATGGGGAAGAAAGGTGATTTGAGTGACTTTGAACGTGGCATGATTGTTGGTGCCAGAAGGGCTGGTCTGAGTATTTCAGAAACTGCTAATCTACTGGGATTTTCACGCACAACCATCTCTAGGGTTTACAGAGAATGGTCCGAAAAAGAAAAAACATCCAGTGAGCGGCAGTTCTGTGGGCGGAAATGCCTTGTTGATGCCAGAGGTCAGAGGAGAATGGCCAGACTGGTTCGAGCTGATAGAAGGGCAACAGTGACTCAAATAACCACCCGTTACAACCAAGGTGGGCAGAAGAGCATCTCTAAACGCACAGTACGTCGAACTTTGAGGCAGATGGGCTACAGCAGCAGAAGACCACACCGGGTGCCACTCCTTTCAGCTAAGAACAGGAAACTGAGGCTACAATTTGCACAAGCTCATCGAAATTGGACAATAGAAGATTGGAAAAATGTTGCCTGGTCTGATGAGTCTCGATTTCTGCTGCGACATTCGGATGGTAGGGTCAGAATTTGGCGTCTACAACATGAAAGCATGGATCCATCCTGCCTTGTATCAACGGTTCAGGCTGGTGGTGGTGGTGTCATGGTGTGGGGAATATTTTCTTGGCACTCTTTGGGCCCCTTGGTACCAATTGAGCATCGTTGCAACGCCACAGCCTACCTGAGTATTGTTGCTGACCATGTCCATCCCTTTATGACCACAATGTACCCAACTTCTGATGGCTACTTTCAGCAGGATAATGCGCCATGTCATAAAGCTGGAATCATCTCAGACTGGTTTCTTGAACATGACAATGAGTTCGCTGTACTCAAATGGCCTCCACAGTCACCAGATCTCAATCCAATAGAGCATCTTTGGGATGTGGTGGAACGGGAGATTCGCATCATGGATGTGCAGCCGACAAATCTGCGGCAACTGTGTGATGCCATCATGTCAATATGGACCAAACTCCCTGAGGAATGCTTCCAGCACCTTGTTGAATCTATGCCACGAAGAATTGAGGCAGTTCTGAAGGCAAAAGGGGGTCCAACCCGTTACTAGCATGGGGTACCTAATAAAGTGGCCGGTGAGTGTAAGTGAATATAAAGTGTCAGTTTTTACACTAAAATCTTGTAAATGTGCATACAATTGTAACTTTACAAATGGTTCACTTCCATTGAAGTGCCTCCCTGTAACCCAGATTTTTCCTCTTTTTTTAAGAAAAGGAGGAATAGGATTTTTTGTTTTTGCGGTAGTCAGTCTTATGCCACAAATGCTGTAAATTAACTTTAACTTGTACTGAATTGGGAAAATTCTTTTAATTCAAGGCACAATAGATGATTATTTGGTTTCTGTTTTCCTGTGGGGAAGTAAGAGGATATGGGGGTTCTGTGAGGTCAAACAGGAAGACAAACTGTTTTAACTGCTTCAGAGGAAGTACAGACTGAACTGGGGTCTTGAATCAACACATATCAACCTGATGTTCACCAGAAGTTTCGGAAAATGTGGACCCAGCTTATAAAAGATAGACTTTTTAAAGTATACAGCTGTCCGGATATGTCAAATGATCCAAAAGTTGGAATTCTTGAATAGGACAAAAGCTTCCTCACAAGTTCTTGCACAGCATTCATGCTGGCAGAAAGCTCCACTTGATAGACAGTTATCATATGTCTCTCTCAGGCTAACCTGTGTTTAAAAGGTTACATAAGGCTACAAAAGGTCATGTGAAGCGGTTTTGAGCATTAAAGAGAACAGAATGTCCAAGTGCCCTATTCAAACTGTGTCCAGGAGAGGACGATGCATGCTACAAGGTGACTTTCTGTAGCCTTCTGCTGGAAAAATCCCAGAGGCACAAGGAGTTTACGAGCCTGTAAGTAACCTTGAAACACCAGCAAGACCTCCCGAAAGCATATTCAACCTATACAAACTAATTAAAAACTAATCATTAACACAAATCATTTTTGAGCTTTGCTTTAAAAGTCAGTTTTATATTGGAATATGACCTACTCATGTGTAACCTACAATTTCCAGAGTTAAAGACATATAATGGAGCTAAGACAGATACATGGACTCTATTGTTGGTTGTTTGGTCATGTTGCTTTGGAAAAACATGGAGAGTTAGTAAGAGAACAGGGATGAGTTTAGTTTAAGACCATGCTGGGAAAATGGAGATGCTGTCTTTCCATGGGCTCATAGCCAAAGCATAGGATTAGTAACACCCTGAAATTCCCCCACACCCCCCCTACTCCATTACGCAAGTCAGTCATGCCTTGAGAGTGAAGTTTTAATAAAGTGTTGCAGGATCAAAGTACTGCCACTGTTTCCATTGACTTCACTGGCTCCACACCTAACACAAGCGTTTTCAAACTGAGAGTCGGCTCCCTAGGATTCAGAGGAAGAAATAAGAACTGAGAAATAATGAAGTATAATAGAATAAAAACGTATACAGTTTTGTGGTTAAAAATATTATTCCTATGAATTTTTAGGGAGCTGAAATGCTTCAGGGAGCTTTGCATCATCACAGTGATCCCTTTGCCCAATGGTTGTATTATGAAAATCAGTACACTGATAAAACACTTGTTATTACAATCATTGTATTCGGTAAGGATGCATTAAATCAAACAAAAGTGACATTTATAATGCCACAGAAGATTTATGCTCCAAATAAATGCTGTTATTTCTATTCATCAAGAATATAGACTTTTTTTTTAAACGTTTTAATGATTTCTAAAGTATCATGCTGTTAGTAATGATGCTGACAATTCAGCTTTGCCTTCACAGGAATAAATTACCATTTCAAGTGTAATACAATTTCAGAATATTACTGTTTTGACTATATTTTGGATCAAATAAATGCAGCCTTGGCGAGCAAAATACATTTGAACTGATGTCTTTAATATTTACATTAATGGGTAGAAAATGATTTTGTAGAAAAACACATGCTACTGAATATAAAGTAAATCTTTCCGGGAAATATTTAAATAATTTATATTAACTTTAGTACAATTATAACAGAAAAACCATTTATATAATTTTGTTGTCTTTACATAATCCTTCCTATTTTTCACAAACAGTATAAATAAATAACAAAATAGAATGTTACTAGAATGTTACATTCACCCTGATTAAAATTATATATTGGGAATGCGGTTTAAATTCTTACCTGACAGCATAAATAAATCAGGAGGGTATCACCGTTATTCTTTAGTGACAACACAATACCTAAAGTGGGGTAATAAGGATTAGTTGGAGGGAGTATTGGTCACAGCATCTCATTTGGTTATGCCATCACAGGCTGTAAAACTGTGATTCATGCACTTCAAACTAACAGCCATGCAGTCACTACTACACAATGTAGCCCCTAATAATAAGCCCTTTGTCAGATGACTCTCAAATCACACTGAGAGCAAACAGGCGGCACTAGTTCATCTTATAACTGGGGGCCTCTCTGTTTCCCAGAATGCAACAGCAGGCTGCTTCCCGAAGGACCACAATAGACGTGACCCAATGTTGACATTGCTTGGATAGATGTGATGGTGAATGAAACATTCACAAACCACTCATTTGGAAACAACCTATTGATATGCAAAGCTCTATCAAAGGACCGAAATCAACATACTTTACGCGTTCTGTTCCCTTTAAAACATTGTAAATAGGCTGCAATAAAATTCAAATATGCCGTTCACAGAAAATAACCTTGCATTCAAGGAGAAAGCAATTCCTGGAGACTCCCAGTGTATCCACGTATTATAGTAATTATGAAAAGAATTGTGGACAGATTTCTCAGAAATGGTTCAGTCACCTGTAGTCCTGCCTACTCTCGTGAACACACACCTTGAATCACAGAACATTTCTTAAAGTCAATGAACTTTTTCAAGGTCTCAGCTCCCTTATATGATCAAAAATGCAAAAATGAACTTTTCTAGGAAGAATTAGCACAGCGTAGGAGGAGAAATGACAAGAGCAAAGATCAGAAACATTGTTTCTTGAGTCCATTTGAAATTTGACCTTGAAGCGTAGAGGTCACAGTCTTGTGTGTGGCGTTTTCTTGTGTACTCAGCATGTATCTTGTGTTGTTGTACAGGTATGAGCGTAAGGCAATGAAAACTTGATGACAGCTTGGAAATGAGACATTATTAGGCAGGATTCTGGCTTTCACCTTTCCTGTACTACTGATGTGTCTTGTGACTGGACACAAAGAACAATGGAGTAAGGAGGTGAGGGAGGAAGAAGGGAGTACAGAAAGGAGGAAAGAGGAGGGAATGAGCAGGTTGCGGAGTATGTAAGGTCAGCAGAGTCAGGTTTCCTGGTTGAGCTTAAATCTGCTCTATAACCATTAACACGAGTGACTCGTGCATCCAGCTTTCTCCCACTATTAACCACAGAGGTTACCAAAGAGGTCACAAAGGTCGATTCCCAGATCACAGCAGATCTCAAAAATGCTATATTTTATTTTATTTTATTAGTGAAATATTATCATTGTCCTGGCAGAGGTAATTGTCAAAACTTTGCAGTGGAAGCCACTTACACTTCAGCATTCTGTGTGTTTATGCAAGTGTTCACACATTGAAGTGGTTAGGGGTGTAGTATTTTTAAGAGGTAACCTAGACCCTTAGAGTTGAAAGTGGATATATACTCCTGCAGAAAGAATGGGATGGTGGTATTTACACTGACCTATACCACAGTAGGAGCTTGGAAAGGTTCTGTTTTCTTTTCAGCCATTTAGATCTTCATTTTGTCTTGCTGAACAACATAGAGAAAAGAAGCAAGATCAACCTGTGCTCAGCTGATGAGGTTAATACATACTGTACATGGTTACTTTAAAGGAATAGTTCACATTCTGTCATTGTTTGCTTACCCTCGTCATGGCCCAAAACCGTAGTTGTGTTACTTACATCGAACACACAAACAGAATATTTCTATCTACTTGAACTGCCAATATCTACAGAACTGCCAAAATTTACAGATAACAACCAAGAGGTAAAACAGAAAGCCACATGATGGATTCAACTGTCCATAAAACATGACTCGTAAATAGATGGGACATAAACACAAAGACACAATCAGGTTAACACACATACATTACTGATAACAGATAAGAAAAAAGAAAATGTTATGTGTCACTCAGGGACTTCTGAAAATAACTTTTTACTGTTTTTCACCATAAATGATATGGTCATTCATAGATTTTACCTACCAAAACCACACATATTATGTATTTTACAATACAATTACATATAATGTGATGTTAAAACATTTACTATTTTTCACTGAATATTAACTTACTGTATAGTTACAGTAGCATTTTTACAGTCTTTTATAAAAATTACAAACAACTTTACATGTATACAGACCAGGGGCTGTGCTCTATTTCTACAAAAAAAATTTTTAGCATTACATTTTTCAAAAATTAGCTTTGGTTAATGTTTTATGAACCAACAATGACCAAATAACTATTGTGTTGTTGTTTATTGTTAGTTTATGATACTTAATGCACTAATGCTAACAATCCTCTTTTGCTAAATGTTTAAATGTTTGTTAAATGTTTAAATATTACTGTTATATTTTATTTTATATTATGATATTATTGGTGTTGGAGTTAGTTAATTGGCACAAAGATGTAATTTTAGCATGAATTAATTTAAGAAATATTTTAAGACACTAAAAGACACTAAAAGTATTTTAGTAGTAGTTTTTTTTTTTACCCAAGAAACATTTTTATTTGCACATAGTTTTCAGAATTTTTGTTTTTGTTTTGACCAGTATACTGTATTTAACCAACCCTTGGCTCCCCTATGTGGTTTCAAGTTCTGTTTGCTTGTTATGGAAGATATTATTGTCACGCTCGCCAGAGTAATGTCCCGCATCACTACTCCAATCAAGGACTGCATATAAACTTATCCTCAACTCACCCCTATTGTCTTGTCTCATCTGAGTATGACCCGCATGCTTTGCATGCAATCCTTTTCTTCTTCTAAGAGATCTGCCTGCAAGGAAATATTATTATTAGAGGTGTTATTCATAGCTTGATGTTACTGTGATCTACTCTCCTTCTTCATCAACAACCTTTGTGTGTCTTACCTCTGGTTGTAATAAAGCGCATTCACTGCAACTGGCTCCATCGTCTTGTTCATCGCATGACAATTATGACGTTTATGACAATAAAAAGAGGGACAGAGAGTTCCTTTCATTGTCTTTTTTCAATCCATTTTTAAACATGCATTTCAATTTACAGTACACAAAAGCAAATACTCTAAATGTCAACCTCTTCTGAAACATAATTTTGGCTAAATCTGTTTGTCTTAAGAAGTAAACCCTCAGTCTCCTTTTCTTTCCAAAGCTTTCATCGGATTTAGCATCTGTTTATTTTCGCCTGCTCTTAAATCTGGCGTCTCATCGAATTTATCCCGTAATTACAGCTGAGAGCAAGTTCCAAAACCCAACACCACTCTAACAAAGTTTTATTCTCGTTCATGCAAACAACCATAATTACAACATTGCCATTCAAGCAGAATTTGGCTATTGATAATGCATGTATGTCACCCTGTGTAATTAAAACTCAGAAAAAAGCCGGGAGAAAACAGCAAGGCAGCCTGAATGAAAGTGTGGCCTGACCTCCTGAACCCTCTGCAGTGTCTGTTCCTGTAGAAGTGCACAGTAAGTCACAGACAGTGTCAGTTGTCCCCAAAGAGAAGGCTTGACTTGGGTACAGCCATGTCATTTTGTGATGCTTGGCTCCATGCCTCAAGTCGGCAGCTGCCATAAATAAACAGTGTTGAGAGCCACTGGCTTACACCCAACCACGTCTACAGTACAGGGGAGTAGAAAAACTGCTGGACAGAATCTGGCTCAGTGACCCTCTCCTTAACCCTGCAAGTGCGCAACCAAAAGGGCTGTGAAATGTGATACTGTATATATATAATATGCTCTATTTAATCCTCATGTTATGTGTTATGTTGTGGTTCAATTAGACTCTTTTCGGCTTTTGAGTGTACTGAAATGCTGGTTAACCTTTTTTTTTTTCCTTAACACGTGTTTTTTTCTTATGGTCATGTACATGCATGCAAAAGTTGAAAGTTTCAACACGCTGATGTGTTTTTTGACATGTACACACATAATTACTATTACTTTTGTGATGTTCTTGGGTCAATTTGACCCACATATATTAATGGTCTAAGGCAGTACAGACCCATAATAATAAAATTTCTTGGTTATATATATATATATATTTTTTTTTTACTGAGCTAAAAGGGAGCTTTTCCTCACTTATTTAAAAACTGAAAATATTTTGTGAGTCACAGAGGGTAAAAATTAGCGATCATTTCTCTCTTGCCCAAGCTATCAGAAATGCTTCAGTTGTAACCGAAATTATTCAACCCCCGTTGCAAATCAGTTTTATTGGCAAAATGTACAGACTGTCAGGTGTTTGCAATGACAAATCAAACAAAAGTAATTTAAATAGCTCAACACAACAAATGTTTCAAGTGGTTTCCCCAAATTCAACTGAAAATGCAACTTTTAATGACTTTTGCAATCTCAAAGTTATTTAACCCCTTCATGGCAAGCATCTTAGAACACCCTTTTGCTATTATGACCTGCTGCGAATGAGATGTATGACCAGACACCAGCTTCTGGCAGCGTTTCTGAGGAATCTTAGCCCATTCCTTATGGGCAATGGCCTACAGTTCAGTGATATTCTTGGGTTTGCGTGTTGCAACCGCCTTCTTCAAATCCCACCAGAGATTTTCTATGGGGTTCAAGTCAGGTGACTGTGAATCCACTGTAGAATCCTCCAGGACTTCTTCAATCAAGCCTTGGTGGAATTTAAAGTATGCTTGGGATCATTGTCCAGTTGGAAGTGTCCAATGACGGCCAAGCTTCAGCCTCACTGACGGCATTAGACAACATTTTTCATACTTCAATAAATCCATCTTGCCTTCCACACACTGCAGGTTTCCAGTGCCAGAGGATGCAAAGCAGCCCCAGAGCATCACAGAGCAGCATGCTTAACTGTGTTCTTTTCAGGATATGCTTTTCTCTTCTTCCTCAAGAAATACAGCTGATCCATAGGGCCAAAAAGTTATGAAAAGCTATAGAAACTATGCTTCCAACTGTGTCTAGGAACATTTAGTGCCTTCGCTATATTTTTGTATCCTGTTCCTTGTTTGTGAACCTCAATGACATTAGGGCTGCACGATATTGGGGAAAAAATATGCATACAGAATTTTAATATGATTTTGATATTCGTGGGTTAATTTGACCCTTATCAGCTATTCAAAAGTACAGACCCAAAATAAAAATATTTCTTTGCTGTAGCCTATATGTCAGCAACTCTTCAACTCTAGTCCTGAAACACCAGTGTCTGAGTTTAACTACTTTTTTTGATTTTCAAAGTTTGTGAAAACAAAACTGTTTTACCTGTTAACTGTCTTTCCCTCTTTTTGAGCATAGACATGAAAATGACTTTTCCAACTAAAAATTTTTATAAATCTTGAATACTTTGGAGAACAGACTCAAGTTTGGTATCCTTTGTGTGAAGAAGGGGACACTTCACACATCACTTCACTTCAAAGTTCTAGAAGTTAAGGAGTTTAGGTTTATGAAAGTATTCATAAATAAGTAAATAAGAAATATTTACGAAGTAGACATTCTATTTAGAAGTAGTTTGGGCAGTAATGTTAATATTTGATATAAATTCAACCTCTAAAACCCACATAAACAAAATAAAATCACAAATGGACAATCTATCACTATTTATTGCTCTGGCATTTCCTTTTAAAATCAGTCACCAAATATGAAAACTAGAGTCTGAAAGCTTTCAAATGATATATAGTTTGTCAAGATTAGGTTAGAATATTGTTATAAATGTGTAATGGGAGGGGGAGGGGCAGTCTTAAAAACAGTGGTTAAAACATTTTTATAAATCATAAATTCAGATATTTATTCTTTGTAATGTGTGAAAAGTATTGATATATTAAAAGTTAATTGTTTGTAACTGATTGTGGGCTCTTTTTTTTTTTCAAAGTGTGATTTTGGGGGAATTGTATTGAATCCAATTAAAGTCAGTTTGACCCACTCCAACAAGATTGTACAAAGAAATCAAAACTGTCTCGGGCACAATCTCAATCCCCAACATGCTTATCCAAAATATAATTGTCTCACTCATGAAGAAAGACACACCCAAGCCAAGCACAAACACACATCAATGTTTCCTGCACCTCCTTTCAGCAGCGAGGGATCTTCAGCACCACAGTAAAAAACGCATCATATTTGTTTTTAGTTGTGAATGTGAGTGTGCCATGTTTATTGGATATGATGCAATTTCTTCTGAGTTGACCTTTCGGGCTCCATGCAAAAACATACAGCGTGATCATTGTTATCCGATTCATGAACAAATTATTCTTATGAGCTGGGTTTTTTTTTTAGTGAATCAAAGAGTCTGATTCCTGAACGAATTACTCTTATGAGTTGGTTCAAATCCTTGACTGAACTGAATTAACATCTGATTCAATTAATGAACTAGAAGCTATTGTTATTTTTAGTGATGTCTGCATCCAAAATTTTATACTCATTACCATTCCAAAGAATGGGCTCAGTAAGATTGTTTTTTAAAAGTATGTTACACTCACCAAAATACAGATTTGATCTTTGGAATATTATATATAAACAAAGAAATGCAAAAACATAATTCTGTAGGAATTACTGCAGGAATTTCACATACTCTCATAGCTCAAAAAGAGGTAGATGATGTATTAAGTAGGCTGTTTATAAACATCTGTATCAAATACATCTGTGCACATTTACACATACACAGAGATCCAATGTAATCTGGCCACATCCGCTGGAGAAATAAGTAACTTGTTCAAGCAAAGCAGAAAACAGATGTAGAAAGGATAAAGAGGTAAACAGCCGTCATGAGTGTTGCAAAATGCAGGGGGAAAAAAACAAGCAGACCATGAGAGAAACCTTAGCTTTATTCGTTTTTTTTCCTCAAAGAATTCAGTATGTTTTAAGGCTTCATCTGAGTGGTTGCGACCTTGATTTAAAAATTTATCAAAATAGTATTTTGAACTTCTTCAACAACCATTCAAAAATGCATTGCAAAATTTATAGCAAATTTTTTAATTGTCAGCAAAGGTGTTTTTTAGTGTGGTAATGTAATGTAAACTGTTACACTGCTATATGAGTGTTGAGTGATACACAAAGCTTTATTCATAAAAATCAACGATATAAAAATGTTTTTGTTCCTTTTTGTTGGATATTTTATATTTTAAAATGATTACAAATTATTTGCAAACATAGAAATAACTGCAAAATATGAGAAAATGGCAGTCCATGCTCAGACAGAGTTGAACAATAATTTGTAAACTGTTAAGCTAATAAAAAAAAATAGAGAGTGTCATATATGTTTTCTGTGAGTACATGAAATGCTCTTGTGGTGACGTTAATGTGCTCATTTAGCATAGATGTGTCGATAAGGACATTAAGTGATGAATGCAGTCTAGAAGTTTTGAAATTGACAATCAAAGTCTGTCATTCGGCACAAGATGTACTTCCACTGCCGATCCCTGCAAAGCATTGAAAAAAAAAAACAGGCTCTTAGCTCCCACATAAGGAAAACAATTTTGAATGCATTAACAGTCAATAAAACAATGCATGCATCTGTTATAAAATGGATGTTATTTTGAAATAAATGCATCACAGACAAAACCTCCAGTTACAAGTGCAAAAGAAGATGATGTGTTCACAAACCTCAGTACACCACTGAAAGTAGTTTGAGCCCCCCTTATGAAGTAGCCGTAACTGGGAACTACCATCTCTCCCTCTTCTCTGTGGTACTCTGGAACATCAGACGTCTTCCTGTGCATAAACCATGAAAATGCAATTAAAAGGAATGTTATAAATTATCTGAAAGACATTCTATTTTTTAATCTGATTACCAGAGGACACATAATCCTAATATCTATTTTAGTGAATAACCTGAGGTGTGTGCGTGTAGAGGTTTTTTAGTAACAGTGATTTTGCCAAGTAAAGCATGTTCTGGATCAATATATTTTGTTGATCCTGGAACAATATTTCTGTCTGAAAATTTTGTCTTAATCCTATCCATACCCCTAAACCTAACCATACCCAACTGTGAATAACAGTGATGTAGAAGAATCTAACCCGGGTTGTAAGCCAAAACTTGACATAAACTGTAGGCAAACAATCTGATTGGTTGATTGGAAAGTTGTTCCAACAGGGATTTGATCCAGGAACATGTTGTATTTGGTGAAATCACATTCACCTAAATTGTATGATTAGATCACCATTTGGTGTTTCAAGACTCACCAGCAGGAATACGGGCATCTGCGGGCATATCGACAGCAGTAGAACTGCCATTCTCGATCCAGAACCGCTTCAAAGTACTGACTTTGAATGCCAGCAACCAGCCCATTGTTAGTGCAAACTGAGGACCTGTAAACAGTACAAATATTTTATATAGAGCGTAGAGGCTGAACAATAGACATTTGTTATTTGTTAAATTAATATGAATCCTTCAAAACAAAGCTTTGGAATATTTGTGTATTCAAAGAAACTGTCTCACATGTGACATGTAGTCTTGTGAGGTGTGCCTGGTGTTAGCTATTGACCTTGTATTGTGTGCATCTTCCTGTTTATACCAAAGGGCTTACTAAAACAACACGAGCAACATGTGCTTGACAAACATGCATCAAGTTATGCCCCTTTGTCTGGGTCCATTTGTTCCATTTTGCAGGGCTTTAAATGAGGATCTTAAAAGTAATCTTTAGAATTTTCCACAGGTTCCGAATATTTCCGAGTTATTTGACTGCAGGCCGTGCAGATATTCGGGGGAAAAAACAGCACGACTGCAATTAAAATATTGCTAGTGAATGGTTAAATAATTGGGAAGTTAATTGCAAGTAACTTACATTTGAGACAATATTGCCAGTTATTTAGTCTGTTTTTGCTTTGCTAATGAAATTAATGAAAAATCCCAGCAGTGATCAACACACAGTATTGTTTTTTTTTCCCCTCAACATGCATTGCATCAAATCGTTTGAGTGAATGACTCAATGACTCATTCATAGAAACAATTCACTTGTTTCATTCCAGAAAGAATCAGCATTGTTGATCGAATCGGTTGAGTGATTGATTCAACGAGTCACTCATAAAGACAGGCTGTATCTGAGATCGCCCCCATACCCTTAATTAGGGCACTATTTGAAGGGACAGCTATTTGTAGTGGTGCGCGAAACCACAGTGGACGTTATCGAGTGCACTCATTCGATCCCATAATGCAACGCAACAACAAGTGTACATTTAAGAGCTAGAGAATACCCGGAATCATACAGGTAAAAATTCTTAATTGATCACTAAATTGTTTAATTAAGGTTTAAACATGCTAGTTTCCATAACAGAGTTTAAGATGAATATTTTCATTACTGGAGCTGCCAGTTTGCTAAGTTTCAAATGATTATTAAACAGCAAGCTCAAACTATGCAAAAGTGGGATAACTTACATACATACTGTTTTATACTATATTACCATATTACATAAGATAGTATGCAATTTCGGACGCAGCCCCAGTCTATCTGGGTCCTATATGAGCACTCTTTGTAATACTCTCGTCTAATCTTATTCAAGGACCGGAACTAACCATTTTATAACTTTTCATGCATCACCCATAATATTTTTTTATAGCACATTTCACCCTTGTAATTAATCTTCCACAGGTATGATAAACTTTGAGTTTTGACTATGAATAGCAAATTAAATAGCACATTTATGTTTGTTACAGTAGATGATTACAAGGAGTTTACATGTCATTACAAGCAATTCTAAATTCATTTAACCAGTCAATAGTTAGAAGACTTAAGTTGCTTTTCATTCAAGTTTGTTAACTCAGCAAATGTCAGCCCTAGGAGACAGCGAGATTTTAAGGTTTTCTGTAAATACTGGTTTGTAAATACTACTTGTTTGTGGCCCATACAAACTGTTGTCATCACATCAGGGACAGAATCATGAGCTCTGCACCAGCAGTGCCAGACTTTTGTCATAGCAACACTAACACAATGGGCAACCATTCCACCAATAGGAAGTAGGCCAGAGCCTTCTCCCAGTAGAATGTCATCTACGCCTTTGTGCAAATCAGATGTGAAGAGGGAGACAGGAAGGAAGATATTCTTAAAGGACAGTCCTTGATTTAGAGGCATATGTCCAAATTATGTACGATTAACAAATGATTCTCATTCAGATAAATGTCTAAGTTACAGGGTAAGGCCGGCTAAAACTGTGTATGGCAAAAATAAATAATTTTGAAATTAATTTATATTTTGTAAACAGTGCAGCTTAGGTATATATATATGCACTTCAAGTGGCAAGAAATTACCTTTTGGATTTGGGAAAATGCAAAATTAACTTTTTTGTATATTTTGGGCAATATAAATATATTTATATTTTTTAAATTATAAACTATATTTAAAATAGCCTAAATATATATCAAGAAAGAAAGTAACTCGTATATTGAAAGTAAATGCATGTGAATATATTTCATATTTATTACCAATATTGGCTAGCAGTCCAAAAACGTGTGAAATTTATCTAAAGAGCATAAGACTGCATAATATATATATTTTTTTTGTATTTGTGATTTCTTGATTGTAAATTCCCAGCATGCAGTGAGACTGGCAGACCATTTTCCCACAAAATGCTAGCAGTGAGCAGCAGACAGGGGGCTGAGGTCACTGGCACTGACTCTAAGGAAATCTCACAAGGTGGGCAGTAGATCAGGGAAAACTATACTGATTCTAATTAACCCACTGGAAAAAAATCTCCCATTGCTTTTGGAGTAGGGAGAGAGCACTTGGAACACTGAATGGCCCTTGGCTCTGTTTCCCTCAGATGCCCTCAGAGACTGATCGCAACAACCACACTTTTCCTAACAAGCTGGAGAACTGGTAAAATAAGGTCACTTTTGTTATGAGAATCACATGGATTTTACGTCATAGTAAGGGTCTTTCTAGCCATGACATGGAAGTTACTGTGAAATTTATGGTGTTACACCACACATCACATAATTAGAACAAAATAGAGAAATAAATAAGGCAACCATCTCACATCAAGACATAACGCTTATTGTAGTAGTGGGGAAAACATGAGAGGACTCTGAATCATTTTTCATGTTGGACTGTTCTGGGCAAACATTCACGTTCCTGTGGCCAACCCGACTCTAGATACAGGAAAGACTATTGCATTGTCAAACACGTGAGTCAGTTCTAGACAAAAATATCTACTTATTGTTCCAAAGCAGAATGTCAAAGGTGTGTGACAAGGAAAGTAGCCACTATAATGGTTAAACTAAGTGCACAATATGCTTTTGCTTGTGTTTACCTTCTGTTTGAGCTTTATGTTTTTATATCAAGGCAGCAGCTATTAATTATCAAAATATCCATTCATAGAGTGTCCTGGCATTGCAGCACTGTGAGTACAGAATGAGCTTATTATTTCTGGAAAAGTTTAATCCTGAATGTGTTCAAAACAACAAAGCTTATACTGTTCAGTAGCCTACTGTTCAAGCACCAGGGTGAAATAATTGGTCAGATTTCACCCTGAGAAGTTATAGTGTCTCTGTGTAAACCTGGCAAAAACAAGAGAGTAATCGACAGTTAGAACTGCACGTGCTATGAGAGACTGAATTGTAATGTTTTCCATATCCTGAATATTAAACAAAATTAAAATAGCGTGTATGGACCACATGACAGTTCATTAGAAGAGAAGAAGAAATAATAACATGCCAGATCTAGATGAGTCCAAGATGTTCTGCTGTGATGGGAACGAGAAACGTACTCGGTTACTGACGTAACCTCGACTCCCTGAGAGTAGGGAACGAGTATTGCGTATCTATACGCAGTGGGAAAACTAATTTCCTCGAGAATATTGAATACAAATGTCTTCGATTGGTATACCACTGGACCAAGCCCATGAAGAAGCCATGCCCCTTGTGGAATGACCTCTGATGCCTATGGGACATTGCAGGCCCACTATACATCTTGATAATCTCTGCTTCATGACAAGAAGCCCTCTGGTACATCCACCGAAGCATACAAAGAGCTGTTCTGACTGTCTGAATGAGGCAGAGCGCTCTGAATAAATTCTGAGAGCCCTAACAGGGCAGAGTAGACTCAATTCTCCATCGTCTTCCATTGAGGGAAGCGGTGATAGCTAAATGACCTGGGCTCTGAACGGAGTTGAGAGCACCTTGGGTACATAACCATGTCTTGGTCGGAGGCCCGGATTCGAGACAGGAAGCATTCATAGAAAGCGCTTGCAAGTCGCCCACTTGCTTGACCAATGCTAGTGCTGGCAGGAGTGCGGTCTTAAGTGAGAGAGGCTCTAAGTCAGCCGACTCAAGTGGCTCGATGGGGGGTCCCTTAAGTCCTCTGAGGTCCCAGGTAGGTGTAGAAGGGGGTCGAGGCAGGTTAAGCCTCCTGGCCCCCTTAAGGAAGCGCACGACCAGGTCTAAGGACTGGCCGGCCACAGGAGTGTGAAAGGCTGCTATGGCCGCCACGTATTCTTTGAGCGTGGAGGAGGTCCATCCCGCGTCCATCAGCTCTTGCAGAAAGGAAAGTACCGATGGTGCATCACACGAATAGGGGTCAAGATCTCGAGCTGTACACCAGCTGGTGAACACTGACCTTTCAAGGGTGTAGAGGCTTTTTCCGGGGGGTACGTGGAGGACGAGGATTCCCACAATTCGGGACGAGGGTGCCAGATTGTTCTCTTCGCCTGTGTGAGGAGGTCCCTCCTCAGAGGTATAGGCCACGGGGCTGTCTCTAGCAGCCACGCCAACTCGATTACAGAGTCGATTACTGTCCCCAGGAAGGTTACACGCTGGCTGGGGAGCAGCATGCTCTTGGAAACATTGATCCTGACCCCGAGGCATTCTAGATGGCCAAGGATCCAGGATCTGTGGGTTATTAATTCGGCCTCCGACTGAGCTAGAATAAGCCAGTCATCAAGGTAATTCAAGATGTGCTTTCCCCACTGTCTCAGGGGGGAAAGAGCTGTGTCTGTGCACTTCGTGAACGTGCGAGGAGCCAGGGACAGTCCGAATGGCAGAACCGTCTATTGATAATGCCCCTCGAAGGCAAATCTCAAGAATGGCCTGTGATGGGGGCTATTTGGATGTGAAAGTAAGCATCTTTCAGATCCACTGAGAGAAATCAATCTCCTGGTGGAACTTGCGCGAGGATTTGTTTGATCGTAAGCATTCTGAATGCCCGTCTCATGAGGGCCTTGTTCAGGTGTCTGAGATCTAGAATGGGCCTGAGACTTAGCACTTCGGTGCGGAGGACGTGAGATACGTTGCTCCTCACTGAAGTTTCGACCACAGCATGAAAGCGTGGCTGTCTGTGAGCGAACTTCCGCTCGGATAATCCCTTTACCTCGGGGCCGAAGAGACCAGTGCTTGAGATCTGCGAGTGCAGGAAGGCAGCTTTAGCCGCTTTCCGACCGGAGGGATTTTTACAGTTCCTAGAACCTAACGTTCCTAGAACCCTTTTTTTCTCGTGTTCCGACCGGACTAAGTTGGGGATTTTTTAGTTCCTCAGAGCGTAGTTCCTATAACTCTTTCATTACCTAGTCTAGAGCGAGGACTTTTTTAGTTCCCTTTCCCTAGGTCTACATTGATTGGTTCAACTTATAAGTCACGTCCACTGTCAACACAGAACTTGCAGCGCACTGTCTGTCATACCGGCTGTGTGTTTTAGCGTAGGTGAACGTTTCTTTGGACATGCGGAAATTCTCTATCCACTGCTTTTAGGTAAAACTGGGAACTACTGTTGTCCACCAGTTAGCAACTCTGCACTGGACCCAAACGGATGGTGTACGGCCGTGTGCAATGAGTCGCAGCAACGTCTGAAAAACAAACAGTAAATTTTCTTCAGTCTGTTGCAATTCGCCTATGTATGCTAACTCATGACTTAAGACAAACATAATGCATTCAACCAGCTAATTGCTAATGCTTGCTAAACTTACCAAACATTTTGTTTGCCTCCTGCGCTCTGCTCTTCTATCTTCTTCCATCATATTACTTAAGATCATATTACGCTGGAGCCTAATTCTGTGTTTCTCTGTATAGAACTCAAGCATAGTCTTTAAACGCCGCCGTTCATACTCCGTAATAAAGTTCCCAGCAAGGCAGAACAGGAACATTCCGATAGCCTCCTCCATGCTGGTTTGTTGTTGTTGTATGTGGCCGCGCTACGTCTAGTGATGACGCCATAAAGACCGCCGCCGTGCTTGCGTCACTCCCTTACCCCTCCTACCAGTTCCTATGGCCACTTGGCCAGTGCGAACGCAAACAGCAAAACCGAGTTTGGGGGAGAGTAGTTCTTAGAACTGTTTAGAAGTTGAACAGTTCTTATAACTAAGTTATAACCCTCTTCTGACCCGCTGAACGAGACGAGGCCGGCCGCTTCGCGTGAGGGGCACTGGTCCGTCTTTGTGAACAGGATGGGCGAGGTATCTTTCTCTGGAGAGAGCGAGGGATGCAGGGTCGGGGCCAGCATGGGCTTGCTCATCTCCATCCATGAGAGGCGAGTGGCATGCTCTCCTGCTTCTGCATGTCTGAGCCTCAGGCAGGAAATTCACTATTCGTGGCCTTCTGAGGGATGCAGGGGGGCCCTGCATGCCGCGCAATCGACTCGTGACATTTGTAGCAATGTCACGAGTGAAAATTGCTCTTATACAAGCGCTGCAGTAGCGAGCACTTGAAGGCTTAACGGATTTTGCGTTCGCCGGATGGCCGCAGGGAAACAGCGAATCAGGAGAGCGGCGCCGAGTTGCTGAAAGCAGGAAGGTCGCCATCCGCTGAGCTGCAAGGCAGTCGCTCGTTCCGCTGATGGGGCTAGTCGACAGCGAGGCAAAGGTTTCAAGGTAGTCTGATTCCTATGGCGAAATGGGCCGCTTATATAGTCAGTAACCATGCCCATTCTGGAGCGCTTCGGTGTGCACGAGACGGGAAGCACCCTGATAGGATCGCGCTTCCTCGCTTCTTCGCCATAGGTTCGTGCAGTTCCCGCAGCCCAGCCAATCAGCGAGCTAGACAGCTCCGTGCTGTGCTGGCTGTGCAGCTGCACTACGTTTTAAAGTAAAGGCTTCAATATTCTCGAGAAAAGGAGTTTTCCCACTGCATATAGCTACGCAATACGAAGTGAACGTTCTCGAAAGGGAACCCAAAGTACAACATTTAATACATCATATAACACAACTTAAATTTGGAATGCCATAGTGATTTTATAAATAAGATGTCATAATACTGAAGTGATTTACAAATGTGCATTCAAACATGTTTGAGGTATATTTGTGGCAGATTGTTAAAGTTTAATTTTGGCAGTAAACAAGGGTCCTAAACTTAAGTGTTGCCATTATATCTCTTCTGTGGCTTGTGGTTTTTTGAGAACAGCTGACCTGAGGCAAGGATTAAATGATACTTATGAAATCTGGATTGGCCCAAACATCTGCTTGTCTCTCTCCAGTCCTATTTAAGAAACTTTCATTGTTTCCTCCTTGACAAACAAATTATCATGATGTTGTCAAAGCAAGCACTCAACACTGAAAGCTAGCATTAGCTAGTGCTTTCAGTAAACATTCACATCTGAGTCTAATCATACATGCAAGAGAGCTCTCCACTTTACTTAGAATAAACCAACCATACACAAACCAAAACTTTTTAGGAGTCATCAGAAAAATATTTGCAACACAAGGAATATCTGTGTAGAATCAAAAATGTCCAAAAAGGTGATTTCTTTTAAATCCATATTTCATTAATTTATGTTTATTCCTTGAACACTTAAAACTGGACACTGTGCAAAAAAAAAATCAAGAAAAAAATAATATTCTCTATAAAATTAAACGCATAATGTTTAAAAACTATATTAATTGACCAGGATGTCAAATCATTGTCTTTTCTAAATGTTATTATACAAAACAACATATTTGAGATATCTGTTTAGCAGAATTATTCTATCAAAAATTACAATCAAAAACTAAAATAAACTGTTAAACTGTTCCTTATCTAATGTCTTTCATTCATTTATAAGTATTGACTGGGACACTTGAAACTGTACAAAGATTAATAAAGATGCATATTACAGTTTTTTTTTGGCAAACATGCCAAAACTATTCTTTAGTTCCATCTGTATATTATCTATGTAATATATGTAACACATTTTAAAAATGAAACATCAAGGTGTAATTTTCATCGTCTTTTCGTCTGCAGTGAATGTTATTAAAAGCTACTCACAAATGTGTTTTGTACAATAGCATTAAAAGGCATATACATAGAACTACATAGACCTGTGTTTGACATGACACTGGCATCCACATACATACAGACATACCATTCCATCCCGGCTCTGTTGATATCGTCCCACCAGCATTCGCTAGGCTCTCCCCAGTCGTAGGGAGTTCTCTGGCACTCAAAGTTCCACTGGCGGTCCGAGCCTTCTTTCTCACTGAAGTAACTCTTGATTGCCACTAATGCCTCACCATGGGGACACTGAAAGTTGAAGCCCTGGCGCCAGGTATTCACCCAATCCTCACTGGTTTCATACATGTAGCCCTGCTGAGAACTGACTGTGGAGAAAAGCATCAGCAGGCATAGAGCCTTCAGAACATATGCTAAGCTCATCCTGAAGTGAAACTCTGTGGAACCTCTCAATGCTTCCTCCGTCTTAAAGGCTCTCTGGGATGTGCTGTCCAGATGTTCTGTGTCCGGATCCAGGGGTGATAATTTTCAAAATGAGCAGACAGTTATGGTCAGGGATTGAACTTTTTTTGGTTAAGGAGGATGTTTCCAGCCTCCTCCCAAACTCTGCCGTAGACCCTGAGCTGGATGTCTTAAAGAAAAATCTCACTTTATGGCCAAATGTTTGTGTAAACGGAAAGTTTTTTTTCATCATTGTGTTAAACAGGAACTTTTCCATGAAATTTGGACTAAGAAATTTTTTTATTTTCAATGATATACACTGTAAAAAGTAAATATGGATAGTTGTTACCTCAAACAACTATTTATAGCTGATCTGAATATTTTATAATTACTTCATTATAGCCTACCAAATTTATTCAGAATCATCATTTTAAATAATATATTTGACTAGTTCCTTTAGGCATTACCGCATTATGTACTTTTATATATATATAAAAAAAGTTTAACAAAATTTATTTCACACTCACAAAGGGTTACAAACTGTAACCCCAACTGTAACAATAGGGTTACAACAATAGGGTTACAGTTACAAAATTGAATTAAGAATAATCTTCGCCCAAACATTTTCCAAACTGCTTGTCATAGGTTCGCAAGGATACTGAAGGCCATCTCAGGGTCTTGGGTCATAGGCAGGGACATGCCCTGGACAGATGACCAGTACTTATGTATATATATATATATATACTATATATACTATGACATATATATATATTGTAGTATATGTACATATAGCATAAGTAGGCTATATATTATGTATTATATACCGAGATTTGGTTACACTTTATTTTAAGATCTAATAATAACAGCGTAATTATACATTTACTGTGTAATATCAATTAACAACAGTGTATAAAGATTAGGATTAGGCTTTAGTTCAGGTTTAGTTGCAGCTAATTACATAACGTGTAACAAAGATACCGTTAAATAAAGTGTTTGGTAACACTTTACAATAACTGTATGCTATTAACCATTAGTTAAGCATTAGTAAACAGTTAATTCATCATTTATAAAGCATTGACATTAACAAGCAGTTTATAAATACAACTATAAATGCTTTATTCTTGATTTATAAGCATATCTAAAATTGTGTTTAATAATTGTATTTTCATACTTTATAAATAATCAGTTTATCATTTGTTAAGTATTGCATTGTTTACAAACAAGTTATTTAGGAGTTTTCAGTGGTTCATAAGATTACTATTACTATATTCATACATCTTAAATATTTCCTGTATTACTGTGTTGTGTTTGTTTAATTTTTCTGTTTAGAAGATAAATGAGCCTTTAAATCTCCTTTGTAAATGCTTTACAAGGCATGACTAGTCCTCACTTTAGATGAGCTCACAAAAAGAGTTAAACTGACCACTACTAAATGCTTTATATCTACCTGAATAAACAATGAATTACAGTAAGAATACATAATGCATTTCTTAACACACTTAGTAACTATTACTATATGTCTGAATAATAAGATGTATGAATGTACATTTAAATAGTTTCTTAAGCATTTACTTACACTTTCTAATTTTCACTTTTTTACTCTACACGTTCTTATGAACCACTGACAACTCCTAAATAACTGGTTTGTAAATAATGCAATACTTCATTTAGAAATTGTAAATTGATCATTAATAAAGTATGAAAATACTATTAAACACATTATAGATATGCTTATAAATCAAAACTAAAGCATTTACAGCTGTATTTATAAACTGCTTATAAATTAATGATTTATAAATTATGAATTAACTGTTTACTAATGCTTACTAGTGTGCAGTTATAAAAAAAAGTGTTACCAAGCTTTTTTAGAGCTGTTTTTTTAAGTCAATTTTATAGAGCTGTGCAATAATATAGTTTACATTTTGAATGTTGCCTGGTCTGATGAGTCTCGATTTCTGTTGAGACATTCAGATGGTAGAGTCAGAATTTGGCGTAAACAGAATGAGAACATGGATCCATCATGCCTTGTTACCACTGTGCAGGCTGGTGGTGGTGGTGTAATGGTGTGGGAGATGTTTTCTTGGCACACTTTAGGCCCCTTAGTGCCAATTGGGCATCGTTTAAATGCCACGGCCTACCTGAGCATTGTTTCTGACCATGTCCATCCCTTTATGGCCACCCTTTATGGCCACCCTTTATGGCCTCCCTTTATGGCCACCATGTACCCATCCTCTGATGGCTACTTCCAGTAGGATAACGCACCATGTCACAAAGCTCGAATCATTTCAAATTGGTTTCTTGAACATGACAATGAGTTCACTGTACTAAAATGGCCCCCACAGTCACCAGATCTCAACCCAATAGAGCATCTTTGGGATGTGGTGGAACGGGAGCTTCGTGCCCTTGATGTGCATCCCACAAATCTCCATCAACTGCAAGATGCTATCCTATCAATATAGGGCAACATTTCTAAAGAATGCTTTCAGCACCTTGTTGAATCAATGCCACGTAGATCCATTAAAAAATATCGCTGAGTAATAATATAGATTAGATTTTGCGATGATATAATCAATCAAGAAAGTTGGGTAAAGTAGAGGACCCACCCATATATTCAACATGACTTATAAAGTTGTTTATTTAATAGACATGATTTAATTCATGTCAAAAAATATGATTTAACATCTCTGATTTTAACCTAAAATTTTACATTAAGTAACACAAACAAAACTAGATTAAAAGATTATATCAGGCCTTAAAGTATAAGTAAGAATTGCAGGTTATAGTTTTTAGTTTATCTATAGCAAAACACTTATACAAAGTATGCTCATATTAAAAAGCATTAACCTTCAGAATGGGGAATACTGGTTGTGACCTCTAGCTCACAAGTTAGCCTACTCAAGGTCACTAATATCAGAGGAACATTGTGTTATGCATGTGCCTAACACTAAGTAATGTTTACAGTCTTTTTTCAGTTGACTGACTTGTATTGCTGTTTTATTCCAGGTCATCCTCTCCTTATTTTAAAATCTAACATTTTGCTGTAAGTAATATTTAGTAACAATAAAAACAGATTATTTAGTATGTCAAGCCACATCAGATGCTATAAGCCTTTGATCCCCTAAAACTTTATCTCAGAGATAAGTCTTCGGCACAATCTTGTAAAACACAAACATTTATCTCTGGAGCTCAGATAACCATCAGTGTTTAGGTCTTCTGCAGACTTTTTTAAGTTATCATAGTGTTCTGTTTAAACATTAACTTGTCTTATCAATGATTGGATGCAAAGCAAACTTTGTACTAGCATAGCAACTAACAGAGCTACAAAGCCATAATGTGGCTGGTTGGATTGTTGAACATTTGAAGACCTAAGCCAAAGTCAAAGTCAATATATTTACATTATACAGGTGGAAACTACAAGATTGTATTTTTTCACATAAACCACTGTGCAAACATGTAACACTACACCTAAAGCAGAAATGTAACATAAAACAGTCCAGGCACATGAGTTATTACAACAAATATTGACAGTATAAGTTAACACTGTTGCAATATTGCATATCAGAACATAATGCATAATAGAAATGGGATATGGTGCAATCATATATTATATTATATTATAATTATATTATATTATATGTTATATTATATGTTTATTATATTATATTATATATTCTTTGAGTGTAATTTCTTTGTTTAGTCCCGTAATATATACTGTACAGTATAGGTACATTTGGTTTGAAACTTACTTTGCGACTGATAAAAAATATGTTCTATATAGTTTGAATGTGTGCAATATGAATGAAAATCGAACGTACTACATCTGCCATGTTGTCATGACCTATGGCATCAGTTGGGTTGCTTCACTGCCATTCACAAATCCTCTCCCATGGCCTCATGGGATAGTAAAGTGTCCAGTGGATGCACAACTCCAAGTGTTGTTATTTTTGTATTAATAAAAGTACTGCTTGCGGTTAGACCCTCTACTCTCCATGTGTGAATCAAGCTGTGACAATTGTATTATATAAAAGACCAATAATGACAGTTTAGATTAAAAAAAATTATTTAGAATCTAATAATTTCAGTCTTGACTTTCCGTATAGACAGCAGAATTTACGTAGGCCCTTGTAATTTGTACTTCTATATCATCCATTTACTGATTTTTAGAAGATATAAACTCCCCTCACATGCCACTTCAAATAATAAAATAAGTCTTATAAGCCTGAAAATCATAACTTTAAAGTAATTTAATATCACTATTATAAATATGTTCAAACATTTGCAGATATCAGCTAAAGGACAATTTGAGTAAAGAGAACATAATAAATGACTTCTGGTCTGTAATGTGGCTCAGTGGTAGAGCATAAGGACATGAGTTCAAGCCTGGCAACTCCAAGAGGAAATTAATCGTGTGAGTCCCACTGCTCCAGTAGGTATATTTCAAGTAACAAACAATGAGCTATACATTACAAGTGCTGTGCATTAGGCCTTTCACTGCAAAACTGCAAACAAATCATAAATAGCTCATAATACTCTGAAACAAGAGTATCAGGCTAGTTCCTGTATTAATGCACAGAATAAAAGTATCCCCAAATGTTTGCAGGTATTTGCGATTTAATACATTTTAATTATATTATAATTCATATCTTTACTTGCGAAAAACAACATATTACTGTAAAATGACATTTGATGTTCTGTTTTTATTTCAATTACAAAAACTTTTCACATGAAACGTAGAGACATCTGGATGCAAAAACATTCATATTAATAAATATTTCTCCACATTTTGGTCTACATTTCGCTTCAAATCTGTGTTACAGAGATTAATTCTGTCTGTCCTCATCTGGCACAGTGACTTTGATCTGTTTGGAGAAGCGCCACTCTCAAAGTGTACAAAAATAAATAACTGCACATGTTCAGAAATAGTGTGTGAGTCACATCTTGAGTTTCATATCAGTTTAAATGGAGCAGATCACAGAGATGAGTATTTTTAGATGGATCATTCCATTAAAAGCACCTTAATTTGGGACAGTGGGATTCAAACTTGTGTGTTCATTCACTCATTCATTCTCTACTGTTCTTTTGTCCTGTAATTTTACTGGGCACCAGTAAGTAACGTTTAGACACAAATAAACAACAAACACACATAATAATCAAAACTCAACAACAACATCAACTGCCATTTCCCCTGTTATAGCAAAGGAAGCCAGTTCATCTCTGGAGGCTGTACTAGACTTCCTTTTATAGTTTATATGGGCACAAAAGGTGTATGTCAGAAAGCAAATGTGTTTGAGAACTGTACATCTGTAAACAAGAGGAAATTATCTAATTTAAACTCTTGCAGCACAGACATTTATAAAATATAGTTTATAACTGATCAGTCTATGCACAAGTATGTGCAAACTTTAAAAAAAATTGATTCCTACAATGTTCCATAATGGAGATTGACTGATTATTCGATTTGCAAAGCTAATTTTTTTCTTTAACAGTGGATTGGTGGGTCAGCGCACTGTCCAGAGTTTGGGAGAGGTGCAGAAAAGGTCCTGAATTGACCGCTAACCTAAAAAGCTGTTAATGGCCAAACGATTTAGTTCCCTAATCACCTTCACAAAAGCTGCTCTACAACTGAGGAGATTTGAGTGAACAATAAGAGAAGAATAAGGAAAGAAAAGGTGAAAACGGGTTTGCAACACTCAATGGGAATGTAAGGTGTTTAAATTTAAATAAGTTTAAATATTTGGGTAAAATATGGACAAACCCAACCATTGGGTTTAAATATTTTATTCAAACATTTAAACTGCCAGTTGTGTTTGTCCATGTTTGACCCTTGTTTTTAGACTGTTTTGTCTGCTATTGACAGCCTTTGAAACCTGACCAATTAAATATAGTTGCAAATCAGGTACAACATGTGGCTGCGGAAACCCATTTTGCACGTGCGACTGAGTGTTTGTGGTTATGATACGTTACGCTGTCTCTTCAGTGCAAGCTGCAGGAAGAGAAAAACGACAGTTTCTCCCTCTTGTGTGGCTTTATCTACACAACCATCACCACCTCTTTGACCCAAATACATACCAGCACTTCTGGTTGCCTAGTTTTATCTTGTGTTGTCTATGCTTATACATAGTAAGATTTAAGAAAAAAGAAGACAGTAAATTAATACTTTAAATTGATCAAAAGTGACAGTAAAGACGTTTGCATCATTACAGTTTTTAACATAGATAAAACACCAATGCAGTATATTAGAATGATTTCTGAAGGAATAAGGAACGGCTGCTGAAAAAAATCTGCTTTTATATTGCAGGAATAAATAACATTTTAAAATATATTACAGTAGTGTATTACATTATTGTATTACTATTACAGTAACTGTATTACATAAAACAGTTGTTGTAAATTGTGATATTTTTCACAATATTACTGTTTTTACTGTATCTTTTAAATGCCTTGTGGTAAGCATAAGAGACTTCTTTTAAAAGTCAACAGGCCTTTTTACTGACAGCTGCATCATTCACCATATCACATAACTGATGCTCCCATGATTCAACTTCATACATCTTTAAATTTTTGCTATTTCTGCAACATCATGCCAATTTGCTCAAGCGCGGAGCTTTTCTGATAGCTTTATCAAAACAAACGTTTATTTGGTTTTCAATATCTATCATATTATATAATAGCTTAAGTTATAATAGGAGGAGTGGCTGACTTCATGAATATAAGTAGCCTACTGTAAATAATCTGATATCTGCCAGATTTGCAACAGGCACATTTAAATGTTTTGGTAACTTCATAGTCTTGTGTTTATGAATACTCAACTCCATTACATAATACAGGAAATGACTCAAGTGTCATATGAAATAATGTCATGTCACTGTAGCATGTCACTAAGGAACATTTTCTAAATGAATGTATTTCATGTGATGTAGATGTTTTTGTAATGCCTAGAATATTTACTAAATCATATTTAATGTTCATAATATAATATATCAAATAACAATTAAATCTCAAGAGTATTTCAGGTATATAAAATTCACTGTAAAGAATTTAGTGCGTGTAAGTACGGTAAAAATAGTGCAGTTTAATAGAGCAAGGGCTTGTTTGTTATCTAGACCTGTTTTGATTAAGAGAGATTCAATGATCTATTAAAAGAAAAGAGTTAAAAGTCCACCATGCATTAAAAGTTTCTCAAAAAAAAAAAAGAAAAAAAAAAGAGGCACATGCCTGACTCCAGGGCACCCACCTCATTAGAGCAATGGATCACGGTTTCTTGGAAGAAGTGTCGAGAGCCTTTGTGAAGGCGGTGGGCATTTTACTGTAAGCTGCCTTGACAGGGGAATAATGGGAGAGAAGAGCATGATGGGTTAGAAACTAATCACTCCTCAGAAGACTTTTAGAAGCCTCTCGCCATTTGTCTCGCCCTAAACCTTCTTTCATTAAAACTAAAACTATTTGCACACTAAGGAGTCATCAACCTCAAGATGCAGCTGATAACACCTCTTGAAGACCTCTTTCTCAAAAACCTCAAACTAAAGGCACTATATGAAAATATGAATATTGCTGGTTCTGTGATGAATTGCTTTTTAAAGTTCCTCATTTGTAAGTCACATGGGGGGGAAATGGCTGCTAATGAATACATGTAAATGTTCCTATCATTTCATCCAGATGAAGTCACAGACAGCTATTGTGAATCAGGAGCCCTGACATCCAGCTATTTCTTATTTTGACCTTCAGTACAGTACTCCTTTTTATGGACACACCCAGTCATCTGTATTAATGTTGTTCTGACAGATATGTCATCTTGGTTTGGATACAGCATCATTCAAAAATGGAGATGTACTAGTCAACCATGATTATTTTATTTTTGTGTATGGAGCTGAATTCGGAATAGCACATTAATCTAATTATTTTTGCAATCATAACTATGGTAGAATTCTACCAGTGAAAGTGTCTGATAATAGGGGTCTTATTAAATGATTAGGATTCGACTGGTCATGTGACCCACACATGGCTGCCACCATGCAGCGATGCAATCCAGCATCTAGGCCACTGATCACTGAGATCATGACTGATGAAAATTCAGCTTTGCATCACAGTAATAAATTATATTTTAAATTTAAAATAGAAAACAGGTCATTTCAATTCCAATAATATTTCACAATTTTACTGAATAGATTCATATAATGAATCTATTTAAAAAAAATTTTTTTGTATCTTACCAACCCCAAACTTATGAATGTTAGTAGGCTATATTAATAGTATAAAGTATATATTTATATAAATAAATATATTTACAAATGTTTTTACTGTGCCAAAATATTTTATGGTGGTCTTTCAAATACACTTTCATTCACTCTTCTCCATTGATCACTATGACCTTGTGACATCCTCTGTCTCACTGACCTTTAGTGAGCACATAACCACTAGGGTTCTCACATGGCTTGGTGAATAGAGTGCTTCATTAAAACAGCCAGCACTCAAGGGCGGAGCCTAAGTGTTCTCCACCTATCGGTGGCTTTCACCACAGAGGGGTGTGGGTTACCTCCATATCAAGACCAATTGTAGTACTTGCTCTTTTGAAAGCACAATATTGACTTTTGTTTCTCTCGCATGTCACTGTGGAGCAGCCATAGCAGATTTTTTGTGATGTCTGCGTTCTGTTTACTAATATGAAAGGTTGATGCACCCTTGATTAAGTTAGCGTTGTATGAATTACTTTCTTCACTGACACAAAGATCATCAGATAGTGGATGATCAGATAGTGGATGATCTTTGAGAGACAGAGTGCATGAATGGTTTACGTTGCACTCATTTCATTATGCTCTGATGGAAAAACAGATTATTAAACTGGCAACAGTATAGCCTATGTATTTACTGAATATACTTGGCACAATGTATTCACATAGCAGAGGGTTAATCACATCAGCATCAACTGCAGACTCACATATGCACACAATATTTGACTATAAGTGATGGTAAATCAGCGCATACAGTAATATAGCGTGCCATTTTTTTGGAGCAGGAGGGTTATTGATTTTGCTGTCAGTCTGGCCCACACTTCCCTCAGGCTGTGTCCCGCTCTGTGTTGGCTGTCTCTTCATCACTTCCTAGATAGCTCCTCTAATTGTGTGTGGGGAGATGAGTTCAGGCCCCCCGCTGACCTGCTGGCTCCAGTAAGACCTGACAGAAACATGAGGCGAGAGAGAAGAATAAACCTACGTGATGGAAACTACATCTTAGTAGCATCTAAATGCTTCCTGCTATGCTCAGCTTGCACAACATCTAGTTGTGTTGTTATAGCACCAGTGAGAATACTGATATACACTGCCGTTCAAAAGTTTTGGATCGGTACGATTCTTTATGTTTTTGAAAGAAGTTTCTTCTGCTCACCAAGGCTGCATTTATTAGATAAAAAAAAACAAAAAACTGTAATATTGTTACATATTTACTCCAGTCTTCAGCGTGATCCTTCAGAAATCATTCTAATATGCGGATTTGATGATCAAAAAAACATTCATTATTATTATCAATGTTGAAAACAGTTTTTTTTCATGAATAGAAAGTTCAAAAGAACATATTTTGTAACATTATAAATATCTTTACTGTAACTTTTGATCATTTTAATTAGGGGTGTTAAATGATTAATCGCGATTAATCAAATCCAAAATAAAACTTTGTGTTTACATAATAAATGTGTGTGTAGGCCTACTGTGTATAATTATTTTATAGATATAAATACATACACATGCTTGTATATATTTAAGAAATATTTGCATGTATATACTATATATAGATTTATATATAATTTATATTATATATAAATATTTTATATATAAATAACACATTTTTCTTAAATATATAAATGCACGTGTGTGTACTTATACAAAATCATTTTACACAGTACACACACATTTATTATGTAAACACAAACTTTTATTTTGGATGTGATTAATCGCGATTAATCGTTTAACAGCCCTAATTTTAATTCATCCTTGATGAATAAAAGTATTGATTAATTTGATTTATTTTCCCCCAAAAAATTAAATAAAAATCCGTACTGACCTCAAACTTTTTTTAATGAAAAGCTTTCTATTTTAGATAAATGCTGTTCGTTTGAACTTTCTGTTCATCAAAGAATCCTAAAATAAAAATATAAATACCTGTTTTCAACATTGATCATAATGAAAAATGTTTCTTGAGCATCAAATCATCATATTAGAATGATTTCTGAAGAATCACGTGACACAGACTGGAATAATGATGCAAAAAAAAATATTCAGCTTTGATCACAATAAATTACACTTGACTATTTTAAATTGTAATACTATTTCACAATATTATTGGGTTTTTATTTTTAATCAAATAAATACAGCCTTGGTGAGCAGAAGAGACTTCTTTTAAAAACATAAAAAATCTTACCGATCCAAAACTTTTGACTGAAGTGTACATATATTTGACGTAGTCTAAAGTGTGGTCCAAATATCTGAGATCACTAATGAAAATGCTTTCATTTTCTTTTCTTCTTCTCTCCCCACACCTGTTGTTTCTCATTATAAAGGTCATGACTGCAGGGCTGTCATACCGTGTCCTAATGGCTGCAGATAAAACACACAACAATAAATAAAGCAGATAAATGCTGTTCTTTTGAACTTTCTATTCATCAAACAATCCTGAGGGTGAAAAATGCAGTTTCCTTAAAAAAATATTACGCAGCACTTACTGTTTTAAACTTATTAACAAATGTTTCTTGAACACCAGAATGATTTCTGAAGGGTCCAAAATTAGCTTTGCGATCACAGGGACAAATTACATTTTAAAACATATTAAAATAAATGATAAAGTAGTTATTAGGTAGCTGAATCGCAGCCAAGATCTTCATAACCCTCCTGACATTAAGAAAATCTCTGAGAACTGTAGTTTACGATAAAATCGCTTTACAAAAATAAGCTAATTTTTACATTTAAATTTAAAACCATTATTTAATATATCATTATAAATAATTGTGAATAAACAATTTAGGAAATATATATATATTTAAAGTTCGCTTTTAACCACGGTCTGTTGCTGTGTTGAGAAAATACCTTCACTGTTTTACCCTGACACAAATATTTTTCAGCTCACTTGGATGAACCCTACTCATCCATGAAGCAAGAAGTGGCCTAAACACTACAGATGTGTAACTCTGTTTACACTGAGAGGATAAATGTGGTCATTTTATTATTCTTAGTCATTAAAATGTTCCACCTTCCAGCCAGAGGTTGCATTCCAGAGCAAAGGCTCTATGTAAATATGACACAGAGGTGGCATGAGAAGTCTACAGCTCCACCAAAATCAGGATGCAATGTTTTACCCAAAGACATCTTTCAAAGTAAAAAAGTATGCTAAATTCAGAAGTTTTTGAGTGTTGTTGAGAGAGCAATTAACCAATTATGCACTATAAACAGAAATAAACACCTCTATCATTTAATGTAGCAACATCACAATGTTCTTCTCATTTAGTGTAGCTCTTATACATACACTGAATTTTGACACTGCTGTCACTACAGCGAACAACGCTGTCAGCTGAGGTTGAGAGATATCCATCCCATGGTACATTAGAGGCCAGGGGGAAAACCCTTATCACCATCCATACTCTCTACTGGCAATGTGAGCCAGTGTCATTAAGATAAACACAAAAGAGGCCACAAACTTCATGCTTTCTAAAACGTCTAAAGCTCCAGGCAGTCTTCGAAACTATCAGGCTAGATTTATTTAATTGGATCACAACTGTGTTCCACACAGATCAAGAAAACACTGCTGATAGACGATGCATGGCTGGAAGGGAAAGGGCACAGAAAAAAGCCACCCCTAAGAATAGTTCAGGCATCAAAGGGCTCAACACACTATCTACACTTCAGCTTGTCAGCTAAAGAGTTGTTTTGATGCTGAAAGTAATGGCAGAGTTTACTTAGTGTCAAAGGGAGGGGGAACAGACGAGTGTGTTCAAGAGGATGCCATCTTTCCGTGCCGTTGCACAGGTATGGCATTGTTGATGAACTGGGATCTGGCAGTTCATGCACTTGCCACATTCAATCAGCAAACCTATACTGGAATGCAGAACCTCCCAGAGGACTTGCCAATAGCCTGATCTATGTAAATACTAAGCCCTCGCCTTCTCAGCAGGACTTCAGAAATGTGTTGATGTTTATGTCACGTAAATGATCTTCTCACGTAAACCTTTGCATTGTTTACTCGTGTCATTCCAAACCATTGCAAGAAATATGTTTTTTTTTTCTTCTTCTGCAGAACACAAAAAAGATAAAAATTTTTTTTTTTTTGGTCCATAAAATGAAAGTCAATGGCGTGTTGTTTTGGACTCCACTGAGTTTCATTGTACAGAAAAAAAAAACAGTCGTAACATTCTTCAAATATTTTCTTTTGTGTTCCGCAGAAGAAGAAACATAAATAGAATGTATGTTGACTGATTTGTTTTTTGTGAACTATCCCTTTAAAATTACAAATATATGTTTGTATAAGAATAAGGATTTTAGTCACTTTTAGTTAGACTTTATATACATAAATATATATATTATATATATATATATATTACATCCTGCATTACAGCTGCAATTATTCTTTTTACATCTATAATTACACTATTGACCCTTCCCTTGCCCCTTAACCCACCTTTAAACCTAAACACACCACCAAACCTGTGCCTAACCTTACCCATATCCCACCTCAATGGCAGCAATAATGCAACATGAACACAATGAGTACATTATAACTAACATTTTTAATAAAAGTGTTACTGATTTTATATGAATCTATAAATCATTTTAGATCATTCACAACATTTACCATTATAATAGGGATTCATTGATGCATTCATTCTTTTCTCTATGAAAGTACCTCAGGCTTCAAAAGAAACTGAGAGGTTTTGCAGTGAGAGGAATTATATGGATTACATAATTGGCCTAGTGAAGCACCTGTGTGTACATGTTTGAGGCTCCACACCCACAACAACAATACATGCACCTATTTACTGATCATTTATTAAGAGATACAGCAGTTTAAGCGCTGTTCTAACATCACATTCTTGTATCACTCAAGTGCCAAACACATTCATATTTAACTGATTAATTAAATTTAACTAATGTATGGGGCTTTGGGTTCAAACATACCCCCCAAACTCAAAGAAAGAACCAGTAATCCCAGTGTGCAGGAACTAACACCTGCACTTGTTACATTTGGTAGAGCCTGTCTGGATTATGAGAAGAAAAATGTGTGAAATGACTCTTTTTTTTTTTTTAAATACCATATTGAGAGATTGAAACACTATGGCTCATAGTGTGTATGCCTGGTGTAGGTGGGTTCTCCTCTGCTTCTGCTGCCTCCCACAAATGACCTTGAATGGAGTGCAGATCACATACTTGAACTTGAGTATTCCAAAACAGGTCACTGCGGAAAATGTTCCTCCCCTTAATAATCTCTGTAATGAAGACCTACAAAAAGAAGAAAGTGTGTTTTGTATCATAGCGCCATCTGTACTTTCATAAATGCCACTTGAGTAAATTATATGATTAAAAAAAATATTCGAAATTTTATTCAACCACTTAAATTGTTTTCTGATCAGTTGACAGCAAGTCTATCCCCTTAAAAAAAATAGGCAGTAGACCATGGTACAGTGATGGTATCAGATGTCAGTACCATGGCATTCTGACATGAAATAATGTATAATGGTATTTATAATATGGCACCTCCAAGAATAGCATGGTACTACCATTATAGGCTACATGCCCATAAAACTCAGACAGTATACTGGGACAGGCCTATATGTTCAAAAAAGCACTTTGGTACTTTATTGTCATTCAAACAATCAAAATATACCGGTGGATTTACCTTTGACATTAATTCATGGGATCAGGAAAGAAGATAATCTATAATTTTGAGTAAAGCACACAGTTTAGAGTTTGAAAGAAACAGCACTGAACTGCTGCTCAAGCCAGTATGAATTCCACCCCCGTTTACGAGTTATTACGCAAAAGCAAGGCGCCTTGTGATTGGTCAAAATCTGCCCTCCCTCTTTTGAAGGTAACTTATTAAAAGAGCCGATGGGCGGAGTCTCGCCCCGACTATATATTGAGTGGGTACAACCAAAGGTACCGGGTACGACTTTGTCCTTTTTTACAACATTAAGGAAGGGGACAACATCGCTGTAAAGTCCATAAGGCCCGCTCAAACACCACCAAAAAGGGAACTAAATACCGAAAATGTCTGCAAAAAAAGAGGGTGACGGTGGATGGAAGAGCTTTATCTGGAATTCTGACAAGAAGGAATTTTTAGGACGCACAGGCGGCAGTTGGTGTAAGTGTTCTCGAGATTTTTCATCAGCGCCTCTTCTCTTGGATTAAACTAGTTTTTCTCCTTTATTAGATGTTAATATTGATACGTACCAACGTTAAAGACAGGATAAACGGCTACAGCGTGTTTCCAGACTTAGGAAAAGTTCAGCACCTGTTTGATTTGACTGACTGCGTCGTGACTTTCGTTTTCTAAGGGGAAAAACGCCTCGAGATGGCGCCTTGCTGTTATAACTAGATTATCATATTTGAGGTATTCGTATAAACGAATAGGTGAACAGTGTTCTATCTAACGTTAGTGCATAGAGTGTGCCGATAGAATCGAGTTATAGTCATGTACGTTAACGTTAATAGAAGGACTGATCAGTGAATCATACATGGCGTGATGAGCCACAAGGTGGTGAAATAGCATCGACGGATGAATGGAAAAAATATGAAAACAGTGCTTTACACAAAATATTTTTATATATTTAATCAATTGTTTACTTAAATGTTAAAGTTTAGGTCCATGCTGGGGGTGTTTGAAAAGAAACAAGGTTATTTTGAAGGTCGTTATTATACGGATGTTATTACTGTGTAGGAAATATCAGTCAGCTAACTTAACGTTACATCTGAAATGGTTAGCAAGGACAATTAGCAATTATCCAACCAATAAAACAGAAAATGTAATTTTGATCGTAGCTTTGTAAGCATCAAAATGGTTTCAAAGTTACAACCTGCAGTGATCTGTAACTACTAAGAAAATCGAGTTCCAAACCAATTAATCGAGTTGAAATTATTGTGGCATGGATGGAAACAACATTTTTTTACAGTGGAGAGTAAAAAAATAGCAAATTTCAGTCAGACAAATGACATGAGCGTGTTTGTGCTGGTGACTATTTTCTTTCGTCAAGGTGACTCCAAGTAATTTGGCTTGTTTAGATTATGGCTTAGAGTTAGTAATATTGTAATAATAATATTAATAATTGCTTATTTATGACTGATTTCCCTTCCTGCCTTCGTTGTAAATATTTATCAGCTGAGTTTGCCATTTTAATATAGGCATTTCAAGCTGGAGACTGTAGCTGATAGTTTTTATTTTATTTTATCAGTTGTTAACATTTGTGTTTATCTATGCCCTCCTGATAGAAGATTGACTTGTGTGTACGTTACATTTGCTGCACTTGCAAATGGCTGTTATTAAAGTTACATTATCCACTAACCAGGCGTTATAATAAAATGCTTTAAATATTTAATAGGGCTCAATAAGTTGTTTAAAACACGCAGTTAACCAATGAAACGGGTGGAAAGAACATGAAACACAGTTTTGAGTTGAGTCTGACACATGTGGGAGTCCGTCACATGTAGCTTAGCCAGCTAAGCTTTATCTGTGTGCTTGAAGTTTCATTTAAAAATGAATAGAAATGCGACACGTTTCGTAAAGTTTTCGTAAAATCGTTGACTTTAAATGAACGTGTTTATAGTTTGGTTTGAGGAATTTGGCAAATGCGATACAAACAAACCGTACGGGTTGAGAGAGTAAGGAGATGCTAGCGGTAGAGGAAGCATTTTCACTGACGCATATGATTTCATTAGAGCCTGTATGATTCATTTAAAGAGGAGTTTTTGACTTTATTGTATCGATTTAACACCTTTCATTCTCTATTGCCGTCAGCAATAATTGTTTATGGAAAGTTGTTCATTTTTTTTCACCCAGGCTGCTATCCCGCAAAATACTGTAACTGGAGACCACATGAAAAACAAATTATTGTTACATGATTAATTATTGGTTTTAGTGAAGCCTTAGGGAAACCAATGAGAAGTGTGAGAGACTGAATGACATAGTTAACAGCCTATAGAGGCGTTGCGTTCACTGTTTGCATGTGATTACTCTTACTCTTCGTGAAAGTGGGTTTAATAAAGCTTTAAACATCATAGTAGTTTAAAAACAGAGATCCTGTTATTTATACCCTCAGAGACAAGCTTATATCTCAGCCCACACTGAGAATATGACACGTAAAACTATTGTTTGTGGGACTGTATTCAAACTTGAATGTGTTTCCTGTGTAGATTTTAGAGGCGGCAAAGGTTTTAGTGCCAGGGCTGAAGGAAAAGAAGTATAACCCCATCATCCACACACACAGACAAACCGCCCCTTGTGTTTGGTGGCGACTGGTTTGAAGTGGTTGTTGGGGGTCGCTTTCAATGAAGCCCACAGACTGGCACAGTAACTGACAGACAGGAATGTTATTCTGCAGGTCGCATTCTGTTGTTGCGTCACACAGACACTGGGATTTCTGTTGACGCAGTTACTTCAGACAGAAACGTTTGGGTTGTTTCATGATTACTGGCAACTTTGCATAAAATGGCTGGGCTCAGAAGGCAGCTGGCTACCTCAGTTTGGAAAATTAGAATGGCCGATTAAGACCCACATTTTTGGCATGTTTGTGTTGGTATTTTGTATATTATTGGAAATATAATTTTTTTTATGATCAGTAAAACTGAATTAAAGACTCAATCAGTGCATATCAGATAAATGTTCTTAAAAAAGAATTTTCAATTATGATTTTTTAAATAATATTTTAATTTAGCGTTTCACAAGTCACTTATCTCAAAAGACAGCTGACTGGGGTTTTGTTTCTCTTTATTCTTAGTAGTTTAGATACTGTATAGAAGTTAGGAGTGTATAGAAGAGGTAATTGTGACTATTTTTCTTGCAATTTTGAGTTTATATGTCACAATTCTGACTTTTTCTCAATTAATTAAAAAAAAAGAAAAAGCCATTTAAGCTGACTGCAATCATTACACACATGACTGGCTGTCTCTGTAATAAACCAAGGCAGGACATTTTATTTTATTTTTATTATTAAAATAGGAATAATGAGGCAAATTACCAAAAATAGGACAAATAGCGAATTAAATAAAACAAATTAAATAAACAAACAGAAACAGATGGCAACAGTTTATGAGGCTGCTTTCCCTTTAAGAATGAAGTACATGGTCAAAACGAATTTTAAAAAATGCAATGTGTGCATGGATGAGTCACTCACAGAAAAAAAACTAGGCTATAATATGTAAAGAAAATACTAGATGAGGTGAATTTCTATGTCATGCCAACTTTGAATGCTCAATTTATGCCTCATCACATAGGGTAAAGTTAAATGCTTTTCAAAATAATGTGGACTGAATGTGAATACATTTTAAACATTTGAGAGAACATGTTTACATTTGGTTTTGTGTTTGTGGAAACTGAATGCAATTTTTTATGCTCTAAAACATCCAATTGATTTCATGCAATACATTTTTTTTTTGCAGTCAAAATCTTCAGCTTCTACGTTATCTTCTATGGCTGCTTGGCTGGAATATTCATTGGCACCATTCAGGCCATGCTTCTGACTCTCAGCAACTACAAGCCCACATACCAGGACAGGGTTGCACCCCCAGGTAACAAACCAAATTGGTTGATGTTGAAGATATGACATGCCCAAAAGTGTTCAAGAGAGGTTGGGTAGCCAACTATTTGTACATAAAAGCTCTAAAAGTGAATCACCAAACTGAAGAGATACAGAATGAACTATATGTACTTTAACGCTAATAGGCCTAGTTGTTTTGACTGGCATGATTTGATAAGTACCATATGCGGCAGTGTTGGGTTGTTGGAGAATGGGAGAATGTTGTTGTGTAGTTGATGATTTTGACTAACTTTTGAAAGATGGTTTTATGTCTTGTTCTACATTTTCAGTTTTGTTGTAAATCATTGTATTTTAAAGTGAGATACCAGCGTTTGCCACCTGGTTGACAAGATTTTTAAGAGGGCTTGCCGTCACATGCTTTTAAAAGTAATTGAGGCAACAGGGACATTCCATGTTATTCTTTGCCATTGATATGGAAAAATGAAAAGAACAATCTGTTTTTGGGACATTCTCGTTTACACACATTCACACTGTTCCATTACGCTGGAAGTTAATTTTGCTTCTGTAAACCCTGACATTTCGGCGGCTCTAAAGGTCTGCCTGACCTCGGAGAGAATGAGTGGAGGTGGTAGAAGTGTGAGGGAGTAGAAGGAGACACGCACAGAAAGCCATTTTGACCTTCACACTCCTGGCCAGACTGACGAAGCTTCCCGTTTGGGTTCTAACAGCATTGTTGTTCCTCATCCACACACTTTGCATGTCTTTGAACTGGTATGTCTTGTAGTATTTCAGTCGAGGTTGACGTTATCAACATTTGTGAGCTTAAACATACCTTTGATTTAGTTTACAACAGGCACAAAAAAGATTGTCTTGATATTGAACTTAGGCTAAAAATGGGGAAAAGAAACAGTGGAGAGCATTGTGCAGTTTCCATAATCCCTGTTAGGTTGCCCGTTGCTCCACTGCCAGCCATTCGCCACACCAGCCATGCCAGTGAATGTTTGCACAGGGCACACTCCCGCCTTGGCATTACATTTAGCTGTATTCGTAAAGGCTCTGAACATAAATGCATCTGCCAAGAAGAGCCTTTTCCCCTTTAAGAGAGGGGGAAAAGTGGCGTTTGACACTTGAACGCCAAAGTCTAAAAAGAAACAACGTGAGTAGGAATGAAGTGGAGATCACCATGGTGTGCAGCTATTTGCTGCAAAAAAGGCCGGACATAGAAATGACATGCCGCCTGCGTTCAAGTCCCGCCTTCCTCTTAGGGGCTAAAAGTTTCCATTGTGTGACAGGAGCACGTGAAGTTGTGGAGAGGAGGAGGGGTAAGGTTGGGAGACTTTCGACAGCTCTAACCGGAGTCACAATGTGAATTAAACAATATCTATGTAACTCTCTCATGTGCAATACGCCAGAAGCTCCTCTTTTACACCAGATTCAGCATATGTATGGAAGGTCATTCATTACCAGGTTGTTGAAACAAAAATTGGCATTACAGAAAATGTAAAGTTTCCTTTTGCTTGTTCTCCTCTGCTTGCTCCGCTCACACCACGCCCCGTTGTGGCCTTACGTTCGTGGTGGAAAATTACTGCCAAGCTGGGAATTTGAATAGCACACTTCCATGACAATGAATGGACCTGGCATTCACTGCTCTCATAGCTGGAGGGAAAATCACTCTTCTGAATGTTCACAACACCAGTTGCTTGGGCCACATTTAATCTCCATTTTATTTACAGGCTTATCACACTCCCCACGCCCGGAAAAAGCGGAGCTCAGCTTTTCTATGGGGGACAAAAGTAGTTACTCTGCATATGTGAAAAATATCAGAGACTTTCTGAAAGCCTACGATGTAGAACTCCAGGCGGATAACACCAAATTTGAAGACTGCGGAGGTACGATAAGTATTACACATCTCAATAAACCCAAGTTTTTAGTTCTATTATTAAAGAGTTACTTCATCCAAAAATGAAATTTATGTAATTCATTACTCACCCTCATGTCATTTCATACCCGTAAGACCTTTGTTCACATAAGATATCTTTGACATCTTTGATAATCTGAGAGCTTTCTGATCCCCCCCAAAGACTGCAATGTTATCACCACTTTCAAGGCCCAGAATGGCAGTAAAGACATTGTTAAAATAGTGACTACAGTGGTTCAACCTTATTGTTTTGAAGCGACGGCCCACAATAATACTTTTTGTGTGCAACCCAACCCCCCAACCAACAACTTTGTTCAACAATTTCTTCTCTTCCGTGCCAGTCTCTTGCTTTGTTCATGTAGTAAACACACTGCAGCGTAGGGCTGTCAATCTTCCTCTATAATACTATTCGAATTCCATTCCTTATTTTATTTAATATTCGAATAATATCAAATGCTCAAATTCATCCTATTATTAATATTTACAACATTACACAGGCTTATGGATCACCAATGCCACTATAGCATGTGGTTGTTGTTACACGTACCGTCCACTAGAGGGACATCTAATAAACATTTTATTCGTGCTGAATATGGTTGAAGCGCTGCCGATGTTTTCGGCTAATATCTCGTGAAAACACCACCAACAATTCAGAAACTTATATCGTTCTTTTCAGTTCAGCTCGCCAAATCCGGTGAGATGTGTGCGTTTTTCTGCTTCACGGGCGCTTTGGGGGGCGCTTTTACGTCATTAAACATTTACCATTTTTTACAGTATTGTTATGATGATACATCATGGATAATGTGCACACTTGTGTTACGATTCAAAACCTTTATTGTTCATCAGACGAAACAAAAGCATTTCATTTTCACAGGCGTGTAAGCTAAGGCGGCGAGAAAGGCAAGATTGCATATCATTTTTTTTTTTAAATATACATAAAAAAGCAACATTCGAATAGTATTGATTTTTTAAATATTAAAATTATATTTGAATTTCGGAATTTGTTCCAACAGGCCTAGTGCAGCGCTTCCGGGTTCTTCGTCAGAACGCCGGCTCGCTATTGTCGTGGTGCTCATGTGAACCGAGTCAGAGACTGATACGAAGAGAAGAAATTGTTGAAAAGAGTAGTTATTTTTGTTTGGTTTTGTGTGCACCAAAAATTATTCTTGTCGCTTCATAAGCTTAAGGTTGAACCACTGTAATCACATGGATTATTTTAACTAGGGATGCACCGAATATTCGGCCACCGAAAATTTTTATCACCGAAACAACACGGCCAAAATGTTGTGATGACGCAAACAGAAACCGCGACCTGCACGTGGCTTGTCTGAAGCAACATGTCTGGGAACATGGGAACATGTTTGCTAGGGGTGGGGGAAAAAATCGATACAGCATAGTATCGCGATATTTTCTGTGGCGATACTGTATTGTACTGTACTGTACACGGGGGCCAAGTATCGATCTTTTATTATTTAAATTCAGTGCTGTGCCTGAACGCGTTCATTGAACGATAGTTCATGAACTCGTTCATATTTTAGGCGAACGTGAAGTGAACGTACTGTATTAAAGCCTGATGAACGTTACTGTGAACAACATTCTGGTGTCTGTGAACGCACGCACGCTTTCTCAGTTTAACTTCGTTCAATTGGGTGCCATACTTCTATAAAGCCTTCCAGGCAAAACCCGGCTAAAACACCGTAAACAGGCCTTAATATGTAGCGAAACCGCCGCATGCGTGCGTCATCAAAACAAAAAGCAGCATGTAGTCGAGGAAACCGGGATAGCTCACAGCCGAAGCCACTAGGCCAGACAAACTCACGGAGGTGATTGGCATATCACAACAGCTCGCGCTTTATTTCCCCAATCAAACTTGGGGCAACTGTCTGTCACACGCTCCGTCCACAGCGGTACCAAACAAAACATAAACAGATCAAATAAAATGAGCGCCATTACCTGCATACATGGGGGACTTGAGGCACACGGTGTACACTATCTGTATGGTATTGTATACCATAGACAGTTTAATAGTTAAATAGGGCTCTTAAAGGGGCCACACCTTATATCCACTCGTTACAGTATGATCATTTAAACGATAAAATAAAATGTATGTGACATGAACAAACAGATGTTGAGAAAATTTTCCTTTGCGGACATAATTTGAAGTTGGAAAAACGTAATAAATTGCAATATATTGCAGAATATCGCAATATGTTTAAAATCGCAATAATATCGCATCGTGACCGAAGTATCGGGATAATAGGGTATCGTGGTGCCTCTGGTGATTCCCACCCCTAATGTTCGCGTGAATGTGCAAACAACACGGACTCGGGTGCGCACTCGTTCAGGAAGTAAAGTGATCTGCGCATAGGTTTTAGCTTTTTGTGATGTATTCAGTTAAATAAAACACTTGTATGGGATGATAGTGTTGAGGAATTATGAGCGAGAGTGAGCCGGCAGTGTATTCGCGCATTGCGCGTGGAATCAGGGCAATACATTTGGAAATCCTCCTCAAAAGAGTCCGTTTGCAAGCAGCAGAAGGCCACCTTATGGACACACACAGAGTAAACCTGTATTGTTCACTCAACTGCACATAATAGCAGCGAATTAATAAAAAGCACAATATATTGACCCATGTTCTGTTTTCTATCATGTGCCGTGCACGTTTGCGATGACGTAATATGCATGCAAACGCACCAGGGTTCGATTATGTTGAAGGCTTACAGAGAAAATATTGTTGTATCTTAAGCAGACTTTACACTTGTTCTGAATGCATTTTCTTGTAATAGTCCTACAGAGAAAAAATGTAAATGCACTAGACCTAAATGCACTTTGTTTTTATGAGAGAACATTTAATTTTGCACTAAAGTCTGCAGGCCAGTAGGCCTTTACATTATTATTTAATCTACATATGAGTGGGGTCAAGTTAAACATTTTAGTTTGAATTTTATTTTATGTCCATTGTTGCAATGTGCTAAATAAATATTTCCATCATTTGTAATTGTTTTATTCTTTGAAACTTTAATATTAATTTATGCAATTGCAATGCCTTGAATTTAGTACACAGTCATTGCCATAAATGCAATGGTATTAATAATTGGCATAATTTCTTTCGGTGTTTCGGTTTTCGGCCTTGATTTCCTCTTTTTCGGTTTCGGCCAAGAATTTTCATTTCGGTGCATCCCTAATTTTAACGATGTCTTTACTATCTTTCTGGGATTCCATTGAAAATATCTTCATTTGTGTTGCGAAGGTGAAGGTCCTTACGGGTTTGGATTGACATGAGAGTTAGTAATTAATGACAGAATTTCATTTTTGGGTGAACTAACCCTTTAAGTAGGTCAGCTAAAAATGGTTCAGCTCTCCAGCTCTGTCAAATGATAATCATTCAGAAGTCAACAGTTCAGGGTGTTTGTTGCTGTCCTGCATGCTTGTGCACTGTTGTAGTAATGCTAAGCAAATACAGTGTATTATTCACTAATAAGTAGGGCTGTCAAATGATTAATCACGATTAATCGCATCCAAAATAAAAGTTTGTGTTTACATAATAAATGTGTTTGTACTGTGTAAAATTATTTTGTATATATAAGTACACACACGTGCATTTATATATTTAAGAAAAATGTGTTATTTATATATAAAATATTTCTATATATAATATAAATTATATATAAATCTATATATAGTATATACATGCAAATATTTCTTAAATATATACAAGCATGTGGATGTATTTATATATATAAAATAATTATACACAGTACACACACATTTATTATGTAAACACAAACTTTTATTTTGGATGCGATTAATCGCAATTAATCATTTGACAGCCCTACTAATAAGCCATAATTTGTTTCATGTTCAGACACGCCCCAAACCTATAAGGATCGTGGAGAACTGGAGAGCTCTGACGGCATAAGGAAGGCCTGCCGCTTCAATAAAGAACTGCTGAAGGAATGCTCAGGCAAAAATGACGACTCATATGGCTTCAGTGAAGGCAAGCCCTGCCTCATCGTTAAACTCAATAGAATTGTGTTCTTCAAGCCACGGGTGAGTTATCCAAGATAAGAAAAGCATTTTATTTTATCATTCAAGATTATCTTGTCAATATTATTGCCATATATATATAGGTCAATTTCTTTTTTAGCCTGAGGCAACATTTACCTTAATATTGGGGTTGTATCATACTGCCAATCTCTCTCTCCTCAGACTCCAGTTTCCAATGAAACTATCCCTGAAGCAGTCCGCCCTAACTTTCAGAACAATCTGATCCCAATCCACTGCTCAAGCAAGGTACGAAATACTTACAAAACATCTTGGTAAAATAGCATTCTTGTGTAGAGATGCACAATATATTTGTAACATATTGGTTATTGTCTGATTTTAGAGATTTTCTTTTTATTATTGTGCATGCATTGTCTATAGCAAAATCATTTCAATTATGTCCCAGAAGTGCATTATCAGTGCATCCCTACTCTTTTGCCAGTTAATGTTAAAGGAAAATGAAAATTTCACCCAAAAATGAAAATTCTGTCATCATTTACTCACCTTACTCAGTTGTTCCAAACTTGGAAGAATTTCTGTCTTCAGCTGAACAAAAAAGAAAATATTTTGAAGAATATGGGTAACCAAACAGTTGACGGGCCCCATTGACTTCCATTGTATTTTTCCCCCATACTATGGAAGTCAATGGGGCCCAACAAATGTTTGGTTACCCATAATCTTCAAAATATTAATTTTATTTTGTGTTCAGTCGAAGAAAGAAATTCAGGTTTGGAGGGTAAATAAATGATGACAGAATTAAAAATTTTGGAGAAACTATCCCTTTAAGGCCCATGACACCAAGGCAACTATAATGAGAGCTATAAAGTTTAGATAATCACTCTATTTCTGTGAGGACTACAACACTGGAACTATAACGATAATAACTTCGTTGGAATCACTTTTAAAATAATTTTTTCAAGCTGATGAATGATAAAAACATTGACAGCCAATCAGAATCCAGTCTAAAAGGCTCGCACATTTAAAGCAGCCGACGACATAACTGTGCACACTTATAATAATCCGTTGGTGTGGACGCTACTATAGTTATGGTCCTTGGTGTGAACAGGCCTTTATCAAAGAAATATACACAGTGATGTTTAACTCAATGTGCCATAGTGCTCCAGTGAATGCTCTAACAGAAGTAATGCTTGTCAACAGAGAGAAGAGGAAGCAGATAAGCTCGGACCGATCGATTACTTCGGACTGGGTACTGGTTTCCCCCTCCAGTATTATCCTTACTACGGCAAGCTGCTACAGCCCCAGTACCTCCAGCCTCTGGTGGCCATCAAGTTCCACAACATCACGAAGGATATGGACATGCGCATAGAGTGTAAAGTATACGGACAGAACATCGATTACAACGAGAAGGACCGTTCTCAGGGACGTTTTGACATCAAAATCAACATCAAGTCATGACCTTAGCTATGAAAATAGCACTTTTATTCTGCCCATTTCAAAACACAGTAATTTAGATGAATAAACAAAGACGAGTACACATTTAATTGGAAAAAACAACAACAACAACTAGTCTTGAACAAACTTTCACAACATACGGGACCTACACTTAATCTGTACGCTTTACACTAGCTTTCTCTGCATGTCTAGGGTTAGAATGTAAATTACAGGAAGAGTAGCAATAGCCAAGTATTTATTCTACTGTAAATGAGAATATTCCGTGAGCCATGGGACGTTCATTTATTACTGTAAATTATAATTCCACTACTGATGTAGCGAGCAGTGTTTCTGTCCCCTGAGTATTTCTGCCTAGTGTGGTCTCTTTATATTTTATGGAGTGTGCAGTGCAGTAGTCGCATACAATGGTCCTTTCCAAGCCATGTTGTAATTTCTGTTGTCTTATGTGAGAAAGACTTAGCGGTCCAAGGTGTGTGTGTGTGTGTTTGAGAGAGGTCGAGTGCGAATGTGCGTATTCGTCTACTTAAAAACTGAAAATACTGGCATGGTACGCTCTGAACTCCCCAGGTCTGTGTGTGTGTGTGTAAGTGACTGCACTCCGTTCAAACCTTTTTTTTCCTTTTTCTTTGCATCTTTTGTTTTTCATTTATTGTGGGGAATGTTTTTACATCACCGTTTGACTTTTTATTTGATCTTCTTGCAATTTGGGAAATTGGGGCTAATGAAAATTCTGTGTAAGGCTTTTATTTTTCTTTACTATTAAGTGTAGAACTGTGTCTAGTGTGGAGGACTGAAGTGGCCAGTGGTCAACATGGCAACTCAGTGCTTTTAATTTTTGTTTTGTTCTGGAGACATCACATGCTGTGGTGTTACTTTCTAATGAATGTTTTTGCCATTTTCATGGTGGAAGAATTTTATATTTATGCAGTTGTACAATTTTTTTTTTCAACAGGAGAGAGTGTAATGTATGAATCCAAATACCAAAGTCACTGGTCAAAGGTTAGAAACCTATCAGATGCAAAGCAGTACCCCATGTAATAGGATATTTTGTTTGTGTTTCAAGTTCTTAAAAGTCAATGTTGGACATCAGAACACTTGTCAAGGGTTGCATTTGCTCTTGTAATGTTATTTAAATCTGGGTAAGACCTAAGAAGAAATAAATGGACAGACAACTGAGGCGTTGTTATAGTGGTCTTTATTTAAATAACAGCCGGACGGACATTTCTCACAGTAGCTTCACCCATCTAAAATCTTAAAGAAATACTGGACCTGCAAAACAGAAAATCAATTCAGTCCAATCTTCCTCCACATCCCAAATATCACACTATTTACCCTACACTCTTAAAAATAAAGGTTCAAAAAGGAGGTTTTCACAGAAATGCCATATAACCATTTGTGGTTCCCCAAATAACTTTTCATTTTAACACCTTTTTCCACTCTAAAGAAGCTTTTGTAGAATGGAAAGTTTCCATAGATGTTAAAGGCTCTTTGTGGAACCATAGATGCCAATAAAGAAGCATTATGTTTAAGTACAGTGTACTGTCTAAAGCAGGGACGGGCAATTTCTATCCTGCAGAGTTTAGCTCCAACCCTGATAAAAACTCACCTGCCTGTAGCTTTCTAGTAATGTCCTGAAGACATTGATTATCTGGTTCAGGTGTGTTTGATTAGGGTTGGAGCTAAACTGCAGGACAGTGGACCGACGTTGCCCAATCCCGATCTAGTGTATGAATTTTATACGGTTATTTTGTTATCCAACATATGAGCCTGAAAGCCCCACTGCTACGTAATAAAAAGCTGCGCCAGTTGAGTGCATAAAGTGTCCAACATTCAACAGGCATAGAATACTGGATAAGTACCTGAATTTGCACACACCTAAATAGAACATCTAAAAAGTGACAAAGCCCATCAAAATAGATAAACCTGCATTAATCTGTGAAGCACTTTTAGCACTTCATCAGGCCTCGGCATCAGCTCGCCAGCTTGTTTTACTTTCAAACAATTGACTTTCCCTTGAATTGTGCCTGTTACGGCAGCCGGCGTCTGTGCTGGGCCTCTGTGAGGCCTGAGCTCTTGGAATGTCATGGCTGAGTCGGTCAGCAGGCAAATGATTAACAAGGGGCCATTTGTGCTGGGAGGCTGGACAGATCAGGAGTTGTGCACAACAATGACGTCCACCGGGCCAAACCCACTCCCTGGCATAACAAAGCCTTTTTTTCCCCTTCTACCAAACCGACTCTATCCGCCTGCATCCCTTCCTGTGAGACACGCTGGGCTGTAGGTCTGCCTCTGCCCACTGCGGACAGTCATGAGACCTGGATGCCATTTTGTTCAGGGCTTCATTAGCATTTGTGGGATCCAGAAATATTTTTGAAGGCAAACAAACATCCTCAAAGCGAGTAAAACGAGGCCGAAGACAAAACGTGACTGTGTGTCTCTTGCATTGCACTGAGTTTGAATGGGATTTGCATGAGCTCACCTCCAGAATCCCATCCTCTGGTAGGTCTGTGCAGTGAAGGCCATTCTGCACTTTGTTTTTGCCGTAGAGCGCTCTTAAAGCGGCGGGCCGAAGGTGGCGTGCAATTTCCTGTATGGAGACAAAACACATAACGTGACAACAGCTCTGTGGTGGGTTAGTTTGTTAGAGCAATGGAGCACATGCTTTGAAACAGCGTTTCCTTTGGATAAAAGAACAGGTGATGATGCATGTGTTGTGATGGTCACTCATGCCCAATGCTGCTGCGAGATCACATAACATCACATTCTATCCAGGGCATCAGGTTACTCGCATGTGCTTGTTCATGTCACTCAAACAGATCACTGCAACATCAGCTTCCTAAATAGTTCTATGTCACTTCAGGGGCACACAAAACTCAACTTTCACCTTATACTTGATTGGAAATTTTTAGGCTAGCATTAAATGATCGATATATTGGTACATTCTGGATATTTAATTGTTCATGCTTAGATCTAACATCTAACACTCACTTAAAGTCGGTATGAAATCAAAACAATTGTTATTTTTATGGAATACTCCAGTATTTATTATAAACAATTTATCCGTGCACATCATTATTTTCTAAATTGATCTATTCTCTGATGACGTGTTTACTGGCACGAGGGTGGGATCCACCTGTCACTCATATGACATCACAGCAATAGCAAACCACAATGATCCAACCAATTCCCGATGGACAAAATCAAGTCCTGCCTTACATTTTTTTCTTGTTCGGTAAATTTAACTCGGATATACGTCACAATAGGAAAGAAAAGACTATTGTATCAACCGCTTCATGCTAATCTTTAATAATTTAATAACACTGTTAAATGTCATCTTTAGCAAATCTCATTATGAATATCCATTTTTGTACTGTACATTATAACGTTTTGATGGCTAGCTTCACTTGTAACCAGAATGATTGATTTTAGTTTTCAGTGTTTTATTTTTTATTTATATAGACAAAGTACTATAGTCTTTTTTTGGTCATTTAACGGTTTTCCCTGTCAGAATTTTTTTTGGCAAAAATATAACCTTAATAAGCACTAAAATGTAGATATTTCATTAGAATAGTATTATGTACATGTAATATGTTCTACTATGAACCTTTTAGGTCTAAATAAGTTATGACTTTTTTCAAAGAGTGAGCCATAATATAAAAATAATTGTGTTTATCGGTGTTGGACATAATTTAAATACCAGTGCCATCCAGAATTGTGACATTATTTGTGTGAAACCCAGCCAGCTTTTATTTTCTCTGGTCAAGCTCATCTCAACCTGACATTAACACCAGTCTGGCAGAGAACAGGCAGCTCAGCATTCTAGCCATGCTGTCATCTAGCAAAAAGACAACAAAAAAAACAGCCAAACGGTAACAGAGGAATACAAGAGATACGAAAATCCCACATAAAGACCAACAAAATGGGACTGATTGAGTCTATGAGCGATTTAAAAAATATATGATCACCTTTACAAAGATGCACAAATGTTAAACAAATACCCCTCCCTTGCCATTACAGCGTGACAGAAGTTCAAGGGGTCTTGGCTGAGTTTACTTTGAGTTTATATTTCAATGCCCTTTCAGCAGAATGTTGGACTAATACCAGGTCTTGACTTCAATTCGCGCTCACATGTGGTTCTCATTCAGAGCTCAGCTGGCCAACTGGCTAAGGCTAAAATGGAACGTGATGAAATGAAATATTCCTGAGGACACAAGCCCCGGCGGCTCTACTGTCCTCTGCTAATCTCTACCGGTAGGAAATCTAACTCTCAATCTCTGCCCATGGGGGATGGGTTATCTAAATGTAAATAAATTGGGTTTCCTTAGTCACACCCATCTCGTCACCTACATTTTGATCTCTGGATTTCCATTTCAGTGGCCTGGAACCTGTTGAAGAGCACAGTTTAAATAACGAGCGAGTATTAAGCGACCACACATTGGCATGAGAGAAAGTCTCAGACAAAATTAGTGTTTTGGTTCAAATAGAGACAGTGCTGTAACATGTGATTTTCTTTCTTAAGCTTTGGCATATTTAGAGACTCTTGCTGGTTAGTTATTATCCTTATCTTGTTGACATTGAACAATCCTTTCTTTAGCTTTATCTAGATATGATGTCTGCTTTGTGAAGTTTGGGGTCGGTATGAAAACGTCTGAAGTGAGAAATATTAATAAAATGATTGTTTTCTATTTTAATATATTTTAAATTGTAATTTATTCCTGTGCTGGCAAAGCTGATTTTTTAGAAACCATTACTCCAGTCTTCAGTGTCACATGATTTTTCAGAAATCATTCTATGCAGATTTGGTCCTCAAAAACCATTTATTATTATTATCAATGTTGAAAACAGTTGTGCAGCTTAATTTTTTGTTAAAGGATTCTTTGTTGAATAGAACACTCAAAAGAACAGAATTTATTTGAAAAATAAATATTTAGTAACATTACAAATGAGTCACATTGATTTAATGTGACCAAAAAAAAAAAAAAAAAAAAAAACACATCCTACCAAACCCCAAATTTATGATTTCCATTACACGAGAGTAGATGTTAAAACTTCATGCTGATTTGTACTCGGCTTTCGCCAAGATAAGCAACACTAAGACGTAGCTTTACAGTAAACTATGGTTCTCCATCCATTTACGCTTCTTTCCATATGAGGGTGTGACTCCCCTTCTGTCCGGCGTTAACGGCTGCAGTGTACTTGGCGCGTCAGCACACACGACGGCTGCAACTACAGTGTGGTCTCCCTAGTGGACCAACACGACAACCGTCTGGATTGAGCCGAGTAGGGGACATCTCTAGGGTCTTCAAGTGGGCACCTTCCGTCCTCAGTGTTTCGTCGACTAGCCCACGACACCTCAAGAGGGAGGTATTGTAGGTTTCATCAGAACATTTATCTTAACCAAGCTTAATCAGCTGATTTACTTTGTTTAATTTAAATAGACAAATTATTGTTTTAGTCTGACTTTTAAAGTGCATGTAAATGCACTTATTCATCAAACACACAGATATGCTCACAGTAAGGCTCAGTTTCAGTGCTGAGACAATTCCTGGCAAAACCTGTCTCACTATAATTGCGTTAGTTACCCATAAGTGATCTGCAGCCGCTGAGCTTAATTTCACTGTAATGAGTCCTGCCAAGCCCAAACGCTGATGGTTCTACACAAACTACAGGCTAGGATTAGAAACAAACAAGTTAAGGGAGTTCATTTCGCCTCTCACTGCCTCTTTGTCTCATGGAACTCCTTCGGGGAAATTGCTTTAATCAGCACGTTTGTATGACTGAGATATCCATGTTGGTGATATCCATTTCTAACGGCCGCTGTTTTGACGTCAGCATTCAAAGTGTGCGTGTGTTCTCATTCTAAAAAGAGCCGCTGCCAGACACACTGCATATACAAACTAAACCTCCCACACCCCACTACACAGAACATAAAGAGAATGTCAATAGAGAGGACACACTGACGTAACACTACTGTCTATGTAGACCGAGGCGGAAAAAATCGTTACCTCACAAACCCTCCTCTCGCTGTTCGCTGATAAAATGAGGCCCGTATTCAGAGAGACGTCTCAGTCTCAGAGTCAAGTGACATGACTTAACATCTGAATATATGGATAACTGACTCTCAGTGCCATTTACAAGTATTTGGCAATCATCACAAATGACTGAAAACTAAAATAACCGTAATTTAGAGGGACAAATTCAGACTAGATGGGTGAACTAGCCTTAACTGGTCAAATGGGTGAAAGACAATCTGGGTGTAAAGCTTGTGTTAGAGGAGTGTACTGTTCTAAACTCCTCACATTTAACCCTGAACGTGCCTGCTGTTTAATATGGCAGCTGACCCTATTGGCTCCAAACGTTAATGAACACTGATGTAAATGTTTTTTCATCAACACTGATGAAAATGGTTTTTCATCAATTTTTGATAATAAAAAAAAAAAAAGTTTAACATCAACATAACAGCATAACATAACATCTAAAACGGATATTTGACAAAATTCATGTTTTACTGTATTTTTTTTATTAAATAAATGCAGCCTTGATTAGCATAAGAGGCTTCTTTCAAAAACATTAAACATCATACCAACCCCATACTTATGAATAATTTTGAATTTCAGATATTTTGTGTAGTCTCAGACATTTAATTGACACTGACTGAAGCTGATCACAAGGTCAGAATTATTTTGTTTCCTGTGTACGTCAATGAGCCCTTAGCTGTAAAAACATCCATGTTTAATAAATGAGGCTCATTCTTCACACCCCCTCCATCAAGGTCTCTCACTACATAGCTATCAAAAGTCATTGTGCTAATCTGCCTGGTGTATGTTAATTAACAAGCAACAGTTTCAAGCCACTTTTATTTATGAGGACCTTTTGTAATCCCAAACCAGCCAAAATGGGTCTTTCTAGACAAATCACCAACACATGTAAATATCAAACCAATGCCTATTTCTATACAGTAATTAAACATACATAAACCAATTTAAAATACCAAAAATCATGTAAAATAGCATAAAAGTCGATTTGGTTTTAACAGAGCTTTCTGAGATAAAGTTTTGGTTCAAGCTTGTAAGGCAACCACAAGGCTTTTTCTCCTACTCGATAATTTTGTCTAGCAAATGTTCAGATATACAGTAAATGCACGTAAGTACACTTCTCACTGAGCGGCATGAAACGCTGTGGAAAAGTTCGGCTTGTGCACATTTAAATAGCCTTGGAGCAAAGAATTGACTGTAACCTTTAGTCCCACATGAGTGATGACCCACATGAGTAAGACATTGAGAATTAGTGACATCCCAATTGTGCTTTCACCATTGTGCCCTCAAAGAAAACAATTCACCACAGGTGGTGGCAAGGGAATTGTCCATACTAATTAGCATACTTGAAGTCATTTGAATAAGAAGCAAAGGCAAATGGCAATGCACTAAGTAACCATTCATCTAAAGGTGAGGCCACATTTAGCTTTTTTTGGAGAATTTTCGTGGGTGAAATCCTGTCATTTAAATAAGGATCCATGCAATTGAGAATTTCATGTGAAAGCGAAATATTTCCCAACACCAATTTTGCAACATGTTCAAGTTAGTCACTCGAATTCGCAGCATTGACCAACTTTCTTTTCATTGGTTGAAAGGGACTTTCGTGTGAGCTGTGCTTCATACTTCGCGAACACTATTGACAATCGATCTATTTAAAATGTTGCTGATGTGAATGCACCTTAAGGCATGACAACAAAGGCTACAGTGTTAAGCTAAAGTGAATGTAGGACAAAAAGTTTGTGTGGTGATATATAGCCAAACTATTTTTTTTTGTTGTCAATTATGATAAAAAACAAAACAAAGCAGACTCTTAACGTTAGGAAAATAGGTGGAGCAGATCTGCCTTAATTTGATACCAGATGACAGGCAGATTGTCCGAGCCAGTTCCAGATCAGTCCCGGTCACGTGGCTCACTCACTCCCTGTTCCTGGTGCCACTCTGATGTAAGGGCCTTAATTAAGCAGCGATCGATGCTGTGGGACGACACTGGAGCCTCCTAAGAGAGCACCGCCATGGTAACTAAAGGTCTCCACGGCCCTGACTTTATGCCCACATACTTACAGCACTGACACATGCTAGCACCTAGCACTATTCAAGATCACAATTAAACCCTGACTGATTGAATAGTCTCGGTTGTGGATTTGCAATAAAACAGGAAATGTACATGGGCAGATGCTGTTAGAGAGCTAATTCTGCCATGGGCAGATTTTTTTTTTTTAAATGCAACTGCTCTCACTAGAAACACTACACCCCTTTTTAAATAGGCTTTTGCACAAACATAAGATAACCATCTATAGTACATTCTGTTATTTGTTATTCTGTTATACTTCATGCCTTGTCAAATACCTTAATCCAGGAAAAACCTCATTGTTACTAATTGCCTTTGCTCTTTATTTGCAGGCTATAACATGTTGGTCTGTCATATTTCTCACAGGCAGATCTAACAGGGCTGTACAGAAGACAAATGAGACAACAGTGTCAATTGTTCTTTGTCTCTCTGTGTAGCAGGCAACTCAGAGAACATGACTGACACAGAGCCATACTAGAACAAGAACACCAGATTAGCAGCATCCTAATAAAACTAAGAGCCAGGCACTTAAACACAAACGTGACCTTACACTGTAGAGCTGTATTAAAGACATAATTCTACCTACACAACCATTGTTTACTTTTGATACATTTGGAGGACATGGATACACAAAATGCTCTTGTCTAAAGTAGGCAAACACTGTGTCCAAACATCTAATACTTCATCTTATCTCCATTGTCTGTGAAAAATCAGGCACTGTTACATTCCCACTGTATAGGTTTACCGTGTTACAAGTTACGTTCGTTTCCAAGTGGAGGTTCAGTTACGGTATTCTGGAACCTGGAGCTGAAAGCCAGTCAGTCATTGACAGGCATTCAGTTGAACTTTGTCAGTTGATACGATCTGTCGGCACAATACATTATTCATGAACTCCAACACCATATGAGACTTAAGCACAACTAAGAGAACAGGATCTTGGTGCGTTCTCACACCGAAAACAAATGGCTAATTTCTTCTGTACAATCATGGACCAAAGTCAGCCTTGGAGCTCATTAAGTTCAAACAGACTCGTACAGAATGCAGAAAGGCAGACAATAACAACAGGTATTAACGCAGAAACTGGAGAATTAATCCTTTTGTGAGCTTGGTCTGTTCTAATAACACAGCAGAATGCAACTTCACACATTTGGAAACAACCTTGTACAAGGAAGTTTTGTCTAGAAAGACATTGTTTCCTTGTGTACACAGACACTTGAGTCAGAGAATCTGGTTACACTGAACAATACGGTCAAAACAAGGAATGAGAAAGTTAAAATATCCCACTAATTGACTTGAGTTGGCATCTTAAAGCCAACAGAATCTGGCATGATTAATTTTTCACTACCTTCACACATTTCTATCAACATGATAAAGAGATCTGTAATATAAAAGGTACTGGAGAGGAGCAGTGTTCCACAGCTGATATCATTCCTGAATACAGCAATACTAAACAACAAATAGGTCAGAAGAAGTGTTCAGAAACCACAATCTTAAAAAAATATTGGTTAAAAAAATCTTTAAGTTGACCTTGACTTTGAACTAAGACTGGACATTTCCCTTGTTGAATCTCATTTTAGGACAAAGTTGGGACATTAATTAAAGTCTGATTTATGACCAATGTAAAATCCCATAAGGTGCATTGTTCAGTAATCTGCAGAGAAGCTCCACAACAGTCTCAAAAATGTTGCAATATTTTTTTATATAATTCATTTGGATTGCTTGGAAAGGTGATGTCTCGCTATAATAGGTTTCAAAGGGAATTTTTTATCCAAATCATTTGTAGCATACAAACCTTTTATTAGGGATGCAGAACTATAAAAATGATGGCCGATAACCGACAACCATTAACATTACAATTATGTATCGTCTTATGTCGACAACCAATAAATGGCCCAAACGCGTTGGTTTTCATTTATACTTCTGCGTCGTTGTCCGCGTTGACACGCAATTACACATGCAGAGGGAGCATGTGAAACCCGAGGGAGGGACCAATCACAGCGCTTGCGTCCGTGTAGAATTGACGTGTTGTTACATTTTTGGAGAGGTGCATGTCAGGGTACGCACGCTACACACAGCCTACGACGTAGCTACGGCGTGAGTTCGACCCAGAAGCATAAATTGGGCTTAAAGTGTGTTTGGCAGTGGGAAAAGCTCAGAGATGTTGCCAGAAAAGAGGAGTGGTTAATGAAGCATGTTGAATCTAGACTGACTAATCACATCATCAACCACTGACCCTTTCACCCTAAAATCCATCATACGGATCTCCAATCTCTGCAACAGAACATGACATTAAAGCTGACTTGCGCTCAGAAAACTTTATGATGCTCTCATAAAACTTCACACATACCAACCCGAATTAATATAATCTTTGTGTTTGCACAGGATTTTGAAACTTTCGGCTGAAATGAAAGAAAAACACGCCTGCCTTCAGACTCAAACAGCAATGAAGAGTATTATCCTCTCTTTATGAACTACAACTAATCCTTCACAAACAATGCTGAAAAAATGTCTCCCCTTCTTTTGTTCACACAATCCTGGAGTCTCAAAGTGTTAATGGTTTATCCTTATATCCGCCTCAATTTGGTCTTTGTGCATTTCGGTCCAGCAATGTAATCTTAAGGATTGCTGTAGCCAAGGACAGGGGTTCCAAACCTTTTCCATTCCAAAACCCACCTAGACAAGTATAATCTATCTTAAGACCTACTGAAATATTTGGGATGGGGGAGTGGGTCAGAAGTACTGTAAGCTTAAATCTTAATCAAACATTTAATCGAGTATTTAAAAATAATCATTTTATTTTATAGTACAACTGTAAAATTTCAATACTAATATTTACATTTTAATTTCTTCATTTACAGACATTAAAGAGTATATGAAATATGTCCATACAAATTCAAACATGCTCGCTCTAGCGCAGTAGCACTAGTTGTATTTGAGTTTATTGCCATATCGCCATCACCGGCTATTGCATGGCAGATTTACATTAAACATTTAACAACATAGTATCATAAGTATGTGTTCAGGGCAGAAAACGCTCTCACGCTCGTTCTGAGTGCACATGAGGTAGCGAAATGCACACAAGGGAATGCAAACACTACCATGTCTCTGAAAGACAACAGCGCTGAGTTGAACAGACGACAGAGATAAACGAAAAGACCTGAAACAGCCTTTCATGACAGTGAATATTTTGGTGTAATGCAATCTCATGCAGAATACTTCGACTTCGAAACAGCGCATATATTTATATTATTAAATGACAGCTTTTGCGTTAAGGTAATGTCTCGGTTTCTAATGTAAGTATATCGTGCAGCCTTAGACTAAACTGCTTGTGTCTAAGTGTGTCATTCACTGAAACGCAAATTTAGCTGCTGCGACCCAGTTTAAAAACCCCTGGTCTAGGAGACACCAACAAATACGTCAGCATAGACACATCTTTGAAAAACGTTTAGTTAGGTTTGTCGGCACTAGGTGCTTGTGATCAAAACAAGATTGCTTCCATTACAATTGATGAAGTGTTATGTGGTGCACCTTCAGTTGACACTACTCCAGCCACTTTATTTTGCCAGTTCATCTGAAATAAATCTGGTCATCAACACAAAACATAACTGTGCATATCGCAAGACAATCTGGCAAACATTAATTGTACGAACATTCACTGAGTCCAAACAATAAACATCAGAATGAGTGTTCAAATTGGAGTTGTTCAGTATGAAGGCCTTGCAGTAAATATGCTAGCTCCAACATATAGCTGCAACACTCTTATGCAGGAAAAAATTTGCTCAAATACAGCTTGAGTGATGATGGCACTCCCTCCTCCACCCCTACCTCATTTCCTATCCTCTTTCTAAAGGTGGTGTTATTGTTATCTAAAAATAAAACAATTAAAAATAGTTTAAACAAATTTAAAATGAGAAATAATAACATTTAATTACAGTACAAAATACAGTTTCTACATACCTTGTTAGCTTCAGATTAATATTTATTCATGTTGATAGGCTAAACACAAGGTTTTATAACATTATAAATGGAGGTAAAAGGCGGCTCAGCACATAGTTATGTTGTATATGTGTTTAGTGTGATTTGGTCAATTGAAAGGAATGGGTGGTAACCCCTCATTTATTCACAGTAACAATCAAAAAGTGTTTACGGTACATTATCTAGACCAGTCTATCTCCCCAAAACACACATAATAACTATGTTTTATACATCATACTTTATCCAGCACAAAAGGTGGGGAGAAAGCAGGAGAACATGACAAAATAAAGAGCATGAGTTCAAAGAACTTGTGAGATATCAGGCAATCTTGTTGCTGTTGTTGTGACCAGACAATGTTGATATACAGCCTGTCAGAGTGTTTAAAAACCAACCACACACTCTCACGCTCTCTCTCTTTCCCTCTGCACCATGTGTGTGTGAGAAAGAGAGGGTGGGGGAGGAACCAGGGTGGGGCTGTCAATTGAGAAGTGCGGAACCCATGATTGAGCAATCCAGTTTGACCTTGTAAAGGTCACAACACTGGAGAATATCAAACACATATCTGAGCATATTCACATGCTCAGAATATCAAAGCCATTTGTGTCAAAGAACACAAATATCTAGGGGGCAAGCATCAGCTTGTGTAAGGTAATAACAGTAATAAAATGCTAACAACAAGACAGTTTGCACAACTAAAACAGCTATTTTACAAGATGGCGATTTGTATGAATTTGATTTGTACAGAAACGTAAAATTTTTTTTTTAGGAAAGCACAATGGTCCACCAGGGTCCAGACTGTGATCAAATGGTTTTTGTTAAAGGTTGCACTGGTGCGACCATAATGTTTCCCAGCTGATAAGAGCTTCTATTTCTGTTGCATATGAAAAACATCAAGCGGAAAACATAATGAAAGCGTGCTTCTCGTTTGAGCTGTGCAGCGTTGGCAGTTTTTCAGCTCGGACCAATATTAGACAGCGCAGTGCAAGCTCAGTACAGGATTATTCACGGGCTGATCTTGATCACGGGACACGTTACTACACTGCAGTGGGAGATCCGATGAGAAACCGTTTGAATTAGGTGCAGAATTAATAACATTGCTGCAAGATCTAGTGAGAAGCATTCAAATTTAGTGCAGAATTCTCTGTTATAAACCCATAGATTATCAGATCAAACAGCACTAATGTGGAAACCAGGAGAAACATTGTGCCATGAATGAACAAGTTATAGAAGGCTTTCCAGTCCACAAATCACTAACACTCACCATGGATTTAATGTAATAATGCTAATTGTAACCATGGTATTGTGGCAGGAAAAGTCTAATGTTTTTACATTATTCATTTCAGGGTTCGTACAACCTTTCACAAGTTAAATTCAAGCACTTTTTAAGGACTTTCAAGTGATTCAGGTCACACTTTTTCCAGCACTTCAAAGCTCTAAATATTATTCAATTTAAATGTTATTTATAATGTGATGACCAAAAATTTAAATATCCCCTGTAAAAATTTGGATTTTAAATGTTATTGTTGTTAATAAAAAAGTTAATTTTATCTGCATCTCAACTCAAGCTCAGTGCTTTACTGTCAAATGGGAGCCATCAATGGGGCATAAGCAGATGAAAAAAATGTACGAATGAGATTGTACAACTTCATATGTATTAGCCACCAACTCGCCAAAACGGAAAATAGTTATGACAATTTTGTCAATTTATTTTTAACTGAATGAAAACATATATATATATAACTAAAAGCTAACAAGCACTAAAAGTCACAATATTCCACCAAACGGCTAAACTCTAGCGTCCATAGTTCACCTTTTTACCCGTCAAAGGAAACCAAATGGACCATAAGCGAGTGCCATACTGAAAACGACAAAGTCCACATTATTATCAAACCTTTTAGTGCTGTGCGTAAGGCTGATAAACCCTAACCCAAGGACTCTTAGGATTGTAATTCTTATCTAATGGTACATCATGACTGGTACCTGCAGTTTACAAGCTATCTCTGCCAGAATTGTGGCCACCTAGAGCGGGAACAGGCGTCATGCAACATGAGTGGGCAGACTAATCTTTCAAAAAAGACGAAACCTGCATGGCGGTGTACATTTCGACTGGTTAGTGCAGACACAAAGCAGATTTTTACCTGGGGGCGTACAAATGATATGCCTTCAGAGTACTACAGATAACATGATACATAAGTTAAAGAGGTCACTGAGTACAAGAGACTGAAGGACCATTAAGTCTCTGTTATAACTTTCATAAAACCTTGATATGACCTTTGAGTAATTATACCTTTAATACATTATATAAAAAGAGCACTGAAATTATTAATGCTATGCTTGTGGGTGTAAGCACATTACTTAAGCTGTTTTTGGGAAAGAAACACACACTATAACATGGCATGGGATTCAGCAGTCTGGTCACTCACAGGGTCTGCTGGTCCACAGAACTCCCGAAAGACTTTGGCCGCATCGGTAGCATGGATCTCGAGGGCCATACAAGGTCCAGAACAAAGTTCATCCACCATATTCTGCAACACAAGCAGTCAAGAGTTAAACGATTCCCCTGGTCTACCTGCGGTGCCTGTACCAATGAAAGAGCTTATTATCTGAACAGACCTTGGAAAGACATTGGAGCAGCTGGAGGACTCAAGTTACCCGTGTGCCTCTTAATAAATATATAAATTAAAGGATTTCAAAGCAAACAATTGTTGCTTTTGTTCTTGGAACATGTTATTTGCAACAAGACTAGTTCTAATTCTCTTTTAATCTGGTTTGATGAGTTGGCCTCTGTGTATGTGTATGTGTATGTATAAGTTTTGTGAGCTATTAAAAATATGGGGTGAATTTGAAGAGCCCACCAAGCACAGACCACTATACAGCCCATGAGCCAGATTCAAATCCTCTGATCTAGTTTTGGTGTCCACAATTGTATCTTTTTAGTTTTATATTTCAAAAATAATAATAAGCACTTAGTTCCATTTTTGCGTGTCAAAGACACAAAGCCTATTAACAACGTACGGGTTAGTTTTTGAGACTACATACAAACACATATTTCAAAATCAAACATTTATGAGATCTGCAATAATAATAGCAACAATTATAAAAACTATATAGCCAATAAATAACCACCATAAACCATTTATAACCTGCATGAGAAACTGTTGTACCAAAAAGGGTTTCACAGCAATGCCATAAGAGGAACAATTTCAGGTTACCCAGAGAACTATTCAGAGAACAATTCTAAACGTTTTTTTTCTTCTTTCATTTGAATAATGTAAAGAGCCTTTTTCCACAATAAAGAAACTTTTGTGCAATTGAAAGGTTCCATGGATGCTAAAGGTTATGAAACCATATATGCCAATAAAGAACCATTATTTTTAAGAGTGTAGGCTATCGTTAAACAATGAAGATAGAGAAGCATCAAAGAGCTTCCCTATTTCACAAGAAATCTCCACTCAGTGTCAATGTAACCGCAATCTCTGCAACCCAATATGTGCAGTGCTGTTACAATGATATACAATGATAACATGGAATATATATTTGAGTATTTCAAAGCAATGCAAGGAGTATGCTTCTAGTGGAGATACTGGTTTAGGTTACTCAAAAATTACAACCAAAGGCTGTGCCATGTATTACATAATAAGAGACTAAGTCATTGAGTGATGATGACATGTCAACATGGTGATGAATTTTGAGAAAATCACTATTCGCTATATTATAATTCACATTGTCTTAACATGTATAACTGATAAGATCACAATAAGATCTGCAGGGCATAAAATTCACTTTGTTCCAGCAGCCAGAGTAAGACGATGCATAACTTTATCTTTATATAAATTTGCAGAACACCAGTGGGCCCCATTCTCTCAATTTGTCTAGTATAGCTAAAAAATAGTGGCACGAGTGTTGTCAAAAGAACCGGTACTTCGGTACTGGAATATTGAAAACGTGACGATACCAGCATTTCTGTATAGGAGTCCCGGGTATATTCGGTACACACTAATAGGAGCTTGCTTTCAGTCGCTTCCTTATTTATCTAAGCGCGAGGCTCCAGAATAACTTTTTTACTAGGAGCGCTGTTGCCAATATATACCACGATGTATTACACTAGTGTATGTGAAAATTAAACCGCAAAAAAATAGCTATTAACCTTGCATGTTCTGCTTGTCTCTGTGTGAATGAATGGCGCAGACGCGTGGTTTCATTTACCACACACACTGAAGCACACGTGACGCTCGCGCAGGTTTCAGTCTCTGCTGCCTCACGATATGAGCACATGTATGAGGACATGATGAACTTCCTCTCCAGAGCCGATCTGAGAGTCACTTCATGAGCATTTTACCATTTCATTTGAGAAAAACTATCGTCATATCACACACACAGAAACTCAAAGCTCTTCACGGCAACTCGTCAAAATAAAAGTTCGGTTTAACTTGAAGAAATTGACTGAAATAATTATATTAGCCTACTGTTGTACAGTAGATTTAGCAACGTCTTAATGTAATAAAAATACTACTACTACTACTACTAATGTGTGCATAGAAGGTTGCTTTTTTTACTTGATCTTTTGAAGCAATGTTAACTTTTAAACAGCATGTAGCCTTCAATGCTTATATGTACTTATGATTACCATCAATAAAGTAATTGCATTTAACTTAATTTTTTTTTTCAAATAGTTAAATAAAATAGAAAAATAGTTACAACAGATTTTGCTGTGGTACCGAAATTGGTACAGAGAACCGTAAAATTGGTACCAACAACTAGAATTTTGGTATGGTGACAAAGTGGCACACTGTTTCATAGGCACTTTGCACCTGCAGCATGGAGTCTGTGTTTTGTAAATGTGAGGCTATCAATATGTTGATGGGACAGTTTTCAAGGCAACAGACAAGGACCTGTACTCCAAGATAGCCACTGGCTTCAATGACCCGGAACCGAAAATGGCTTATTTTTGGTCTAAAAGACTTGTGTGGACGCTATCAAAATAAATTATTGCTTTTCGGCTGAAATACAAAGACTAGAAAGTGATTTATTGAAGCAAAATAGCAAACAGGAATGTGAAGGTTGTTCCTGTGAACATAAAATTCCACGTACTGTGACAACACACTGCACAAAACAGTGAAATTGCCATGAGGCGAGTGATTGTCGGTGCCTTTCAGAGAGGTTTGCAGGAGACAGGTGTGCATGCAGTTACAATCAATGATTCGGCGATTACGCCTTCTTCACTCAATGAATAATTAAACAACTGGAATCTCATTTGTGCTGGAAAAGGGAGCAGAACTGGACTTCTTAGACTGGACCCTTGAATTATCATAGATTTTAAAATGGCAAATAAATTGTATACTATATAGCAGCTATAACAAGCAAGGTTTTTAAAAAAAATGTATTTGGTTCCACTTTATATTATGTGTCTTCAAATGCTATTGTGTATCAACACAATTAGTGCATTGTATCAAATGATTAATTTAAATGTTATTACATGGTATTTAAATACATTTAATATAAAGTGAGCCATGTATTCTTTAGAATACTTGAAATCATAGTAGAGAGAGAAGCAACATATACTTACAGTGTACTCGGCTACAACCCCTTTATAAACCTCCAAAAACTCCTCAGCATTCGCTCGATCCATGTTGAACTGGGGAATAATGGAAAACCAAGCCACAATTTGAATACTAAATAAAAACAAACTAAAACGCTTCGAAGGACATTATTACTTGTATAAATGAGTAAATATAGTCAAAATCAAGGAATAATATAAGATATGCATTATATCAAAAAATAAAAAAAAGATTATTTATTTTCACAAGCAAAATTGTGGATTAATCACAATTCTGACTATAATGGTGCATTTGAGAGGGTTATCTAACACATTGGGGATAAAATCTCCAGACCAACCATTCCAACACATCATTATCGCCGTCTGATATTCTTTTTATTGACCACCAACTCAGCCCTGGACATACATGCTTTCTAATAGTAACAAAACCGCCATTGATCCACTCTTGCCCAGGGGCATACTCTGTACACTATTTTCAGCAGGGTCATGTGACAAAGCTGCAGCCCTGTAATTGGTCAGCAGATGACTCATTTGGAGATGTGGGTGGCTACTGATCTGGTCACAGAATGTATGGTCGATGATGGGGTCAGGTTACACCAAAGGGAAAACATAATTGTGTTTGCCCTTATTTCAAACAGAGATTCTTTTTTCTTCACCTACGTTTGCTATTAGTTTGATCATTTGTTCTTTTAAAGAGATGCTGGTCTAATATCCAGAACATGTGTATATCTTTCATTGCTGAAATTAATTGAACTATTTTTTGAACATACTGTTTGAAATGATAGGTATTGTATGCAAGTTTGCATCTAAAGACAGAAATAAAATTTTAATTGAACTAAAATACTTACCATTTGTAGGGCAGATATCTCAAATCCATTTTCTATGACTGACTTGAGAATCTTTCCTGTCAACCCTGGGAAAACATAAGATACTTGCAATGAACGCAATCTTACATTTTACAAAAATCTCTCTATACCATATAACTGTTAATGCAAGAATAAACCATGCAAACACAGACTGATTTCTTTATTTTTTTAATCATTCTCCACATGAGTATATTAGCTTTATGGGGTACAGTGAATGTATAAATTAAGGATTCTTTTCAGGCCCAACAGAATAAAAAAAATAAATAAAAAAAAAGTTCAAATAAAAATAGACAAAAAATATATATTTATATTAAAATTAAAGCAGCATTATGTAACTTTTGAAATTTTGCTCTCGGGGTCCCCCTACAGTTTTTAAACATTATTGTCTTCTACTACTGTCGTAAAATCTGTCATTGTTACACCAGGGGATACACGCGTGCATTTGTGGACAAGCCGATACCCCCGAACTCTGCAGAGGGAGTTCTCACGTCTTGGGCAGACTGTCAGCGTTGCGTGTGAAATGTCTTCATCCCAGGTACATTGGCATACTTCAGCATGTCATATGAATATAGTTTCATGGGCTTTATTTTTTTTCAAACGCCAAAAGATCGCGTAGCTCACGTTTACAAGCCAGTGTCTTTATAGTAGCCTATTGGCTACTGTTTTACGTAATGGATATGGTAATTCAATTAAATATTTGTGTGGTAGGTAATAGCCATATCGTCAATATTATAATATCAAGCTACCATAGATGAATCTGCAAATTTGAAAAATAAATAAACAAATATGACTATCAGCCTGCAGACATTAGGATAGTTATCCTGACCGATTATTTTGTCCGTCTAATCATGTATTATTTACTTGCAAGAATGTAGCCTCTACCAAACTTGTACACACTGTTTAGACATAGGCTACTGGTTTATTTATTTTTTGACGGCCAGCATCGGTCGGGCACGCACCCTTCCTCCTCCTTTAGCTCACGCCATCGAGAGAATGCTGGACCAATATTGATCCTCGTCCAGCCTTTTATTTTGTCACTCTCCCTTTTTCTCTTTCTACTGTCCTCCGACAAAACCTTTGGCTTCTTGGTTTTACTTGCTGCTTCGGCCATGACAACATACAGAGGTGAAAAAAACAACAACTCTCACGTCAGAATTTGAGGAAGTGAGGGATGCCGTAAAGCAGTCGAATTTTGTAGTTCTTTTTGTGCTCGGGTTCCTACCCGAAACCCGAAGTTACATAGTGCCAGTAAAAGCGATACAGACACCGTCTGGCTATGGCAGACCTGTCATTCAACCTATTGTAAGTCAATGTACCATCTCAAGGGTTTTGGAAAAATATTATAAAGGTTGAAAAAGTTACATAGTGCTGCTTTAAAAGTGAAGCGTGTGATCCTAAGTGTATATTTAAACACTGCAAAAATGACCATGTTCCCCTTTAAGGACACAGCAATGTATAGTGCAGGGTATATTCGCATGCTATTGGAAACAACTTGCACTTCTAAGAGCAGACTAATGATTAGAGAGAAGTCTAATGATTAAGGCTTTGAGATGCTAACACAAAGGTTTTAAGTTCAATACCAAGTAGAAGTAATCTAGGAACTCATGTGATCCTGCTCTTTCGATTATGCACCCTTGCTCTAGGGTGACTGTCCCTGCAGTTAAAGAACTATATGTTGTATTGGCCACATCAGTTAAGTGGCAAGTAAGACTTTCGACCTTCTGTTTAACCTGATCATGCTGAGTTAAAGGCCAAAAACACTTCACAAGATCATGAAGGTGTGACTTCAAAGGAGGGACTTTGATCTCAATAACACGAGAGCAAATCTCCAGGTCCTCTCCTTTGGACTGAGTGCTGAAAGATTATTTTAATAAAAGGCACAGCGGGGTATTTATACATTAGAACTGATTTAGGGGGTTGTGGTTTCAATTTCAGTACAGCACAAGTTTTTACGGTATGGTTTAAAGGCTAATACCAATCATTCAGCGCATATAACGTGTTTAAGGGAATATAAAAGAAGAAGAAAAAAATATATATTCATGTTGAATTTGTTTCACAGTGCAGTCAGATATGTTCATGGCTGTCCTTGACACAAAGCAATTACATTTGCTGTTTTTTTTCAGCAAGAGAAAGGGCAAATACTGCAAAGCACAACTCAAATGTGATTTCAATCTTATTTCAATAACAGAAAAGGGCAAGGATCCGTTTAATATTTAAAAATTTCTAAGAAACAAGAGGGAAATGATCATATGTAGTTGACAGAGCATAAACATATTATTTCCCTATACACAGTAGTAACTGCCCCGGAGAATTTTCTTTTGTTACATAAATGACATCTTCACACATCGCCAACCCTCCCTCGGCACCACTGGTGACCCTAAAGGTTCCAATTCTGATAGCAGCTTCCAGACATAATCAGCCCTGTTGCTAGGCAATGGTATCAGTGCTGCCTGCATGGCAACACATCTGTCTATTCCAGTCACGAGCCAGTTCAAAACAAATCAAACTGCTTTACTATTGGTTTAGATTTTTCAGTAAAAAAAAATACAGATTATTTGGATGACATCTACAAATGCTATAACTTAAACCCTTGCATTGTTAAAGTGACTTTTTACCGGCTAATGATATCAATAAGTCAGACAAATGCTTTCAGCTACTATTAACTTTAGTGTTATAGACTTCGGACCATATGGCGTGAATCTCAGAATACATTAATGAAGGATGCCCAAAGTTTAAGCCATTTCACAGTGAAGTAGCATGACCTTGATGACAACATTAACCATCTAGAGAAACTCACTTCACACTGCATACTAGGTTAATCATTGTATTCTATTAAAAGAACAGAGAAAGTGGGCAGGTAAAAATGCTCAACAACTCTGTGATATGACCCTAACCCTGGACAATAGGTTTGAGTAAATCATTACCCATTTATTATGGCATGCTGTTTGGTCGATTATATGCCAAGCACAGACAATTCAGAGAATTATGACCTTTACCCTACCTAAAGCTACAGTATGCACTACACATACTATATAATATAACAGCTCATAATTTTTTTTTTAAAAGAAATTCATCTTTTTTTATTCAGCAAGGATACATTAAATTGATCAAAAGTGGCAGTAAAGACACTTATAATATTTAATTATATACAATTAGATTGATAAATTCTGTTCTTTTGAACTTTCTATTCATCAAAGAATCTTGAAGAAAATTCAAAATTTGTTTCTACAAAAATATTTTTCTATAATAAGACATGCCTCTTTGCATATTAGAACGATTTCTTAGGATCATGTGACACTGAAGTCTGGAGTAATGGCTGGAGAAAATTAAGCTTTGCCATCACAGGAATACATTTAAAATATATTAAAAAAGTTATAATGTTTTTACTTTGTACCAGTGCCGCTGCTAAAATTAATAGGGGTTTATACTGGCGGGTCCAATAAAACATACCAGGTTGTTCCTGTTGAGGACGAAATCCCAGCTACCCAGGCTATATTCACGGCGAGAAATATATAAAAAGTAATAAAACAAGCAAAAAACTATATATATACATATATATAAAGGTAGTAATAAATTCTAAAAGTTTATCTCTGATAAAAAAGATCTAAAACTAAATCTGGTCTTACTTTTCATAAGAGTCAACTGAAAAGTAAAGAGTCCTAACCTAGTTCAAGCCATCACACTCCATCAGAATATGCTTCAGTGATAAAGGACTCTGGCAAAAAGAAGGTTCTTCACCCATTAACAAAAACGAATGGGTAAGTCTGGAGTGGTCTATTCGACAGTGAGTATAGATAACAGGGTCCCACCAATTTTCTAAATGGACACAGCATTTTCCACCAACCACAGGATTGATTTTGTAAAGTTTGTTTCAATTACACTGCTACCATTCAGCTTCCCATTTTTTTGAAGATTAAAGTGTTTATAATAGGTTTGAGGTCTAAAGGTGGAGACGAGAAATGGAAAGCATACAATCACACAATCCAATCTAACACAGTAACATTGCACGGGGTGAGTCTATAGTTTTAAGTTAAAATCAGTGCGTAACTACAGTTTAGGGATGAGAACAACATGCTACTGTAGTCTATAATCCAAAAGTAATGTTACCACACAAGGTGAACCAAGCCACATGACTACGCTGAAAAAATTACCAGAACAGTTGCCGCATAATCTGTCTAATTACAGTCATGTAGCGGCTCTCTCGGCAGGGACTTTCATTACTGGCTATTTTTATTTACTCCTTTTGTAAACCTAGTGGGCTCCAGAAGTCCAGATCTCCAATCAAAAGGTAATCAGGGCTGCAATCCTCTTTAAATCAGTGGTTGCCAGCACTTTTGATGGAGCTCTTGAGAACAAACTCACTGCAGGAGGTTGGTAGCTGGAATATGAGTGTGGGTGTGCAATTTGTTGGACAATTTGGTGACTAACAGACAGTTGACACAATGCTAGGCGAAATGAAGTTGAGCAAAAGCTACAAAAGTGACCATAAGACTTCACTGTAGTGCTTTAGAAACATTTCTGACCATTTTGAAAGTTATTTTGATGGGACTGCGAGATTCACAATATGAAAACACATTTCAATAATGAGGCAAATTATAAGTGAAGGATTAAAACCCCTAAAACCAACAGATAAAGTGCGTCAAAACTGTTTGAGGTCTTGAAGCATGTATCTTTTTGTCTTCATGACTGGCTGGGTCTGTTGTTGGGTTTCTGGTGCGTGTGTGATTGTGTAACATTCCCTCCAGGTTACTCAGCCCACAGCAATGTACAAAATCAACTTGGGGCCTGCTTAGCCCATGGCCACTATGTGAAATATCTACCTCAGCCCTATCGAGAGGATTTGAGATTTCACAGGTCAGTGCCCTGGCGGCATGCTCCATGAACAGGGATCAGGAGACGGATTTGAACAAATCCAGAGCGAAGGCTTGGTTAAGAGTACGAACTGGCTTTGGGGGTTTTATACTCATCAACGTATAACAAGCAAAATAACAGTAGGCCAGGAGAGCATGAAGACAGTTTTATAAGCAGAAGAAAATCACGAAAGGACCAAAGGACTCTGAAGTAACACCCTCACTAGCTGAACTGCTCCTTTCATTCATAAGAACTGAGTTTGCACTTCTACAAAATCCACCACTTTGGTTTCACTTTGAAAATAATAATTTTTTGACAAGAAATGAAAAATGAAATTGTTGTTTTTTAAATCCAGCACTGGTCTGGGCGGAGGCCTGTTTCACATCGGACACATAAATGCAAAAGCATAAAAATCAAAACCATAAATTATAGAATGGTTATCAGAATCCATTGATAAATTGCTTATAAGTTCTTATAATTTTATGGTTGTGATCTAATTTCTGTGAGGTCTTTTCAAAAGTCCAACTTACAACTAAATAGTAATTAATCAAACATCAAACAGAATGCAAAATATAAACGGTATGGATGGATTCAGTCAGATTTACTGAACAGGAAGTGTTGTTTGAATGTCTGTCACTGTGTACCTTCGGATCAAACTTGACAGATTTTTTCCAACAATGGGCGAGTAAATTCCTCTCTAACAATAGGTTTCATAAAAGCTTAGGCTTATAGTGCATCAATCAGAATTCAGCATGCTACACGCTGTAAAAACAGACTCTATAGCAATTTATGAACTGGTTTTACTATTTATTGAAAAGATCTTAAATAAAAGAAAAGATTTACTCACAATTTAGCCATGACTATGGCTTCTGAGCAAGTTCGGCACTCTACAAGAGCATTGTTCCCAGATGGAAAATAGGTTTAGTTTAAAGCTTCAAATGGCAAAATATAGTACAAAATGTACAAAGAAAAAACATTTACAGTTTTAAAATACTTTTTATTTACTGTCCTCTGAAAATAACATACAGCCATTATTTTCAAAATAGCTGGCACCAAAAGTGAGTACACCCTAAGTGACCATGTCCTCTTCCACTCTTCCACCTAATGGCATCATGGAACTGCTGGATGTTAGACACATGGCGCTTCTCCACCTTATGCTTGAGGATGCCCCAGATGTGCTCAATAGGGTTCAGGCCAGGAGAAATACTTGGCCACTCCATTGCCTTCACCTTCAGCTTCCTCAGCAAGGCAGTTGTCATCTTGGCGGTGTGTTTGGGGTCGTTATCATGCCAGTTTCTGCCCAGTTTCTGAAGTGAGGGCATCATGTTCTGCTTTAGAATGTCACAGTACATGTTGGAATCCATGTTTCCCTCAATGAAGCTCAGCTCCCCAGTACCAGCAGCACTCATGCAGCCCCAGACCATGATGCCCCACCACCATGCTCGACTGTAGGCAACACACTGACAAGATGACCTTCCGCTTCTGCGACCTCTAAAGCAGCGGTTCTCAAAGTGTGGGGCGCGCCCCACTGGTGGGGAATAGAGACGTGACAGGTGGGGCGCGCCAAACGAGAGGAAATTTTCCTTTTAATGCCATTATATCTTTATCCAGACATCCTAACTGTCCCGGAAGTTCCGGGAGTCTCCCGCATATTGATAGCGGCTCCTTGACGCCCGCAAATGAGATCCAATCTCCCGGAATCTGGAGCAAGACCGCGCATTAGTGACTGCGCGCGCGTGTGTGTGTGACTGTAAATGCAGCGCGTGTGAGAGCAAAATGTCCTTATAGCTCCTTATAGCCTAATAACCGTCCTCATTCCCCTCCCCACCCCCAAAATAGTGATTGACGTGGCACATATTAATTGTAGCGGAACAAACTTTCGCGCCCATAGATATATGTGTATATCTATGTTTCGCACCGATGGGTTGCAGGCTGCAACTTGCAGCAGAGGTGGGAGACTTGAGTCATATGACTTGACTCGAGTCAGACTCGAGTCGCAATTTTCTGGACTTGAGACTTACTTGACTAGATCTCTGAAAAGACTCGACTTCAGGACTTGTTCCTTGTGACTTTAGACTTGACTCGGACTTGTGCCTATTTACTTGAAATGATTTGTGGAAAATATTCCCACAGCGAGAAGTAAAGCCTTGTTTATACTCGACGCGTCCGCACGAGCGCGAGTCTCCGCTGATTGCGCGCACCTCCCCAAACGGACGAGGCATTTATACTTGACGCGCTCAGCGTTGTGCTATTCTGTGAAACGACAGGGGGCGACTGAAGTAATTGTCCTCTTAACCATCAGGAATCAACGTGAGAAGAAGAAAGGTCCACACGTGACAATGTTTATTTTAGTACATCACACTACAAAAAGAATCGTGTAAAATCCAGTAAACCCTGAGATTATTACTTCAGTGATATTAGAAGAAAAAAATTTGTGGATATAAAAAACATGTAAGCCTATGTATTTCATACAACTCAATTAACGATCTCTTAAATATTTTATTATTTCACTAAACATTTAATTAAGTTTCATGGACATTTTATAAAACATTTATTTTTATAAAAATGGCTTGTCTGCTATAGGTTCATTTTGTAAATGTAAGAAACTAATTTAAGACGCACAAACTGGGTGCCGGTGCAGTGAGACATACATGCTCGGCCAGATGCGGCTCGAAGTCGTTCATCTTCGGATGCGGAGCCGCGCACGATGTTACAAAAAGTGCCGTGCACACCGGCAAGAGAAATGGGGTCTTGCGCACCCAACGCGCGCGACCGCCCACACCGCAATGACGTCATTTTTGCCGCGCGCACCTTCGCGCTCGTGCGGACGCGTTGAGTATAAACAAGGCTTCAGTGGTTGGTTGGTCACTGGGCCAACGCAAAGGTTTTGCTAGTTTTCAAGCACGAGGTTTTCTGTGGTATCTATCTACTTCCAACTTAAATCAAACAGCTAGCGATATAATGTAAACTTGAGGTCCACATTCACCACAGGTGTGTTGTCCCGTGCCTGTCAAAAACCTACTATGTAATGTTCAAATTTGCACCTCGGTCAATCTCAGCTAATGGCTGCTAAAACAGAGCTTTTAGGATGATAGTGGAGGGACAGGGACGTTTTTACTGCACAAGATGGGAAAGTTTTATTAATTCTTGTTTACTTGTGGTCATTTAATTTTATTTTAGAGCATTTAAAGTGCTTCTTAACGATATTTTATTTATTACACACAAGTTAATTTCTTTATTTTTGTAACCCTGTAAGCCTTCTGTGTCTAAATAAGTAATAAAAGTCCTAGAGTAAAAATTTTTTTGTTGTAAAACTAGCCTGTGTGCGACTTGTTATGACTTGATGACTAAGTTGCGACTTGACTTGACAAAGTGTATGACTTGACTTGACTTGACCCTTACAACAGAATGACTTGACTTGACTTTGACTTGCCATGTTAAGACTTGGACTTGACTTGCATTTAGTGACTTACTCCCATCTCTGGGTTGCAGGCAGGTGCACTGGAAGCCGTTTCATGCGAGGGGGGCTGAGGGCTGGGTTGGAAAATATGTTCCGTCATTATGTTGTGGCTGACAACAAGACATGAAATTTATCTGTACTGTATATGTGTTGTAGCCATTGTGTTGTAGCCATTAAAGGTGCCATGTGGAATGTCTGCCAAAAAATAAATTCATACTCCACATATTCCATACCAGATGGGGGCAGTATACCTCCAGAAAGTTGGCCTAGTCTGTTTTTTAGTTTCGGGTTGTTAATCTTCTAAAACCGTCAAATCGTCCGCTTTGTCCCGCCAAAGCCTATTTTGTAATGTAGAATATAATGACTGCTGCGCTTGACAGGGCTTATAACGAGCAGAGAGAGAGAGAGAGCGCCCCGGCCGCGCGCGCGCACTCTCACGTCTTCAAACAACACAAGCGCAGTCCTCCGGCTCTCTCTCTCCCTCGCGCATATTAATCAAATCAATTGACACGATAGTAAGACCGCAGTTCATTTGGAGATTTTTAGAGATTAGAGACTCAATGAACAACATCTCAACACTAAATTATAAAGGCTGGTCTCATAGACGCGATTGACATCAGGTTCAAGTACGCCCACAAGCCGTGCGAGTTATTCGTGTGCTGCAGTTTGGCTGGTGGTTATGTATGTTGCCCGCATACCGCCTCCCATGGCCGAAACTGGTATTATGACACCGGCCGGGCCGGGGCTAGTAATTTAGCATGCTAATTCAGGTTTATATCTCGGCAGCACTATAACTTGTCATTTTTTTAATGACATCATTGCATTTATTTCTTCTCATTCTTTTGATACGTGTAGCTCATTTTTTGGATATTGTTACCTCAATTTTTACATATGGCACCTTTAAAGCCAACTTTCAATGTTTAATATGAAAGTGAGCATAAAGTGAGAAAGATATGATATATCATGAGATGTCTGGAGACATGGAGTGGGTAAGACATGATTTTGACCACTTCATTGAATTTTGTTTTGTAGAAAGACTCTTTTTAAAAGATTTTCATTTTGACACAGCTGCACTTTTATTTTCTTTATTTTTGAACTTGCTGTTATTTGATGTAGATAGTTAGTTATAGTTTGTATTTAGATACAACTTGTTACTATACGGATACTACTTGTTCAATACAGTGGAAGATTTTAAGCTTGTTGCGTATTTCATTAGCATTGTGTTGGGGCGATAGGGACAGGTGGGGCTTGAAAATTCCCCTTGTCCAAAATGGGGAATGACCGAAAAAGTTTGAGAACCACTGCTCTAAAGCAATGCTGGCAGCACTCATGCATCTGTTTTTTGAAGCCAGCTTCTGCACCTTTCGCTCAGCACAAGGACTCAACTTCTTTAATTGACCCTTGCGAGGCCTGTTCGTCTTGGAAAACCTCTGTATGACCCTGGCCACTGTACTGTAACTCAGTCTCAGTGTGTTGCCCATCTTCTTATAGCCTAGGCCATATTTGTGGAGAGCGAAAATTCTAATTCTCAAATCCTTAGAGAGTTCTTTGCCATGAAGTGCCATGTTGAACATCCAGTGGTCAGTATGAGAGAATAGTCAAAGCAGAAATTTGAACTGCTCTAAAACAAGATACAACCATTTTTATGGTCCTGTCAAGCAGACAAAAACATGAACATGATGAATAGGACATGTGGCTTCCATACGACGTACAATCGTTATCACTTAGGGTGTACTCACATTTGTTCCCAGCTATTTAAACAATAATGGCTGTATGTTGAGTTATTTTGAGAGGACAGTAAATATATACTGTTATAGACCTTGTGTAGCCCCGCCTCTTTTCAGCGCTGCGCTCGTTGTCTTTTGACTTCCGGTCTGTATTTTCACAACGATCTTGCATAGAGGAATGAACAGCTCGTTTAAAAAAGTTCCCAGTCGACATTTGTTAAGACATCTGTATGGAAGCCCGTTTCCGCCACTTTGAGTAAAAAAAAATATAATTCTGTAAGTCATAATAATGAGAAACTTTCTCATAATTATGACTTAATATCTCATTATATTGAGAAAGTTTCTCATAATAATGACTTAGTATCTCATTATAATGAGAAACTTTCTCAATATAATGAGATACTAAGTCATTATTATGAGAAACTTTCTCATAATAATGACTTAATTATCTTAAAATAATGATACATTTTCTCGTAATAATGACTTAACATCTCGTAATAATGAGAAACTTTCTCGTAATAATGACTTAACATCTCGTAATAATGAGAAACTTTCTCGAAATAACGACTTAACATCTCGTAATAACGAGAAACTTTCCCGAAATAATGACTTAACATCTCGTAATAACGAGAAACTTTCTCGAAATAATGACTTAACATCTCATAATAACGAGAAACTTTCTCGTAATAATGACTTAGTATCTCGTAATAATGAGAAACTTTATCGTAATAATGACTTATTTCTCGCACTTCTACGCATGCGCAAAGCAGTGGAGCAGAAGGGAGTGCCACCCTAGCGACATCCGCTGGTCAAAGCCGTGTAAATGCATCACAGCAAACATGACACGCTCTGCGAAACAGATGTTTTCATTAAAGTCATTGTGATCTACGAAGTGCAATATGTAGTATCATTAAATAACATCAATTGGAAATCATCAGTATATCTTCCATACTTTTCCATGTGCACAAAAAGGTGTGAAAGCGGAATGCAGAAGCAGGGCGGTTACAAAGCACGCCTGCTTGTGCACACCGATGGAAATTGGGTTACTTTAACTTACAAAACTATCAGATTAAAATTGGAATATTACATTTATTCATTAAGTTTAAGTGTGACATCTTCATAAAATATATGGGTAGGCTATGTGTTAACACGTAGGCTATTATTTGCGGATGCGTGTAGGATGTGCAGGTTCACCTGGAAGATATCAATACTTTTATAACTTTTGGGACATTTACACATAAGTGGGCAGTGGAATGGGGGGAAACGCAAGGTCTTGAGAGGCGTGTTTTTAAAAGCTAAACCTCTTTTCAATTGAGCTCCGCGTTTTTAGAACGCCGTCATGCGCGAGACGCGATCGAGCGCGACGTCCGTCTAGTCCGCGTTTGCCTAGAAACGCAATGAAAAAGCGCGTTCTGTAACGGACCCTTATGGAAAAAAAACTGCTTGAAAATATGATGAACACAGATTTCCAGATAAAGCGTTCTTTAACAGATTTGGAAAGGTGTGCTGTCTTATCATTCCTCCATCTATTTTAAATCCACGGATCACCCTGTATTGCTGCTTGTTCATACACAAAAATACAAATGAATAATACAAATGAATAAAAGACTATCTAGTATGGAAGCCCATCTCATATACTGATAATTTATCATTTTTGTTATTCACTGCAGAGCGTGCCAGGTTTGCTGTGATTACACGGCTTTGACCAGCGGATGTCGCTAGCGTGGCACTCCCTTCTGCTCCACTGCTTTGCGCATGCGTAGAAGTGCGAAAAATAAGTCATTATTACGAGAAAGTTTCTCATTATTATGAGAAAGTTTCTCATTATTATGAGAAAGTTTCTCATTATTACGAGATGTTAAGTCATTATTACGAGAAAGTTTCTCATTATTACGAGATGCTAAGTCATAATTACGAGAAAGTTTCTCATTATTATGAGATGTTAAGTCATTATTATGAGAAAGTTTCTCATTATTACGAGATGTTAAGTCATTATTACGAGAAACTTTCTCATTATTACGAGATGCTAAGTCATAATTACGAGAAAGTTTCATTATTATGAGATACTTAAGTCATTATTATGAGAAACTTTCTCGATATAATGAGATATTAAGTCATAATTATGAGAAACTTTCTCATTATAATGAGATACTAAGTCATTATTATGAGAAACTTTCTCAATATAATGAGATATTAAGTCATTATTATGAGAAACTTTCTCATTATAATGAGATACTAAGTCATTATTATGAGAAACTTTCTCAATATAATGACATATTAAGTCATTATTATGAGAAACTTTCTCATTATTATGACTTACAGAATTATATTTTTTTTACTCAACGTGGCGGAAACGGGCTTCCATACATCTGCTTTACAGTGCTTATGATAAACATTACAATGCTCATGATAACTTTCGTTAACTCTACAGTAAGTAAATCCACTTCACCAGCGAATTACTCCTGGACAGCGATGCCATAGAGATATACAGAGCGACCGCAGAAACGGAAGTTCAAAGACAATATTCTAAAGATGGCGGCGTCCACGTTTCTCTCGTGCATAAGGTCTATACAAGCAGCACATTGACTACTCTAAAATATATCCAAGTTTCATTTCTATAGTATTGTCCCTTGATTTGAAACACTAAAATGTTTGCTGAAATATGAGGGGTGTACTCACTTTTGTGAGCTACTATAGTGAAATAGTATCTGGGACAGGAATGATGGGATATGACATATCGGCTTATTCTTCTAATGATAATGTGTGCACTTATAAACAGAGATGGGTTAATAATACACTACAAACAGCACATTACAAATAGCTAATATTTAACTACACTATATCTCATCTATAATAGGTCATATCGTAGATGACTGATTAGACATGATATTGTCAGTGTCTGTGTGTGGGTTTACCCTCTGAGATGGCATGCGGTTTGATGATACAGCAGGTGCAGTCTGAGTACTTGGCTGTGTTAGAGGGACCGTGCCCAGCAGTGGAGGGGAAGAAGAACTCCAGCTCCTAACAGACAAAAATAGGTATAATTAAAAACACAACCAATCATTTCCTTTGACTTAATTAGTACATGACTGGAATAATTTGATTAAGAAAAGACTTATAAGCTTGATTAATTGCTTTTGACAGTTGCTTATTTGTTACCCGTGCAGCAGATGCCAATGAGTCTGAACCATGTCCTGCATTTTTAGTGCCATCGGTACCAAACTGGGCTCTGAGACTATGCGCTGCATCTTTCTGTGCCACACCAGAATCAGTCGGGCCCAGAACTTTTCTCCAGGTGGACACTGCCTCATCCCCCATCAGCTCCATAGCAATCACGGGACCAGAGCTTACAAACTGCACCAGATTACTGTTGTTGAAGAAGAAGCAACTTTATACTTGGTGTTTCTGAGTGTATTTGTGGTTAAAAACACGCAAAGTCATGTCAAAGTCACTGTGACAATCTCAATGTTGGTGGTTCAGGTGTCAGAGTCTCCTTCAAAACCAGCCCTTACATAGAAGTCAATCATTGACTCAGGAAAGACTCACTTGAAAAAAGACTTTGACTGATGTTCCATGTAAAAGTCCGCTGCCTGCTTCCTGTAAGAAAGCCATAAAAGTATACAGAGTTAATAAGTGATCTCCAAACCCTACCATCTCCCTACCGACTCCTACAGTGAAATAGAGTTTTATGTATGAAACTAAGGAGCAAAAAGTGCCCTTAAGTTTTTATAAAGTGTGCATTTCATCTTGATGCCGTTTTTTGTAATTATGTCATATATTAATCTGATGACACATCAATTAGTGTGAGAAATATGACTATGTAACAAAACTTGCACATCTTCAAGGACTGTCTCTGTCAATGAACAGCTGTTTGCTACTTTGAGGAAAGGTTAAAGCAGCAAACCCTGACCAGGCTAAAACAACATGGTCTATCAGAGAAACTCTCAGAGTCAGCATATTTCAAGAGGAAAAGGAAAGATTAAACATCAGCATTTTCCATTCTCCAAAAAAATGTAGTACTAAACCACATGTATAGTGACATACAGACAAAAACATACTTTAAATTCACTGTAGTTTTGGATCATATTTTATGCCAAATACATAAACATAAAACTGTCAAATGTTTTAGTGCTGTGGGGCGTCTACAAATGTACAATGCTAGTTTTGTAATTTCAGGCATCTAAAAGACCTGAAAATGTTATTCCCTCTCATACAATCAGGCTGTCCAAGCTTTAAAAAAGCAAATAAGCTATTGTGATGATCTGACTTCTCTTTAATACTGGTGTTTAGTGTTGCAGTTTGGGCCTGTGTTGTTGTAGCTAAAACTAAACTAGAACTAAAAACTAAATAATAATAAACTTAAACTTATAATAAAAAACTCAGTAATTATAATGAAACTGAAATAAAATATAAATATTAGATGAAAAACCTAAACTTAAACTTTAGGTTTAAAAAATGCATAAAAATTTAATAAAAAATAAATTAAAGCGATATAGAATTATTTAAATAAAAATATTTTAATTGAATAGAAATAACAAAGGCACATAACAAAATTACTAAAACTAAAATTAAAGTGAAAACTGAAGTTTTAAATTAACATACTTTGTTATAATGTTTACAAAGCAAATGCATAAAAAAGTATTACTTATGTACAGTGTTTATAACATTATAATATTCCTAATAGATTTTAATGTTGGAGGAACAATATTGCATTTAGCTGATTTTAACCTTGATATTTTGAAGGTCTCTGCTTTGCACAACTCATTCTAGTTTGTATCCTTTATTGCCTATTTTTGTAATTATGAACACACAAACTCACAAATCACTTTAAAGCCATTTTACTGTGAAATTACCAGAAATGTCCTCAGGTTTACTCGTAACGACTCCTCTAATCTGAAGGGCGAATCCAGTAGAGCAATCTGGGCTGATTTGCTCAAGGGCACAATTTTACTTGAAGACAATTGTGATTCAGTAACTCCCAGTTCATGGGTCATTTCTCCCTGTGACTGAACACACAGTCTTTGTGCTGGCAGCCCAGACCTATAACTTTTATTTTAACAGTGCCCAAATTACCACCACACTGATCTTAACAAAACAGGCCAAAAACAAAATGTCTGCAGCTTTAAACACTGCTTCTTTTCTCTAACGCTCTTCCCTTCTCACAACCTCAGTTAATAATTACTGCATTGTGCTGTGAATATAATCCACTCCTGGTACTGTGCAAAGGCAGCCACTAATGAAATACCCTGCTCTTTGCAAGTCTTACATAGTAAATTGCTTCAGAATATAGAACACAGAGTGTGTATCTTTCATTCTTGACCTGATCTGTCTGTGCTAAAAACAGTCAGTTGCTCAGAGAAGAACAAGTGTATGTATTTGCCAGGTTAATGTATAGAGCAAGCAGTGCATGTTTTTTTTTGCTGATATATACTTTTTAACTGAACATGTGACTTTGGCAAATCCACCCATCACCATTTCTCAGAATTCACTCTTGGGTTACTTTAAAACTGAAACACCTCATTAGAATAATTAGCCTTAAACTGCTTTGAGCACTAATCCTTATCTTTGCACCTATTTGTAGGGTGAAATTTTGCTAAAGGACTGCTGCCAGTATTATCTGAAAGTCTACATAAATTAAACATAAATTACTTACCATGTAAGCTTGGTCATTTTGGCTTTGGTGACGATAAGGTTGGCATCATAAATCATCTGAATAATGTCGCCAATTTTAGTGACAGCATCTGGCTTAATCATAGCCAAAGTCCTGAAGAAGACACAGATATACAGTATAAAAATGTAGTACCCAAGTAGAAAGGAAATCAAAAAGTAAGATATGTGTCATAATTAAACCAAAGTAGAAACAGCCTGGAGATATTTTGGAACCCTAGATGTAATATTTTGTAGCACAAACTATGTTTTGAGATTTATTGAGAAGAAAGTTTTTGAGAAATATATAAAATGCAAGGCAAATATGCCAGTGTTTTTGCCCAGAACAATAATTAAACATATCCACACATATAGGCATATCTGAGACAAAGACACCACATACATATTGCAGCTATTCAGCACCATGAACATTTAGCTCTTGTTAATATTTGATTAAAGAGTTTAAACAATGAAAGTAAAACACAGCAAATGACTACAATCTCAAAGCGACAACTGCTGCGTTCAGACTTCTTAAAGGCTGGTTGATAAATATTAATGAGTCACTGAAAAATCAATTGAGGATTTCATCAAGTTATCATCAAATTAATCATAACATCTAGTTAAATATTGATTCAGGGTTTAAATAATTTCTTTAAAAAGGACATCTTGAATCTTTTAAATGTACCCAAAGCATAGATAAAGTTGCTGTCACAGTACTAGACATGATGGTCTTGCTAAACAACAGCAGTCAATTGAGTCAGTTCAAGTTTACTTTGAAGATTGTATAATATATTGCCTCGAGTCTGTCCCTCTGTGATATTTCCCAAATTTATATTCATGGCACACCACCATGAATCTCACAGGAGAGAAAGAGCAGTGGGAAATAGTGTGAATGTGAGTGATATAACAGGAAGAGCTGATTCATTAGAGTAGTAATCATTGTTCAGTGATTTTAATAGGAGGAGACACAGCTCATCTACACGTTTTTAAAATTACATTAGCAGGTGTTTGAGGAGGAGCTGTCACAGGAAACAAATAAAAACATATAATAAGCTATTCATCACCCTAAATGAAGATGAATAAAATGTCTTGTGACATTCTGGTATAAAGGAATAGTCCAAAAATGTATTCCCCTCCATGCCGTTACAAGCCTATATGACGTTCATTATTCATGATTCGGACTGATTCCGTCCAGTTCAACTCAATGAGTGAGTAACTCAATGACCAATGAATGCAGTGGTTAACAGCTTAGTGGAGGGGAAGATTATCATTGAATAATGACTCAATTTAAGCATTTTGTCACACAAAACTATAGTATGACTTCAGAAGATGGGATTTTTTGATTATTTTTATTTGAACATTATTTTTATTTTAATATAATTTGATGTATTTGTCATTCATTTGGTCAATCATTCATTTAAAGGGATTAGTTTACCCAAAATCAAAATTCTGCCATCATTTACCTCATGACAATCCAAACCTGTATGATTTTCTGTGGAGCATAAAAGAAAATATTTTGAGAAACATTTCACTGTTTTTTTATTGTCCAAATAATAGTGACCAATGGCAACCAAAGCTATTTGGTTGCCAACTTCCCAAAATATCTTCTTTTGTGTTCCGCAGAAGAAACTTGCCAACTTTGGATCGATATACAATATAGCTGTTATATAATATCCTTATATAATATTGGGAGCACAAGTTGTAATCGCTGCCTAACACGTTCATTGGGTCTCATTCATGAAACATTCGTAAATATACGAGTAAATATGTAAGGGATTTGCGCGTAAAGCCGAAAACTCTTCTCCTGATTCACAAATACTTCGTAAACGTCAGATGTGATAGTGAAATGTGTGTGTGTGTTAATGAATTCCAACCAGTCGTAAATTGGACGCGCGTGCACGCTCATTCTCAATTACCATAAATCCCGCCCATTAAATCAGACTGACAACTATATATGGGCATCATATTATGACACCAAACAAAGGATATCAACATGTCTTGTCTTCTCAAAAGCGAATGAAAAAGAAAAAGTTTTATTATCATAAGTTCATTCAAAACGGCACATTTTATTTTCAAGCGTTGCCTACATGGCGTATCAGGTCCTAAAAAAAAGGAAGCTTGGCAGCATTTTACAGATGCAGTTAATGGAGTTTCATCTGTTAATCGAACAGTCCCAGAAATGAAAAGAAAATGGTTCGACATTAAGCTTGACTGCAAAAAAATGAATTAGTTCACTTCGAAAAAAAATGCTATTACTGGCTCTCATAATAAAAGTAAAAAGAAACCCCTTTTGTAAAACTATATATAATATTTTTTCAAAATGCTGTGTAAATATGTACCCGATTAAGGTGAATTAAAATGCAGCCTTATTAATGAGCAAAACTTTCAGATGTTAAACACACTATTTACGCGTGGCTGGGAGCAGGTGTCAATTTCTTTCGTACCAACTAACATTTGGAAGATACGAACATTTTAATGAATTCGAAAATTTACGCCAGAACCACTTCACACAAGATTTACACAAAAATTCGTTCTGCTCTTGTTTCATGAATGAGACCCATTGTGTCTGTTTAACTACAGCCCAATTTCCAGAAAAGTTGTGACGCTTTGTAAATCGCAATAAAATCAATAATCTGTGCTTTGTTAATTCTCTTTAACCTTTATTTAACTGACCATTTTTGATTTTGATGGCTGCAACACATTCAAAAAAAGTTGGGACAGAGGCATGTTTACCCCTTAGTCACATCACCTTTCCTTTCAATTACACTTTTTAATGATTTGAAAATTGAGAATACTAATTGTTGAAGTTTTGCAAGTGGAATTTTTGCCCAATCTCGCCTGATACAAGTCAGCTGCTCAACAGTCTGTGGTCATCGTTGTCTGCTTCTCCTTTTCGTGATGGGCCATACATTTTCAACTAGAGACAGATGTGGAGATCAGTCAAGCACATCCACTCTATGGTGTAGTGTCTAGAAACCACTCTGTTGTAGCACGTGCAGAATGAGGCCTGGCATTGTCTTGCAAGGAAAAGATGTCATCTTGATGGCAGTATATGTCTCTGTACTATCTGAATACACGCCTCCACATCAATGGCACCTTCACACACATCATACAAGTCACCCATGCTGTACTGATGCACCTCCATACCATGACAGATTTTTGCTCTTGCTCTTGCACCTGTTGCTGATGAAAGTCTGGAAGGTCATTTTCGTCTTTGGGACTGAGAACTTAATACCGTTTTCTCCCCAAAACAAGCTGAAACGTGGACTCCTCCGACCACAGCACACATTTCATTACATTTTACAAAATATCCCAACTTTTCTGGAACTGGTGTTGTGATGACATTAACTAATCACATAACATGTATTATCTTACGGCTGTATATTACTCCCATACGGACATTACTTTGACACGCTCAACTCTAGCTGATAACAGAATACTTCCTAATTGTAACAATGAAAAATATTCAGTAAAGCTGCTTTGAAACAATATGTTTTGTGTATATGTAACAGATTTGGAAAGACCTGAGGGTGAGTAAATAGTTTTCATATTTTTTGTAAACTATCCCTTTACAGGCCCGTTTGCACCAAGGACGATAACTATAAGGGTAAAAATAAAGATATAGTTCTAAAAATCTTTATCAAAATTAACAAATAACAGTTCACACCACAGCTATAACGATAACGGCACAGAGAAACGATTTCGTTGGGATCACTTTCAGAATGATTTTATTCAGCTGATGAATGATAAAAACATTGACAGCCAATCAGAATACATCCTGCTGTAACGAGCTTAAGCATTTAAAGTGACAGACAAGCAAGCGCAATGAATAAACAGAACCAAATCGTCCGCGGGTGTGGACGCTAATATAGTTATTGTCCTTGGTGTGAACGTGCCATAAGGCTGCATTTTTGGGCCATAAGACAGGTCTTGCCTCAGCAGGTGTTCAAGAATAAAGTACCTCTCCTTCTTACTGCCCAGTTTGTTGGCTGTGTACTGATCCCCATAACCTATGAGGTTCAACTGACGTGAAAAGACATTTACTCGGTTGCCAACAAACAGATCCTCTGGATGAAGCTCATCAAACTTGGTCCTCCGAAGGAAGGTGCGCTGATTCTTCATATCAAACTGTATAAGAGAAACATACATGTGAAGGGACAAAGCTCAAGCATAGCTGAAAGTCAGGCGCTGAAATCTGAGTATAGGAACGCACCATCTCCACGGAGCCATCTTTAGGGTAGTAGAGCAGCTGGTATCGTCGCAGCAGAGCAGCGCTGGGGTCCAACCACTCAGCCAGAAAGGCAAAGCGTTCCTCCTGTGCATAACACAACAGACACAACAAAACACACAGTCAAGCCAGGCCCGGCAGGGGAATGTCACTGATCTGACCCTCTTGCTTGGACAGGGAGTCAAACAGCCGCGCTCTGACCCTCAATAGACGGGCAGCTGGGCCTGTTAACATGCTGAGTCAGAGGTTCAGACTTTGAATCCTATGATCCCCTAGGGAGTGTTGCTGCAAATAGGGAGCCATAATCCAGCTGCTGGAACTACTGCTCCTAAAAACATGCACTACACACTTGCGCAAACATTGGGGCTGCACAAATATAGAAACTAATTATCCATATGATCGCTAATATATTATAAATCCACATGTCGTCATTGGAGGGCACAACCCAAACATTTTGTCGTGGGCCCTGTGATGAGAAGGGGCATTTATGCTATAGCTTTTACTCATGGAGCCTGAGGAAGATGGAATAAAAATTGTGTTCCAAGAATGGCCCATTTTATCGCAATACTACCAAAATGAATTAAAAACAAACAAAACAAAACAAAACAAACAACCCAACTCAAAGCGATAAAGTGACAATCAATAAAAGTTCTCTTCCATATTAATAGAAATTAACTGATTGAGATTTTGTTTTATACAGCCGTGATTGCAAAACAAAACATAAAAATAATATAAAATAAAATAATATAAAATCCTAAAACCTTGATACAATGTCCTAACCCGACACAAAGTGATAAGCAATAAACACTCTCTTCCATAGGCTATTAATGGGAAAATTCATGGAGATTTTGTTGTATCCAGCCATGTCTGACAAAAAACTAATCTAAACTAAAAAGTGCACTTGTTATATTGTTGGAATTTTTACTATAAACACACTACTACTCTATAAATAGTACTGTAAGTACTATTAGTACTGTAAGTACTATTTATACAGCAAAATGGCACAGAATAGTGCATAATTTAGCAAATTAGGGTTGCACCTACATGTGAATTTAGACACCACAACATTATCTCTCTCTCTCTCTCTCTCTCTCTCTCTCTCTCTCTCTCTCTCTCTCTCTCTCTCTCACACACACACACACACACACACAGTATGACGGGTAGGTAACTGTTTGTAATCTACTAACAACCAGAAAATGCATCCCTTTAATAAATAAGGAAATAAATAAAAGTTTTCCAAAGCAGGACCCTTTAGGACTTGGCCACTCTCATCAAAATTCTTATTTCATGAGTATTTAATATAGTACTTGAAAACAAATTATAGCCTAGATGTTAGTCAAATAGATTAGGCTAGACTATCAAAATCACTGATGTTCCACTATTAGGCTAAGTAGCCGTACTAGCCGATTTCACCTTGATACAAACTCAGAGGTGCCCTTGAACAAAACATGGAGAGCTAGCATGTTGGTGTGATCTCTTTCCCATGCAGAGCGCCACCTTGTGGGTGAACTTCATAGAAAAGGCACATGTGATTGAGGGGCATGTAACCGACCACACAAGCTGCATAGGCCTAGTGATGAGAAAATATCTGCTAATTTTCTGTTGATCAGTGGACATCCAAAGTCTTGCACATGAGAGTAAGCCTACGACAGTAACTCATAATAGTTATTAATATTCATAATAACTGACGTAATAACTGACAGATAAATAATAATCTTCAGTGTATATTAGAATGGCAGTAATTTGATGTTGCATTTCTAGGCACTATGCCATCCATCCGTCATGCCACATGCTCGATAATTCATAGAAGCAAGGCAACATGTCAATACTGAGGGCTAACATGGCATCACATTATCTAATTCATCAACAAATCATAAGTGCATCTGCAACATTATCTTATTCATCATTCCTTACACTCAATGAGAGAATGAGAATCCCTTTAACATAATTGTGCGATCCATCTTAAACCTAACGGGGCCTCTTCCCCAAACAAGAGCTATTTTTACTTCTCAGTCAGCTGTGACAGAGATGATACTGACAATGAACAGCCTTCTTTGTACAAAAATACACTGAGGCACAGGTCTGAAAAGCCATAAAACACATCTCCAGACTCTATTTAGAGTCATATTATGAAATCTAGAGTGAAGTTTTGGGCTGAAGCTAAAAGTTCTAATGTTGACTGCACTGACACCAGTAGGCTAGTAGTCATCACCTTGTGTCTGAGGCCTTGTACCAGTCAACAAGATGTAAATATAAATGTAAAGACAGCTAAAATCTATTTTTAGCAGCACTAAACATTAAACAATTTACACAAAATAGCCTAGGTATAGATGTGCATTTTTTTTATCTTGTGTTCCATTACTAATATCTAACAATTCTTAAATCAAGATTCATTCACTTGAGAAGGAAAATGACTTAGGCTATACAAATTTCTGTCAATGGAGTAAGTAAAATAATTGAGTTTTTCCTTTGAAATAACCTGTGAAAATTTCTTTGAAAAGTCTCCTGTATCATATACACACATTTCTAACTAAATGATCATCGTGATCAAAACGTTGCTGAAAAACTTGTTGTACACGATCTACTACATGCCATCTGCACTCTAATTGAAAGTTTTTTTTTTAGCTAATAAAATACGTTTTAGTAATTCTAAAACCGTCCCCCTTCAGGTCATTATACATTTGTTTATAAAGTAAACATAATAACTTTTATATTGTTAGTAATATTTTAAGATGAACACTGGACTGAAGCAACTTATAGTTTACTTGATTATCCATACATCATTTTATATAAATCATGTTAAAATATGAGTAGCAAATATGATAGATCAGGCTTTTGAGGAACGTTTATTTGTACATATCTTAATGTATTTCATTGCATTAGCCTATATGTTTTGCCTTTCACAATAAAAACTGCAGAGCTTTGATCATAAAACTAAGCATTTGATTTGATTAACATCTTACTAAGACTCATTTTTCTAAAGGTTCAATAAACTGTTCATATGTCACACTTTTTTCACCCCACTGACATGTTATGACTTAAGAAAGTATCGATTTTTGACCGGAAAATGAGACAATGAGCAATAAAATCAGTTTCTGCAGTGCAGTGCTTTGACAATATGACAAAAACAGCTCTTGTAATAAAACACTAGCCTACATTTTCATAATCAAGACTACTGAGGAGTTTTATGGCATTTCACCAATCTAAGTGGGGAAGATTCGGCAGGTAGTCACCCCCTACAGATTTGTGCAAAACGAGAGATATTATATATCCACATTCTGCCTGGGCCAAAGTTACCTGAGGACATCTGTAGGTCGAATAACAAAGATGACTGTTTCACTCATTTTAGCACCACAAAGTGCTATGTGAGTGTTTACAGCAGGAATGAAAGCACGTTCATGGGGCTATGGGGATCTAAATGAACATTCCAGCACAACAAAAATCTTTGTTCTCCTGGTTAATGATCCTGGCCAGATTGAACTAGATTTAGCTGGGCTTATCTGCCACTTCTAACACTATGAAAAATCGGGCTTTCCTCTCAGAGCCCTTCTTGGAAGCTGAGACTTTCTCAGACACCTGCTGTTGCCCTATGCTATCACTGCAAACATTTCATGCTGTCTGCATGGAGATGGATCAATGTACACTACTTAAGGAGACAGAATGCGAATTGGAAAATAAACATAGCGTAGGAGTACAACAGAGCAAGAAAGATGATGGTCAAAGTATCCTGTTACCCACAGAAAAACAAAGTTTAGATTGTTGTGCAAATGACACTAAAAAAGCATATTATTCCACTCAGTGACATTAGAGCTTTTGATTGAACTTGGTCTGTAATTTCAACTGAATTTCAACCTTCCTTATTATGCAGGCATACTGACATCTAGTGGCACATCAAATAAAACAGAATTTAAAAAAAAAAAAAAAAACTGTTGAAAACGAGTTTACAAATTATGCAGTTACAAAACTGTTTTGTTTTCAAACTGATTATGAAGTGTCTTCATTTAACTGGGATTTAAATAGCCAAGATGGTAACGTTAGTGTCAACATTCACTTCCTCGAACTTCATGAATCGCTCTAACAGACCAGATTAACGAACGTTACAGTTTACAAGAGAGGTTACATGCTATATTTTATATTTAGGTGAACACAACACGTCTCAGTGGATTATGTGACTTGTATTTCTTTCAGTGGAAATAAATAAACATTGTTAAAAAGCAACAAAAAAAACAAAACAAAAAAAAACATTCATGATTCACGAGTTCAGTTGTTTAGACAGTCCTTCGTTACGAACATATTAAGACTGGAAAATATATTCTCGCACTTACCATGTCTGAATTAATTTATTAAAGGAAAGATAATGTTTGTTGATTGTTGTTTAACAGACGGTTGATTGTCTTGCTTTAGCCTCGCTGTTAAGTCCCATCACCATAGCAACAACATCAAACGCCTACCGCCAATAAAATAGTTAAACATATCTCATGTGAACTCGTAACTATATTCCGTAATGTTTTAACATTCGGATGACTTCGATATTTAAAGCCTGGTGATATACAGACCCTTAGGAACCATAGAGTTAGGAACGAATAGTTTCCTTGAACGATTGTCTACCGTAACCCGGAAGTAGTCCTTTCTGACCTTTTACCGCCAACTGACACTCGCACATGGGTTTGTTATGGTGTGGACTTTGACACTAGTTCCACTATTATTATGAGCTTTTTGACAGAATCCTTAAGCTATTGGCAACAATTTAACTCGCTTTTAAAATTGGGTTTAGCTTAAAATGTTGCAAACCTTTCACAATATAGGACAAGGGTCTTATGTAATCTCAAAAGTATTTTTTTTTATATAGGTGAGGTTTATAGTTTGAGGAATTTCCACTAACCACCGCAGTTAAAATGGACCCCAGTCCACTCATTTTAGATGGAGGTCTTGCAACAGAACTTGAAGCAAGTGGGTTCCAATTACAGGTAGGTACTAATACCTTTACACAGACATATTGTCACTAATCACAAGTTTACTCAGGCATATTGTGTTTGCAGGGAGATCCACTGTGGAGTGCAAGACTTCTGCATACTAACCCACAGGCCATTAAGGACGTACATTACAGGTAATCACACAGGCTTCATTATGTTCTGTACCTGGGTGGTCATGCAGTGCACAAAGTGTGAAACATTGTATAATGTAAAACATATATTGCTTATAATTACTGTATATTTACTACATGCAGTGTTTTTTTTTAAATGTTATTATATATATATAAATATAAATAAAAAATTCAGCTTTGCATCACAGAAATATATTGTATTTTAAAGTATAATAAAATAGAAAACCATTATTTTAAATTGTAATAATATTTCACAATATTACTGTTTTTTTCCTATATTTTGATCAAATAAATGCAGGCTTGATGAGCATAAGAGACTTCTTTCAAAAACATTAAAAATAGTAATGACCGGTACTGTATTGTACTTTCTTAAAAATGTTAAGGAATAAAGGAATAATTAACAAAAGGTTAATAAAAAATATATTGAAAATGGTTAAAAACAACAACAACTGTAGAGTCAAATAAAATTTGGGGGTTTGTGGTCAGTAATTATGAAATAAGCTGTTCTTTTGAACTTTTAATTCATAAAATAAAACTTAAAATTACCAGTTTCCACAAAAAAATATTAGGTAGGACAACTGTTTTTAACATTGATAATAATCAGCATATTAAAATGATTTCTGAAGGAAAAGGTGACTGAAGACTGGAGTAATGATGCTGAAAATTCAGCTTTGCCATCACAGGAATAAAACACATTTGAAAATATTTAATTAGAAAATAGTTATTTTTAAGTTGTAATACTATTTCACAACATTTTTATTAAATAAATGCAGCCTTGTTTAATATAAGAGACTTCTTTCAAAAAACATCTAAAACCATAATTTATTAATCTTTCAGTCATTTGGTATTTCTGTTGCACAAGGCAGGATGGGGAAACCCAGGCTAGCATGCCTCTATTCTATGACAAGAATGATTTAATATTTGATGAATGTCTGATCTGACTTTTTAAATAGATTTCTTCAAAGCGGTTCTGATGTCATAACAACAGCCACATATCAGGCCACCATTGAGGGATTCGTGAAATATCTTGATCTCCGGCCTGAGGAAGCGCAGCAGATGATGATGTCAGGGGTTCAACTGGCAAAAGAGACAGTGCGTGAGTTCATGTCTCACTCACCCAAATCAGGTGTGTGCAACTCTAACTTCTGCTAAATCATTCATTTAATCAAGTTTCTGCTACGCAAAATCTAAAATGATTATATCTCCAAGAAAACAGAAGAGAGCCTTTGGTTGCAGGCTCAGTGGGTCCATATGGGGCCTTTCTACATGACGGGTCAGAGTACACAGGGGCCTATGAGGACAAGATGACATTGGAGGTAATGAAAGATAAAGCTCTTTGTCCGCCCAAGCTGCCTCCTCACAAGAATATCAAGTGCATGTTTTCTCTTTTGTCTCAGGAGTTGAAAGACTGGCATCGTCCACAGATCCAGTGCTTAGTAAAAGCTGGAGCTGATCTTGTTGCCATGGAGACCATTCCAGGTCTCAAAGAGGCGGAGGCTTTGGTGGAAGTACTCAAAGAATTTCCCGAAATTAAAGCCTGGCTTTCCTTTTCCTGTAAGGTGACTGATATTAATGGATAAGCTTTCCCTGAATTACAAATACCGCACATATATTATGATAAGCAATGATAAATTGCAATTATAACACACTTGCAACCATTTATGTGATTAAAACAAGAGTGTGCTAGACATTGCTGGTAAAGGCAAAATATGACACAAGTCATCCAGCTTTTATTAATATATGATATTCTAATATCGATCTAGTTTACTGCAATCTGCAACAAGTGTCTCATACCAGCCACAGAGTAACGTTATAAAATAATTTTCAACACGCTCAAATGTATGTTTAGTATGATTGAATTTTTACCAAGTAAAACAGCGCTATGTTACCCCACAATATTAATTTGTCATATAAAGTGACCTGTATGAGTATTAATTCAGCACTTGTGGCTGTTTCATTACAATGAAATTAAATAATGTGAATTTAAGTGATCAAACGTAACTGTAACAATGTTCAAGTTCAGGGAGGAAGGTGAACATTAAACGTAACTTTAATTGTGAAATATGCATAAACAGCAAAACAAAAAGAGTGACAGAGTCTGACTGCGGCATATAAGTGTAATAAAAACTCGGCCCGCCCTGCTTCATACCAAACTAACGTGTATAGATCTTTAATACATTAGCTCATCCATGAAACCAATGTCTCCCTGAGCTCCTTCGGATTGCTTTCCATTGGCTGTGGAGGTGAGGACGACAACTCCCATGATTCTACGCTCATTCATGGCGTCATCAAGCTACACCTTTGTTGTTGTTTTTAATAAGCGACCTCTAGCAGCAAAACTTAGTGTATTGTTCTGAATATAAGAATATCATATTTTTCTTGGAAATACCTGTTTAATGCAATAATGTGTTTCAGGACCTTCATAATATTTCAAGCGGGAGGAGCTTTTCTGAGGCGGTTCAGGTGGCCTGTAGGTCCACACAGCTGGTTGCTGTGGGGGTGAACTGTTGTCCCGCTCTTTTGGTGAAACCGCTTCTAGAGTCAGCCAAGTCACACAAGAAAGCAGATTTGAGCTGGGTGGTCTATCCTAACAGTGGAGAGAGATGGGACCCCAAGACCGGGTAAGATTAATAAAAACATTTTGTTCCAACATTCGTGAAAGATTTAACATTTGGAATGGAACATTTTTATTAAAAATGGAATCTTAAAATTATCTTTCCAGACATTAAAAAGACATGGACATTAATATTTGATTCCATTTCATCCCATATATTTCATATATTAAAAATTGATCTTTGTGAATGTAATCTTTATGTAATTTGTTATAAGAAATTTTTATTTAGTAAGGATGCATTTAACTGATCAAAGGTGACAGTAAAGTCTATTTAAAAGAAATGTTATTTTTTATTGCTCAAATATCGAATATATCCACAAAAATATTAAGCAGCACGACTTTTTAACATTGATAATAAACAATGTATCTTGTGCACCAAATCAGCATTTTAGAATGATTTCTGAAGGATTGTGACACTGAAGACTGAAGTAATTGATGCTGATTTTTTTTTTACTTTTGCCATGACTGAAATAAATTACATTTAAAAATTTTAAAACAGAAAAGTTATTTTAATTGATCATATTTCACATTATTATTGTTTGTCCTGTATTTTGATCAAATAAATGCAGCCTTGGTGAACATAAGAGACTTCTTTCAAAAACATTCTTACGAACCCCAAACTTTTGAACCGTGTTATTAAATAAAATGTTGTAATCACAAAATTTAACAAATGACTGCAAAAGTCATAGAAATTGATTGGTCAAAAGGTATGGGAACCCTGAATTTATTTACTTAGATCGTATCCGACACAATTTGTCTAAATAGTTTCATTGTTTAAGGCTGTTCTGAATCTATTTCAGATGGATAACAGAAAAACAGACATCATTTGCCAAATTAAGTCTCGACTGGAAAGAACAAGGGGCTTTGTGGATTGGTTGGTATCAAGTTGCACCAGTTAATACTAAGACTTGTTTTTTAGTGTTGTGCTAACTCACCAAGATTTCTGTTAACAGGTGGCTGCTGCCGTGTTGGTCCTGCTGATATAACTGCACTGAAGCAACAGCTACATGTATAGCAATGACTCAACATGAAACATGACACCGTTCACATCTAGTTACCTATGAAATAATGCACCAATATGTAAGAAGGTGTATAAATATTTTATTTATAAATAAAAATAATACCAACACTAGATGAATAGACATTGAACATCATACATTAGATGTCGCTTATGTTAAAGGAAGAACACAAATCACAATGCACATAACATGGATGCAATCTTAGCTCACAGCGTTGCACAAAGAACGTGATTGTAATCCTTCAAGTTAGTATTTACTATAAGATGGCGCCATTTTAATGGACTGTCACTTCACTATAGCCTGAATCTGATCCACTGACATATTATTACACAGTCTGATATCTTCATGTTAACTTAGTTTGTATTTTTTTAGACTTACACTAATAAAAGCATTTTGTGTTGTCTTCATAAAGAACAGTCTTCTATGTAATGTTCAGAGCATTCTGCGTGTACTTTATGCATATTATTCATTTTTTATGTCCATACCGTCCTCCAATTATCTACCATCAGTAGCATATAAATATATATACACCAAATAGCATATAACTGAAATGGAATGATGCTATTGATCAAATCATCAAAAAAAAATCAAATATTCACTAAATGCTCTTGGTACACAAGCATGTTTCATGTGCATGCAGTCACAAATTTCGGCAAAATTTTGCAGACAAAAAAAGTGTAGCAATGTATGTCGCTTTACTCGCGCTTTAATGTCGCTTTGAAACCAAGCAGCTTTCTGTTGGTCATTGAATCCTCATGACCGTTTCATCGCTGTCCTCTGTTGCATCTTGACCTCTGTTCTGGAGACAAATTTTGGTGAAATTTCACGGGCAAAAAAGGCCCATTGTCTACAGCTCACACAGAAGTCATTCCATGTGACCTACTTGAACCCATTGTGAAAACTGCATGGGGAAATCTTTAGGCCTCACTCAAAATTCCAGATTGCATGGATTTTGCACGCAAAAATTAGCTACACAATGGTACATGTGACCGCACAATTTATTTATTGATTCATTTATTCACAACGTGTTTAGCAAAGCAGCATCAGAAGTGACTTAACCTCTTCTTGGAGAGCCATTAAGTAGTATTTTTAATCCCACAATGGGGCAGCGTGGCCTAATGGTTAGAGAATTAGATTGGTAACCCGAAAGTTGTGGGTTCGATTCTCAATACCGCCTGGATACCTACTCAATACCAAACCCTCAATCGCTCCCAGGGCGCCCACTGCTCCTGATGTGTGTGTGTGTGTGTGTGTGTGTGTGTGTGTGTGTGTGTTATCTACTCACTACTACTAATGTGTGTGCACTAACTTGGATGGGTTAAATGCAGAGGACAAATTCTGAGTATGGGTTACCAAGACCATTCTTGGCCTTCACATGTCACTTTCACATTACCAAGGCCTGTGAAATTTGATTCACATTGCTGTAGAATGGTAGCATTACAAGAACCTCCCCAACGAGAGGTTATCGTTCCTTCCTCATGGGCATTAAACCAGCATTCTTATGGTTACCAACCATAGCTACTAAGCAACACCATTTGGCTTGCAACCACATCTATATATCATAATAACCTTTATGATATATATAATAAATATTTTATAACCTTTCACTGTTGCTAACAACCTGGAGAGATAAATATTCTTGTTTTAAACTGTCGAAACCCAATTGGCTCTTCAGGAGGAGGGCTAAAGACTTCAGACTTAGTCAGTTATGTCTTCATCCAGATCACTGTCTGGAGAGCCTCTGTGCCTGTACTCTGCTGTGTTGGACAAACGCTTCCAGGCATTGTCGGACTTGTTCCCCGTACTGAGGGACCTACCCAGACGTTTGACTGCTCGCTCCTCAGAACCGTCCTCTGTCGTATCTTGACCTCTGTGTTCTGAAGCCTGATGGTGGAGATCATGCCTCAGATTTTCTAGATTCAGTGCCCATGGTCCCAGCTTTTGCCAGTTCACTCTCTGGAAGGCCATTATGCAATGCAGATTGCCTCCAACCTATAAAAATATTATTGAAATAACATTAGAATTGTTTCATATATTTGTTAAGAACCATCACCATACTCAACTCGCTTACCTTCTTGGTTTTGCGATACTGAATGCCTCTCTCTGTATGACGAATGTCCAAGTATTCTGGGTTCTGAGTATTCAAATCAGTCACAATATCTGCCCATCTGATTAAAAATGAGGTTAGAATGTGTGCGTCATATTTATAATTTGACCAAGTACTACAATTCCATAAAATGAACCATACTTTTTACAGTGGATTGCAGGGTGTTTCCTGCTTGGTTCACCAATGAGAATCCAGTGTTCCATCTCATTAGGTGGCAGTGACCCCCTGTAAAAAATAATAATAAAGAAATGAGCTTTCTTTCTTAATTAGAAGAAAAGGATATTGTAACACTTTCATGACATTTCATATTGTAATACCAGTGCTCAATAATAAGGATTGGCCAGGGTCAGTGAGAGATTTTTTTTTACTTTGGTGGATTGTCACTAATGCTGCCTTCACGTGCTTTCGGAATTATCGTAAATACGAGTTTCCTAGTTAAAAATTGGACATGAACGCCCTCAAGTCGTATTTACCACCGGGAAGCTCTGGGATCACTTTGATACCCGAGTTGGGCGTGCCATAAACTTTAAACATGGCGGAAGGAAGAACGATTGCTGCTGTGACTGCTATTCTTTACTAGGTTTTTTCCACAACAGCTACATCACCTTGTTAAAGTGCATATTTGCAAACATGAATAACCATTTAAAGCGTAAATGTTTTATACACAGCGAAGATAGCCTGCATTTGACTGAAATTCCAGAATTGTCAGCAAGCTGACTATCTAGATAGCACAGTGAATGCTTATATAGTTGTCAAGGACGTTAAATATCAGTTTGGCTTTAATAAGATTTTCCTAATAAATAGGCAAGAATAAACTTGGTGTCCTCCATGATTCCTGTTCTTCCCGACAACAAACCACTTGAGTGCGATAAGCTCATAATCACAACTTCAGAAATGGGAACTAGGAAATTTCCGACAATTCTAATATATATATTTGGAGTGGCAAGTAAAAGCCCGAACAAAAAAAAAAAAAGGGAAAAAATAGGCCTGAATGCATTGTTTTAATTTTTCTCACAACCATGATGACCTGAATTGAACAAATATGAGAATAAAATGAAAACCAAAGTTGCTGTATGTTGTACCTGTATGCTTTGGCTGCTTTTAGTGGTGTAGCTTCATAGCCCACAGGGCAGAAGTAGTGATTCTGACAGTGGTAAATGTAGGCCATGGATTCATCTTTGAGTCCCTGGGTCAGCTTCAGCAGCGCACCCTCAGCTAGAAGGAACAAACATGCTCTATAATATGCTACTCAAGTATTTTTAAGACAGAATAATATTCTTTTATAATAGATAAACTGTCTATATCTAAACCTAAACATATGATTAAGGAAATATCACATATTACATTTGAACTACTGTCTGCTGACTCAAACTAGATCAAAAACAGAGCATTTGTAGAATATGCTGTTGTGGCCTCTGTTCGTATAAAAAAATTATTTAGAATTCACAAACCTGTCTCTCCTGCTGTCTTGTGCTTCCCATGAGGTTTGTACAGAATATAAGAGCATCCCCGGACACGAAAATTATCGTTGATTTGTCTGAACCATCTGCACCAATATGAAAATAACAAATCAAAGGTTTGGGGTCAGTACGATATATATTTTTGAGAAATTAACACTTTTATTCATCAAGGATGCAATTAAATTGATCAAATGTTTACATTGTTACACGTTTACAATACTTGTTCCCATTATCTCAGGGAACCGAGTGTTTTCAACACTGATGATGATACAATAATAATAATAATAAGAAGAAATGTTTTTAAGCACCAAATTAACATATAAGAATGATATCTGAAGGATCATGTGACACTTTTGACAGAAGTAATAATGCAAAAAATTAAGCTTTGCCATTTTAAATTGTAATAATATTTCACAATATTGCTGTTATAACTCCATTTAAATTAAATAAATGCAACTTTGTTGAGCACAAGAGACTTTTTTACAGACCCCAAACCTTTTAATGGTAGTGAATGTATTAATGTATGTTAACACATTTTGAGAAACTGTTAAAATGCAAAACCTACAGTAAACTCACCGCATCAGAGTGGCATTGCCGGTGAACGGTCCAAACTTGATATCTTCAAACGGAGGCTGGAAACCAAGTATATTCAGGGCTTCTTCTTGAGAAATAGGTGGGAGACTGAACAAATCAAAAGGTTACTCTTTGCAATTTCTACCAGATCAGTTTAGAAATATTAAAATAGTTTAAGTGAATATGCTGTTTTTGCTCCTTAAAAATATATATTCGTTGGTATATTTTTTAACAGTGTGCCAAGTCTCGAACATTAACCCTTTAAAGCCTGACACATTAAAAAAATTGCAGAAAATATTTTTGGAAATTTAGAAATTAGATGTTTATTAAGCCTTGAATCAAAATCAAAAAAAATTTTTTTGCCAACTCATTTTGTTTATGATATATTTTTTGTATCACATTTGATACATCAGGCTTTTTGGGAACGTTTTGAATTATGATAACCTCAGTCAGGATTTTTTTCCTTTGTGTTTTTATTGCTCTTAGGGCATGAAAAACAAGATTTGATTTGATTTTTTTTTTTTTTTTTAACAAATTTTTCAAAGAGATTTTCAGATGTCCACTTGAGTGGACAGCATGCATTTATGGTTTAAACTGAAGAGATACTGTATTAAACATAATACAATAATCAAACAGATAAAGTATGTGTATTTAACAAACTAATCAATACAATTACATCAAATCATGTGAAAACTATAAAATATATTAAAAAATATATATAAATCCGAAATATTGCAAAGGCAGTTGACCTTCATACAAGTTGCACTTCGTGTATCTTGGATATCAGAACATGAGGATTTGATTCCATCAGAAATGTCTACAGCCTGTCAAGGTACAACTGTGGAAACACTCAGATGCTATATCCAGTGTGCCAGAGTATGTCAATTTACCCTTATTAGCTGATAATTCTGATTATGTTAGAGATGGACACATTTCTAGCATAGCCCTCTTCTGAGAAACCCTAGCGATAAGTTTTTTTCAATCTCATCTGAAATGAGCAGTGTTGGGGCAGGCATAACGCATTCAGATTACTTGTTTGATGTTACAAGTAAAGTAATGTGTTAGAAGTAACATGCATTACATAATCAGATTACTTTTTGTTGTTATGAATAAAGAAACACATTACAAGTAACATGCATTACATAATCAGATTACTTTTTGATCTAACAAGTAATGCATTACAAGTAACATGCATTACGTAATCAAATTAATTTTGATCTAACAAGTAATGCATTACAAGTAACATGCATTATGTAATCAGATTACTTTTTGATCTAACAAGTAATGCATTACGTAATCAGAGTACTTTTGATGTTACGAGTAAAGAAATGCATTACAATAATGTGCATTACGTAATCAGATTACTTTTTGATGTTACGAGTAAATAAATACATTACAAGTAACATTCATTACGTAAACAGATATTTTTTTGATCTAAGAAGTAATGCATTACGCAATTAGATTACTTTTTTGATGAAATGAGAAAAGTAATGCAATACAAGTCACAAATTATGTAATTACATAACTTATTTAAAGTAAAAAAAAGTTACTGCAGATTAAGTATTTTCAAAAACAATATTCACAGTAAAAGTATGAATTGTAGCTAAAATATAGCCATTGATGCATGAGGTCCACTAGTGGACAGGTGATTAATCAGATTTTTCTCCCAATCTAAAATCAAAATTTGGAAAATTTTACTGTGATATGACTCATTAGATATTGCTTGATGCTACAATATTTTTTTTACCTACAAGAGTGTCCTAGGATAGAAGGAATGGGTGGATATTCCGGAGCAACTTGGCATGTCTGACAGGCCATTGGCCATCTTGGTTTGGAGGGGGAAAAAATCTAAACACAACGGCTTACAACTTGGTTGCAATGCATAGGATTATGCACCAGGGTCCACTGAAGAGATTGATGTGCAACTTTGCCATCAAAACCCTTGCAAATTGAAGAAAATGCTTTTTAAATAGCTGTCCACTGTAGTGACCACTATGCATGAAAGGGTTAACAGTTTGAAAACATAGAACATTTTAGGCAGTTTTTCTCACTTTTTTTTTTTCATAGATCTTTTTTCCAGTCCTTTTAATTTACTTTGTGGTAGTCATAAATTAGATAACATTACTACAATTTGACATTACTGTTTAGACATAAAGCACCATTAATACCTGCAGTATCAAATTTGATACACAATTTCCAACACGATTTACTTGTAATTTAACGATTCAATTATATAGTAATTATGTCAATTCAGAAAGTGTTAAATTAATTATATCAGGCGCAATCCAATATTATTTTTTACTTTAACAACTTGAAATTAGCCTTTATTTTCCTCCCGAAAGCGTCTGGCTTGATCCAATCGCAGCCGCCATTTTGAAAAGCTAAAAAAAATCACCCCTCTACTGCCTGCAGTACAGTGAAATTCCACAAGATGGCAGAATACACGTATCAAAATAGATACAACAGGTTTTCAAAGAAAGTATTGCAATGCTCTCACTGATTCAATATATGTCTTAGAAACTCGTGTATCAAATATGATACGTGCGGTTTTAAAGGGTTAAATTATCCAAAATCCAAAAATTATATCATTTACAATATGAAATTAACTAGCTCTGTGATAAATTTCAGCAAGGAACGCACCTGCCTGCTCCTAGAGTACTGTAGAGAAAGTTCCAACAAGAGACAAGTGAAGAGATTCCACACGATGTTTTATACTGCGGTCTGCTGATGCAGTACCTTAAACATCAGAGAGAAGTGGTTAAACTTGCACTTTTTGAGTCTCATTTCTCATTCATTAGTGTATTACCATCTACGGAGGTCCAAGACCTTTCTCTGTTTGATCTCCTCCAGAGATGCTTGTGGTGGGAGATCTTGCAGGTTTCTGCTGAGCCTGTCAGACGATTTCATTTTCTTAGAGTTGAATTTCTTTAAATTACCTGAGGAAAAACACACTTAATACTTTAAAAAACATTCTAGGTATTATATATTAATATATGTTCTACTCATTCTGGTTTAAATTTACACTCTTTCACTGAGAATTTGTTTCACTGGAATATATAAAGAACCTTAAAATGCAGTGAATAATGGCTTAGCTGGAGTTTAGATAAAGTTAACTCAATGTTAAGCTTCATTAAACATATGTAGAGGGCATGATTATTATTCTGAATCTGCCCTGTGTACTTTGTCTCAGCAAAGATTCCTCAGATCAGTAATTCCATAGGCTAACCATCTAGACTCTGTTTGATCAGGCACTGAGTGATGGCACACCAATGCAGTCTTTCTCTAAACGCTGAATCTGGGAATAATTACAAATTAGTTAGGTGAAATCCATGTGACAGAGTCACCTGTGTATGTGAAGTCATCACTAATGTTACATAAATCACAGCAGATGGTCATGTAGCTCATTTTCCTGGCATATTTTGCTCAACAGCTTGTGAAATAAATAAAAAAATCTTTTTTTTTTTACTTTTCACTATTAGATTACTGATAATAAAATTATTGTCATAATAAGCTTAATCATTATTTTCAAAGGATTCTTCAAGGTGATCTGTGGTCTACAGCAAAAATTCCCAAAACATGATAATGCCTTATCCTGAAATATAGGCTAAAGGCAGCTTTATATTTTCATGTATTAAAACCACTGATCTATATAGACATAGATCAGTGATTAAAACCCATTTATATTGTTAGAAAAATATTAAATGTTTCATCACGAAAACAACTAAATCTAATGTTTTCCAAATTATTGGAAAATAATTGGAAAAGTTTGAAAACCCCTGGTCAAGAGTATGTAGATGTCTGTGATCATTTTATAGAGACTCATACTTGTTCTGGTTTTCCGGGTTAAAACGACATCAAAATCAGAGGTGTCAATCTCCCAGGCCAACACGGGCTTGTTGCTGGATGACAGAACCTCCATATCACAGTTCCCATCTAAAGACACACTTATACCCCCTGAGTGACACTGGGAGGGGGTTGCAGTGTTAGTCTTGACTAATGATATCCCAGTGTCTGAATTGGTTGGTGGTGCATCTTCAGATGTGATGATGGGTCGGGCTCGGTTGAGCAGAGCATAGTCCGAGCAGACGGTGTAGAACTTCTCTCGGGAATGTGTTACAGGGCAGGTCCAAGGAAGCTGGAGCTCTGCGCTAGAGGCCCGTCGCACCCGCAGCGCATCACTCGTCAACGGGCTCAGGAAGCTGCGCTCACGCTCATCCTCTCTGCCCGGGGCCCGTGATGGGGCCTCTTGATCAGTTCTAGCAGATCCGTTGGCACCTTCACTTTCCACAGTGTTAGGCATTGAACGGAGAACTGGGTTGACGGCTAGGAGAACTCAAAGAAAGAATCTCATCCACTGACTACAATTAAGAATAAGAATAATATATTAGTGCTGTAAAATCGATTAATCGTGATTAATAACATATAACATAAAAGTCTTTGTTTACATTTAAGTGTGATATATATATAATATGATGATATATTATGTCTGTGTGCGCGCGTCTGCACATTCGATTCACTCACACACACTCACACACACACACAATCTATAATATTTACGTTTTTATATATCATATGTCCCTGATCTTTAAACGCAAAGACCAATTATAGGTCTTTCTTTATATGTTATTTTTGTGTTATTATGTCAGCCATATAAAAACACAAATATTATGTAAACAAAAACTTGGTGGATTTCTTTGTAAAATAAGGTGTGGTGTGACACCATGGTCTCCATCACCATGATTAAAGTCCCACTACACTAAGCCAGAGATTGCTATTAATTGAAATTATGAAACTGACAACAGCTTTAAACGACGTTTAATCTTCTATATAGATTAATGGTACCACATGGTTGAATTCGACCTACATCATCATCATCATCGTCAACAACACGACTACCATCGATATAGGTCATTATCTATCGATGATGGTCGGTAGGCATAGTTTCAGGAATAGATTGTAAGATAAATCGCATATAATGTAAGTTTAAACCACCGAGAACACCATATAAATAATATAGATTGATATCTGAATAATAGCTAAACATCAATGTAGCATCAATGGGCTCTTCGAAGAATTTAACCCTTACATGAATGTGGGTTCATAGCGCAAATATTTATCCTTATTTACTTAACCTTAGTTAAAATAATAATAATAAGCACATACCTTGCCAATTCTGCAGGAATAATTTATGTATACTGCTCTGCGTGAGCTCTGTTTGACTGCCTAGCTGTGTTTTAACGGGCTCTACCAATCTCAAAGATAGGGGTGTTTTACGACATTGAAATTGTAAATATTTCCTTTATCGGATTTAAACGGTCTACATAACGGTGTACCGTTTTATTGATTACATTTTTAGAATGTTCGTATAACATATGCAATGTTTTGACAGATAGTTTTGTAAATGAAGATAGTCGTAAAGATAGCCCCACCTCCGTGGTTCTTTCAGGGAAATAGAGCGTGTTTGTCTTGTTGAAAGTGGACTGAACTGCATTGGAAGTGAGTGAACTGAACTGAAGAGGTGCAAAGACCGGGGTAGGTGAGCAACAAGAATCAAATAGCTAAAGCGAGTTTATGAAGTGTGGCTAAAAACTAAAGCATGGTTCCATGTGAAACAATTGATTGAAAACATGTTCCCTGTTAAACGCATGCTCGTTAGAATACGTATTTTGTAGTTTAAGATTTAACCTGCAGAAAGTTACCTGATCAAAACTTGATAGTTCATCATGACACCTCAAATCGTTTTTTTTATTTTTTTTTTATTGACTAAATATTTTCTACTCCAATTTTACTACTATTATTATTATTAATAAAACGAACTGTATATTGACCATTTTTGGACTGTGTAAAAAAAAAAAAAAAAAAAAAGGCTCACATTAATTGAGTTGTTAGCCATACTTAATATTTTTAAAATAAGTCTCTTATGCTCATCCTGCCTGCATTTATTTGATCAAAAATACAGCAAAAACTGCAATATTGAGAAATATTATTACAATTTTAAAATAATGGTTGTCTATTTTAATATACTTTAAAAACTATTTAAAATATATTTCTGTGATGCAAAGCTGAATTTTCATCAACCATTACTTCAGCCTTCAGTGTCACATGATCCTTCAGAAATCACTATAATATGCTGATTTGATACTTTTCAGTGTTGGAAACAGAGTTGTGCTGCTTAATATTTTTTATATATCCTGTGATACTTTTTTCAGGATTCTTTGATGAATAAAACGGAGAAAAAAAAAAGAACAGCTTTTATTTAAAATTCAAAAGTTTGGGCTAATTGGGTAATTTGGAGTGTCCCATTCAACCTAAATGTACCCCAATATATACTTTTATATATATAATTATATTTTATGTGTTCATGTTACTCCTTTATCATATCAAATTTAATATTAGCGCTATTCCCTAATGATTTACAGAAAACTTATGACAATGCTTTACTTTAAATGGTGCAATACCAAGTACTGAGTTGGTTACAAATTAACTAATAGTTACTAATCTCCATAGATAGATAACATCCCAACCCTGTATTGTGTGATTTAAGTGTCCTTACTTGACTGATGTTTCTAGAATCTAACCAGCATGGCTTGCAAGCTGCTAATAATCGACACAGACTGTGGCATAGATGATGCTCTGGCTATCATAGTTGCTCTCGCAGCTCCCGGTGTGAAGGTGTTGGGCATCACCTGCTGCTTTGGGAACACTGATGTGGATAATGTATGTCAGAATGTGGTGCGAGTACTGTCAGTCTGTCAACAAACCCAGGTATGTGCATTTAAAACAGTACCAATACAAATGTCAAGAACTAAGATGAGATAATTGCATTCTATTGTATTGTGTTCCCTCAGATTCCAGTCTTTAAAGGGTCTGCTGGTCCTCTAGTTAGATCTGACACACCATGTAAAGATCACTTTGGCACAGATGGACTTGGAGATGTTCTGCAGAACTCTGAGATTTGGAAGAGGCAGATACAGAAAGAGCATGCCGTTCATGCCATGATGCGACTGGTGAATGAAAACCAGGGAGAGGTAAGAAATAAACTAATAACCGCCTTTAGTTATAGAATATTGATGTAAAAGTATGTTACAATATGTTACATTTTCTATCAACTTGTGTATTATTTTGTTTTTAGTTAATAAGCTTTGTTTCTGTTCTTTTGAACACAAATCACACATTTTAAGGGACCCACTTTGCAGTATTTCTTTAGTTTTGTTGGCCATTTAGTGTTTAGGAGAATTTTTTTTTTTGTACCTCAGATATCCTAAAGAACAGTATGTTAGAGGACCTGAATCTCACAAAAAAATAAATATTTAAAATAAGCTTAAATGCAAGCTAATATAATTTGTTTATTTTTTATAATTTGTTCCCTTGACTGCTATTTACAAATCAGGGTTGTGAAATAATCTGATAGAAAAATAAATAAATAAAAACCCTTTAGACACCTGTAAAATACACTGGTAATAAAAATAAAAAAGTCCTGTAGTTATTGAAACTTTTAGTATATTTTTTAGTATATTAACACTCCTGGTTTCCATAAATTATTATTATTTTTTTTTAAGTTTGAAAAAGAGCAGCATAAGTATCAATAAATAACTTGAAGTGCAATCATATATTGTTTTTAACAATGGAGGGTTAAGGTCAAAAAGGTTAAGAATGTTTAAAATGCAGTTAGTGAACTCTTCTGAATGTTGTGATGCCATCTTGTGGTTGACAATGGAATGCGCTTAAACATCCCTGTTTGTTTACATACACAGGTATCTCTCATTGCTCTTGGTCCACTCACTAACTTGGCTTTGGCTGTTAATTTAGACCCCACTTTCCCCCAGAAACTCAAGGATCTGTATATTATGGGCGGTAATATGGAAGGTAAGAAAATAAGCTGTTGTACAGGTACCTCCAAATTGTACTTATTATATCATTATGCATAACATAAAAACGCTGAGAACAGCACAGGTCAAGACACATTCCCCTAAACGGGTCTCTTTCTATTGAGCTTCATCTCCCCACACGATCCACTGTTAAATCTTCCAGGGAAGGGAAATCTGACACCAACGGCAGAATTTAATTTTAGAATGGACGCCGAATCAGCTTACATCGTTTTGGAGGAATATACCTGCTCAACACACATCGCAACCTGGGAGTTCACTTGCAGAAACAAACTATCTTGGGTAAGAACCTCCCCAACATGAGCAAAATCCATTCTTGCGTGAACATTACAGGCCTGACAGAATTGTGTGCTTTATATTTTTCCAGGAGTTTTTTGATGAGCTGGTCAATCAGGATACATCCGCTGCTCGATTCATGAAGAAGATAACCTCCAAGTGCAGGGCCTTCTCTAGAGAATTTTCCATCAACAACAACAAAGATGTGCTCTTTGGCCAAGGGTTTGTACCCTATGATGCCTTTGCTGTGGCAGCATGTGTGGACAGCAGCGTGATTACAGAGAGTGTGCAGTGTGCCGTTCGCGTGGAGGTACAAGGTGTATTGGGACGTGGCATGATGGTTGTGGACCAAGCCAATACTCTGAAGAAAGGCCATCTTGCATTCGTGATGAAGACGTGTGACCTTAAAAAGTTCAGCTTGATGCTCAAAGCGTCTTTACAATTAGCATAGAAATAAGCTTCTTTGCAATGCATTTGTATTACATGAAGAATCCTCTGCAAGTGTCCCTGTCATAAAGAGTTAGTTTAGTCAAAAATCTTTCACTCATCCTCATGTCATTCCAAACCCACAAGACTTTCATACATTTTCAAAAACACAAAAAAATATGTTTTTCTGTCCCTTCACTGAAAGTCCACACAACCAAAACTTTGACACTTCAACAAGGTCAAGACATTGTGAAGTAATCAATATGAATCATGAGTTGATCACGGATTAAATGCAAAAATAAAAAAAATCTAAATTGCATGTCTCTCTTCAGAAGACTTGAAATTAAATGTTAATATGGATGGTTTGTCTTTATGAACTTTTTGAAGCATCAAATGGACATTCAATGGAGGGACAGGAGTCAAAAAAATTTTTTTTCAGAAATGAAAGAAAGCCTGAGTTTGAAATAGCATAAGGACGAGATGACAATTACTGTCCCTTTAAGCAAATTCAAATCTAGGCAGAAATAAAATGAGAAGTCAATATTCCAGCCTGATATGTTTATTTTAACCAATGAGACCAAACACTCGCTCTTGAAATGACAAATGAATGATGAACAGAACACATTTCAAGTTCAAGCTCCCTCAAATTAAAAGCCAATTTCAGCAAATGAAGCTCTATGCTTCAAGCTGAGGCCAATTAAAATAAAATAAAATAAAATCTCAACTTCTGAATGCTTTTACCATCTGGCTAGGACTTAGAGGTGTTTAAATTAATGTGGTAATCGTAGTCTTAACCACTTATCTTCCCAAATATTAAATCAACAAAGAAGTGTCGCCAGAAAATGCTCAAGAATGAAATCAAACCAATATAACAGCATTTTGTAGGAGTGGGGTTTTACACAAAGTGCTTATTTTAAGGTTGAGTAATACTGCATCGTGCATTTTTAATACAATAATACTGGATCATATACTTTAATTCCAAACTATGCAGTATTACTCAAAACAGGGAATCTCTAAAATGGTAAGAAAAATACCCCTACAAGGGCAATAGTATTAAACCAATGTCGTAAATTTTCTGTTCACTTTGTCTGTTAAAATTGAACTTAAGGCATTTTTATACCCCACTAAAATAAATAGGTCTGAATTTTGAGGTGAATTGGAATTGCAACACTGGGTTTCCCATGGACATTTGTACCATTACAATTCAAGATTTTTTCCAATCATTAAAATGATTTTGGTGTACATCATACTATTCAACCAGGAAAAATAAAACAAGATTAGAAACCACTGCATTTTCTGTTGCTCAGTGAGGCTGTTCTGCCTCAGATGCCATTGTTGTCGGGGCTGTTGGGCCAGGGCTCTGAGTTCCAGCGATTGAGTGAGGGAGACCACCCCATGTTCCAGGGGTTGTAGGTGCGACCCACGTCGTTGGGGGCAGGTGTGGGCGGTTCGGTGTGGGTGACCAAGTCAGGGAGAGCGGTGGAAGTAGGAGGGTTAAAGGAGTGCAGGGTGGAGTCATTGCTGGTGGACCAGATGGACCTGCTGAAGGACCAGGGACTGCGCGCACTGCCCAAAATGGACTAAACACAAGCAGAAAGAGAAAGACTATCATCTCATAACCTGCAAAACTACATTTACAGGTGAAAAATTAGAATATCGTGCAAAAGTTATAATTTTGATGATTATGGCTTAGAACCCCAAATTCACATTCTCAGAAAATTTGAATATTAAATTAAATCAATTAAAAAAAAAGGATTTTAAATACAGAAATGTCAGCCCTCTGAAAAGTATAATCATGCATATGTATATACTAAATATATTAGTTTCACCTTTTAATTTGAATAACTGAAATGCATAAACCTTTGCACGATATTCAAATTTTTCGAGTTTCACCCAGTCATGGGAAATCTGAAACATTTTAAGCATCTAGCTCATTGAGATATATAAAATGAGCTAGATCGCTGCATTTTTTGGATAAAAAAAAAAAAAAGTTAAATTGTGAAATAGTATACCAGCTATTACTCCTTTTCTATTTTAATATATTTTAAATGCAATTTGTTCCTTTTGATGACAGCTGAATTTTCAGCAGCCATTACTTCAGTATTCAGTGTGAAATGATCTTTCAGAAATCATTCTAATGCTAATATAAATGTCTTTATAATATAAATGGTTTTACTGTTACTTCTGATCAATTTATTGCATCACTGCTGAGTAAAAATCTTAATGACCCCAAACTTTTACAATAGTGTAGTCTGTAATGGCTCAAGATTAATCTGAAAATAACCTTGATTTAAAAAAATGTGGGAGGTGTCACTGAGGTTTCAATATACTCCAAGATTGCAGTTTTAAATGTTCTTTATGGGATCAAAGGTGTGGATAAGACGAGCTGAAAAGGAAGAGGTATCTTACAGTTGTGGGAGTGGATGGGGATCCAGTGCTGGTAGCCCAGGTGTTACCAGGCTCAGTCTCCCAGATGGACGGAGACACTGGAGTGTACTCAGGCCAACTCTGCTGGGGCTCTGAACTCTTGGGAACGGTCATGCCTCTGAAAACTGATTGAGAGAATAACCATAATATTGGATACATTGGCTTAGTGATTGACAAAAATCACTAGTTTATTAATAAACAATTGAAATGTCTCCTCATTATTTTTGCCAGTGTTTTCCGGCAAGCTTTATGTGCACTTGAGCGCGGAATATGCATATATTCCACCCCCGGTATATATTTAAGTAATGAAATTAATAAAAATGTGCGATTAGTCGACTAAGGCCGGTGACACACTGGTTGCGTGGTGTAAGCGTCTCAGCTGCGTGGCGTGTCCGTTTATATTTCGGCTCCCATGTCAAGAGGTTAGAGCAGGCGTGGGAAACGCGTACATGCTAGAAATAGAACTGACGCCTATTTTTCACGCGACACGCAAAGCGTGTTGGAAGCGTTTCCAGGCAAAAGAGAATAGGAACATGTGTTTATATGTCATTTTGTACACAAATACATATGAATAAATTACATTTTGATGTTTGAAAGTCTAGGTTTTGATATAAATTCAGATATAAAAGTCTTTTTTTTTTTTTTTATCCCATTATTTTTGCCTATAGGCTACATATAATTTCATGTCATTTTATTTGTTAAACAATAGAGTCCTGGTGTCCACTACAGAGGTCATAGCATAACATATGAATAAAATATCTTTTTTTTCTTTTCATTTGTTTCTTATGCTCTTAACAATGTGATTACATGGAGAGAAAAAAAAAAAAGGGCCTCAGGAGGATATAAAGATAGGCAACAATAACAACGTAGTGTGTCTTCTGAGTGACAGTCCAACATCAGGTAGGCTAAATATAGGCTCTTTAAAGCTACACAAAATTTGTACATGTTATTGAAAGCCCACTTCCCTATTTTTCGGATTTTGGAAGATGTGTGATAACAGGTGAAATTGTTGTCGTAAAGGCAAGAGCAACACACCGCTAATCCAAATGTAGACTGGTCTGTCAGCACTCCCTCTACGTCACCTAGCAGCAGCCACCACGCAACAGAAACACCACGCTCAAGCCACGCAGCCAGTGTGTCACCGGCCTAATGGCTTAAATGAACGACTACTAGTTGACTAGAAAAATCTTTAGTCGGGGGCAGCCCTAGTATTATTGCAATATTTTTTGTATCATATTTTAATTGACAATTTTTTAAATAATAATAATAATAATTGCCTTAGGGTCAGGGTGGTTTTCCTTTTTGTCTTAAGCTGATCACATGCCTGATTTTTAGCATTTTATTTCTAAATTCAGATTTTAAAATATAGACTGTTTTTTGCATACCTCCAGAGAGGTTAAGTGGGTTGTTGGGTCCAAAAGCAGAGAAAGCGTTAACTGGACCAAAACCGGGGCTGCTGGTGGTGTCTATTGGGCTCCAGATTCCAGAGCTAACAGATGCACAATGACATTATAAATATACTTGTAAAACATTAAGCAATGCATTAAGCAATGTTTAGTTATGAAGGCACTTCACCTGTCAGATCCATCACTCTCCACTGATGTCATGTGAGACAGTGTCACCTTACCCAGACTGTCAGCTTTACTAGCTGCGCCACTGCCACCTGTGAAAACAAGAGCACATGACTTGTATAACATTTACGCATTAATGTGTTGGCACTTTCAAAATAAATATCAGTTAATGGTATCTGCCACAAATTTCTTGATCGGTGCATTCTACATTCAAGTACAAACTCACCTGGGCTTTTGTCATAGCCAGCAGCTACAGCTGCAAAAGTTGGATTTCCATTCTGACCAGGCAACGAGGCCGACTTGGTGAGCTTATTCCCTGGAGCTTTCTTTAAAGCAGCCTCGCTATAAAAAATATACAAGAAAAAAACCTTACTCATGGATTTCCATGATGAAACCTGCCTTGATGGCAGTTTCTCAAATGAGTTCTAGTAGTATGTGCACTTTAAAGCAGACGCCTGTTAAAGTTACTTGTTGGTGTGGAGCACGCTGCTGTAGCTTCCACGAGGCACCAGGCCAGGGGAGGTTGGGGGTGGGGAACAGGTTCTGGAGATGACTGAACTAGGTCCTTTTAGGAAGGGGTCTGCATGCATGGTCTGCATAGAGATCTGCTGAAGACTGTCTGCTTCTGATAAGACATGAGACAAATGTTTAAATTTTGGGATAAGAGTTCATAAAATAGCAAACTGACTCCTAATATACACATAAATAAGCCCAGGTTAAACTTCTGGACTCATTACTTACGGTTGCCAGTTTTGCTGAGAGGAACATCCCATTCTGGTGGGGGGGACTCTTTCTCGCCTTCTGATCCACTGCTATGACCCAGCTCCGACATGGAGCCATTGGATACAAACTTTCCAAGTGGAGATAGCCGGTCATCACCCATCTTCCCACTGACTACTAGGATAGAGTAAAAAATATTTTAAAATGGTTTCAAGGTTCAAAAGTTGGGTGGCATAGCGGACACGTACGTTTGCCCAGAGCTCGTGGTTTGGAGAAGCCATGAATTCCTGTACTGGCAAGGTTTTTGGTGAAGGTCTTGCGCTGCTTATCCTGTTTTTCCAGGGGTGTGACATAAGGGAGTTCAAGAGAGCTGTGAGGAAAAAAATTATAATAATTCAATATGATATTAAACTGATCAGAGAAATAATAGAGATTTTGGAAGTCAGAATACTGAATATAAATATATATTTTCTAGAATTATGGATTTTTGTTTTGCATCAAAGTTACAGATAAAAGGCTCACTGGAAACTTTAAGGCCTTCAAGCAGTGGCGGCGCCAGGGGGGGTCTTGGGGGGTCTCAAGACCCTCCTAAAAAACGCTTTGACCCCCCCATTTGACCCCCCACCCACTTCCTGATTAAAAAATATATCCGGAATAAAGATTTAAAAATATTTATCTTCAGCAGCAGCGCCGAGGAAAGCGCACGTCAGAATCAGAAACAGAGGACAGGAGGGTGTGTGTGTGGTCATCTGAGCCTCATTGGTCTGTCACTGCTCGTCAACTTCCGAATATTTGAGATGACCAATCAAATCAAAGTAGGCGGGCTTTATGTTCACAGACGCTGCTGAGCGCAAATTTTTTCAGAGCGACTCGACAGTGTTCGGTCAAGTGCGAGATAAGATGTAAGTAGCTAAACTAAACATTTCATATTGGACAGTTTTTTTTAGGTCATAAATGTTAAACGAATACCAAAAATTATCAGGCAAACTAATATAGTTTTGTCTAATTTCGCCATTTTGAACTGAAAATAGGCCTATAACGTGACTCATGTAATGTAGGCTAATAATTAGTTTACCATCATTGTGAGGGGAGAAGTTACATTAACAAAGCCGTTTTCATCATGTTAGGCACATGATTAATAATGAATGCGTATTGCGTACATATTGAGAATATAATACAAATTGTAGCCTTTAGTAAATTAAAAAAGCTCAGCTTTAGGACGGGAAGAGAAAGGGCACGATGAGGATAACGTTACTGAGAAAAAAGAAAGGATGATAGATGGAGATGAAGTGAGAGCAGGTATTGACAGTCTACTGCCCGCTAACATGGTTTTAAAGCTATTGCTTATCCTTATCCTTCAAACGTCTTGAAATGCACATATCAGAGAAATAAAACATTTGAAGCCTTTACGCACCTCAAATTTAGGACCTCTTTGATTATAAAGCCCTGTCTACTGCCCTGTATTAGGCATAAGATCAATGTTGTTATCCAATTTTATGGCCTTCAAAACATATTAAAATGCACATATGTAGATCAGAGAAATAAAAAATTTCTCTGGGAAACCCAGAACGCCCCTAACTAGCCTGCTTCACATTCGGGACCACAGTGATTATAAAACCCTGCCATTGCATGGCAATGAAACTAGTTAATAGTGAGCATTAGACCCTAAACTAAAGTGTTACCTTTTTAAAAAAAAAAATTTTTTTTAATCATACTCATTGGGGGATTAGCCCCCCTAAAATGAAATGCCGCTGAGTAGCAGTAATATGCAGTTATTAGCCGTGTCCACTGTATTTTTTGTTGGTTTTCATGAGACCCCCCTTGAAATGACCAGGACCCCCCATTGCCCCCCCAATCAAAATTGTCTGGAGCCGCCACTGCCTTCAAGTAATGCCCCACTAATAGCACGTTGGGTTGCTCAAAAAAAACCTCAGGCCCCTACCTCTAAAGACCCTGATATATTTCAAAGGAAATCAAAGAATAAATGGGTGTGCTGCTATTTCGAACAAAAGTTGAAGTTGAAACTTCCAGAAAACTTCTCACTGGCTGTTAAACACCAACGGACTGCCATTGGTCATTAGGGCTGAAACGATTAGTCGACATTGTCGACAACGTCGACAATAAAAAATCGTCGACAAATTTCTTTGTTGTCGAGTAGTCGTTTGATCTCACGTGACCTGATGTAACGGCCTGCAATATCGCGATTTGACCGCTACGATGTGAACGCAACATAATGAACAGGCTGCGATGTCAAGATTGCAACGCTGGAGTGTGTCTGTGTGTGTGCGCGCGCGCGAGAGAGAGAGAGAGAGAGAGAGAGAGAGAGAGAGAGAGGCGCGGGCGGCGCGATCGGACAGAGAGAGAGAGAGAGAGAGAGAGAGAGAGAGAGAGAGAGAGAGAGAGAGAGAGAGAGAGAGAGAGAGAGAGAGAGAGAGAGAGAGAGAGAGAGAGAGAGAGAGAGAGAGAGAGAGAGAGAGGCGCGCGGGCGGCGCGATCGAACTGTGTGTGAGAAAGAGAGAGAGAGGCGCGGGCGCGATCGAACTGTGTTGTGTTGTGTGTGTGTGTGTGTGTGAGTGAGTGAGAGAGAGAGAGAGAGAGAGAGAGGCGCGGGTGGCGCAATTGAACTGTGTGTGAGAGAGAGAGAGAGGCGCGGGCGCGATCGAACTGTGTGTGTGTGTGTGAGAGAGAGAGAGGCGCGATCGAACTGTGTGTGAGAGAGAAAGAGAGAGAGAGGCGCGGGCGCGATCGAACTGTGTTGTGTGTGTGTGTGTGTGTGTGTGTGTGTGTGAGTGAGAGAGAGAGAGAGAGGCACGGGTGGCGCAATCGAACTGTGTGTGTGTGAGAGAGAGAGAGAGAAACATAAAAAACATACTCCATCATTTTGTTCATAGGACATCATTCAAACTGCGAAGTGTTTACTTATATTTGTCTACACTCGCAATAAAACACAACATTGTGCTTTTGTCACACCCTAAACTCTTGTCAAACTGTAACCTACAACTGTCACCCAACCAAACACACACACACACACACACACACTGTTTTAAAAGCAAAACATTTATCCAACCCCATTTCAAAACAGTCTGTGGGTTCCATCTTTTGGACATTCATCATATCGTATTGGTTTTCATTTCTTGTCCTCGGAGTCGGAGCACTAATCTGTTTAAATTTAAGTTACACATTCTACATTGATTAAAAAAGAAAATCAAATGTGTTTTTATTTTATACGGAAATCAATAATTTATAATTCAGATGAGAATAAATTTAGGGTTAATTAAAATTAAGGAAAACAAATATATTGATCTGAAATATAGCAAATTAATTTTAAATTAATTCAGGTACAATTACCAAACATATTGCAAGGTCTTTTTGTAAATAAAACTATTGTCAGTGCATTACAAATAAACTGGTTCTATGCCTTTATTAATAAAACTTATTCGAAAAATACAAGGCTTAAGACATTTATGAAAATGCCTTCTGCATTTTTGTTTTGCCTTTTTACTCCATTGTACCGAAACCGTACCGAACCGTGATGTCTGAACCGAGGTATGAATCGAACCGTGACTTCTGTGTACCGTTCCACCCCTAGTTAGAATATGTATAACTCAATGTTTTAACTAATTGAAAAAGCTGGATAATCGTTCCAAACTTACTGATTAGTAGGCGGAATAATCGACGATTAGTCGATTAATCGTTCTAATAATCGTTAGATTAATCGATTATCAAAATAATCGTTTGTTGCAGCCCTATTGGTCATGATTACGAATAGGTGGGTAAATAGGCTCCACCTTATTTGGTGTAAAGCTTCCACTTTGAATACACTGGAAAGATGCTTTATAGTTGAAATTTAAGCTGCAATTGTAATTGTTGTTAAGTTCAACTTAAGTTTCAGGAATCAGAATTTCACTGAACCTGACACTCCAACTGTTTTTTCCCCGTTTAATACTGTAAATCTACTTTGAAGCAATTCTGCAGACATCCCACCTCTCCCAGTAGTTCAGTGAGTCTCTGGCACATTGATAGTCTCCTGGATGCCTGCAAATTATATAAAATATCCCAGAAGTCGTTCCTTTCAAATCCCCCAACACCAACAATCTCTGAACAAACCTGGATTTTTCCACTTGGTTTTCCTTCTTTGTGGTTGGTTGTTTTTTAGTTTTTAGTTTTGTAGGAAAGGGAGTAATTTCTTCTCTTTCTTTTCCATTGTCCATTGACACGGGTTTTCCTTTCACCTTCACTGGCTCCTGGTTAATAAGACAAATTGTAGTGAAAGAGTTAATCTAAAAAGCAACTAATAGCAAGTTGTTTTGGAAGTTCTCTGTTGGTCTAGTTCTAGTATGTCTCACATGTATGTACCTCTTTAATATTGGTCTCCATGTCTGGGTTAGAGGTCTCTGTGGTAGTAGAGGAGCTGTCATCATTGTCTGCCAGTGGCTCTTTTAAATCTTCTCCTTGAGCCTTTCCCTTTGTTTTCCTCTCCTTCTCCTCTTTCTTCTTAAGAGCTTTTGTTTTATTCTTCACTTTCCCTTTTGATTCAAGCACTGAAAAAAACATTCAAGTAAATTAACAAGTTATATTGTGCATTTTGCAAATTCCACTGACCTCTGGGACAAACACCTGTTATAAGTAGTTGAATGATAATCTATATAGTTATATTTCTATATTGTTATATATTACCTTTGTTTTGTGAGAACTGTTGTGAATTGTGTTCTAAAGACACATTGGCAGAAGACTCAGGCCTGTCAAGGTCTTTATCCATGGCTACCAGGAGTCGGTTGTAATCCTGATCTTCTGTACTGTTGGCCCTTGTGTTGTTGGACTGTGAGGGTGTTGAGCTCGGGAGGTCCTCCAGGAGGCATGAGCCCTGCTGCTGCTGTTGTTTGGAACTCCGGGCCTTTCGGTTGGTCAGCTGAGAGAGTCCTTGGCCACTATCTTTATTGAGAGGAAAGGAGGAAGAGGATTGCATAGATCCAGAGCGGCCTGAACCAGATCTGGGCTTGCTGTCTGGCAGAACACCGTTGCTGTTGGAAGTGGAGTGCGGACCACCTTGCCGACCCCCAGTCCGCCCACCAACGTTTGACCCGTACATTCCTCTTGTTGAGTTCTGGTTTGAGTCGGCAAAATCATTCAAGCTGCAACAGATTAAATGCATTTAAAACAATGTGGAGAAAATCAGAGAGAAATGGCATATCACTTTTTTATAAACTACAAAACCTCACTCACTTAGCATCACTTTGAATTCGTACAATTTCCCTGAGATCAAAAGGTTTTCCTGTCTCCATGGGAGAGTTGGATTCCACAGACAGCCGTCGTTTGAAGGGCTCCCATATTCCCTGGGCCTCCAGATAGGCAGTAGCAATGACCAGCAGGAACATTGAGCTAAAGATATAGCACACTGTTATTCATTTACAGATAAAGAAACAAAGTATTTTATTAATTCCATGTGTTAGAATATATCAATATTATACATTAAACAGAACTAGAAAGACCATACTAATCCACTACAAACACAATACTCAATTTACATAATATATATAGGCCAATCCATAGCAAAAATTACATACAATGTCAAAAATTAATGCCAGGGTTTCATACTTTATTTATACTTGAATTTTAGGTGTAACCAACTCCAATACTGTACTGTACAAAAGTTTGGGGTCAGTATTTTCTTAAATAAATTAATACTTTTTAAGAGTTCAGTATTAATCCTGTAGTTAAAAAAAAAAAAAATGCAGGTTTATTTGATGGAAAAAGTATTTTTTCCCCCACAAAAATATTAAAGGAGAACTCCGGTCAATTTTAACATTGAGCTAATATTTTGTAAATTTGGAGTGCTGTCAGTACAGAGAACAACGACAAAAATCGGCGTTGCCTACACCGAGTTATTTTCTTTTTAAAATTTGCACCCTGTTGACTTCAATGGGGCAAGTTTTAAACCTGATTTTAGCCTCTTAACATCCTTGATATGTCATTACAAGTGCACAGCCATGTGAGTGGTGTCATTAAGAGTGAACACGGTCAATCTGACTGCAGTAGATGCGAAAGATATTAATAAAAATGATGTTAATTCAGCCAGCTCACATACCTGTATTTTCTTCCTGTTTTCGGTCGAAGTCCAAAGTAGTCGATTATCGAGTTCGCGCGCGCGGCCAGGCTGTATGAGATCCCATTCTCCCAACTCGATAATTGACTACTTTGGACTTCGACCGAAAACAGGAAGAAAATACAGGTATGTGTATGTGTGCTGGCTGAATTAACATAATTTTTATTAATATCTTTCACATCTACTGCAGTCAGATTGACCGTGTTCACTCTTAATAACACCACTCACATGGCTGTGCACTTGTAATGACATATCAAGGATGTTAAGAGGCTAAAATCAGGTTTAAAACTTGCCCCATTGAAGTCAACAGGGTGCAAATTTTAAAAAGAAAATAACACGGTGTAGGCAACGCCGATTTTTGTCGTTGTTCTCTGTACTGACAGCACTCCAAATTTACCAAAAAATTAGCTCAATGTTAAAATTGACCGGAGTTCTCCTTTAAGCAAACAAATGTTTTCAACATGGATAATAAGAAATGTTTCTTGAGCACAATATCAGTATATTAGAATGATTTTTGAAAGATCATGAGACACTGAAGACTGGAGTAATGATGCTGAAATCAAATGAATGCTGTCTTGGTGATTATAAGAGACTTGTTTAAAAAAAAAAAAAACTTTTATTAACTTTTGAATGTTAGTGGAGCAGTGTGGATAGTTAATCCTAAAGATAAGATTTGAAAAAAACAAATCAGAATTATGTGCAGTGTGAACAAAGGCTTAGATTTTGCAGTGCAATGTTTATACGATTTTATGAGTATAAGTTTAGACTTTCTAAGCTATCAGGTGATCAAATATGAGAAATCAGACCTCATAATGAGGGAGACGATGATGTAGAGCTCAAGCTCCCAGTTGGGTCGGGGAAGGGTCTCGGCACACACTGCCAGCATGTGATATGGCAATGATGCATTCAGCACGAACGCAAACACTGAGCCCCCCGCAGTCACCAACTTCAGCTCCCGGATCACTCTGGATGATGTGAAATCTGGTGTAAACCTGCACATCACAAGATGAAAAAAAAAAGTTAGGCTAATCATATTTGTCCAAATGTTTATGATCGAACGCTCTAAAATAAGGGAAATTAAATTAATTGGAAATCAAAAGCAGCAGCGTTTTAAAGACATTATTAACACAACATTTATTTTCTTTTAAAGGGCCCCTATCATGGATTTTTTTTGTAAGTTTCCTAATGTAGTTTTGGAGTCTCCTACAACAGGGGCTCGTTCTTCGTACGTCGCTAACTCAGTTAGCTGGATTTGATTGTTGACGATTTGTCATGATCTTGGATCGTTTGGTTCTTCGACGCTCATCCTGGACTTGCTGTCATAGCAACAGGTGCGCCAGCTTGAACCTGCTCGCGAGCAGGCTTATTTCATGTAAACAGGATTAGATCGCGGCTTTATAAGCGGAGCTGATACGGGAAGTCTTTTAACGCAGCGCGATAGTGTACTTTTTGAGAGATATCGTTTTTCTCATGACTCGTGAGGATGTCGTTTACATCATTAATTTGTTGGAAACGCATAAATGTTCGACTCGTCAGAGTCGGGCTTTAATAACAGTGCAGGCAAGGCAAGTTATTGCGATTCTTATCCAGATTAGTAATATCAAATTTTAAAAAGGCAGTTGACTGACTAAAATCTCTTAGATGGTGACTATGTTCCATATCACAAATATGGCCAGGATTTGTGCATGACTCAAGAATTTTCAGAGATTTATGCAGATTATTTCATCTATAAAATATCAAGCTCACTGTAGGCTAGCTACACTTATGCTGATCCTAACAGAACTGAATTTTTCCATTAAACAGGTGATTACAACAGGATCCTGCTTGGAGACAGGTGTTTTATGACCCCATTCCCTGACCCAAACCCCAGACCAGTTATAATGCAGCTCTAGCCAGGACAAGGGCACACAATGAAGTGAACTTTAGCCAACTAAAGGGAAGATTTCAGTGTCTGAAAAGTCTTGAGGGTTGCACCTGACAGGGCCTGTGACATGGCATGGGCCATATTACACAACATTGCACCATCAGAAAAAATATAAAACATTTCATTAATGTTTAATAAAAGACAAGACAAATATGCTTAGTTCTTTGGGTTTTATTTTAATTGTTCTTTGTAAAGAAAAGCCAGTGATCAAGTCATCTTTTGCCTGCAAAAAATATATATTGTACTCTGTGTGAAATAATATATTAGCACTTACTCTGAAGTTCCTATGAAGCAACTCTATCTCTAGTGCCAGTTTTTTTTTTCTTTAAGTTGTCAAGTATTTTCAAAATACTCTGAAAAGTACAACACTGCCCACCTCTGTATCACTGCTTTGTACAGACTCTGTAGATGTGGACTCAAATAAATGGTAGGGCCTACTCAAGTGTAAATTAAGTAAAGTTATTTATGCACTTAAAGATACCTGAGAGGGTTTCTTCACTGTCCTGTGCATTGGGGGAAACATGGGCATTACAAAGTGTTGTACTTTCTTCCCTTTTGATGTAACGTTAGAAAAAGTCTTACTGCACATGGTTCAGCCACTTGCTTGGGAACACATAAAAGTGTTGGTGTATTGTTTAAAACTGCACAAAAGAGGAAAACATAATTGCATTACAATGAAGTACACTGGGGGGAAATGTGATCAATAACTCATGGCTACATATTTTTTTTTTACATTAACTAGCCTATGTAGTTTCACAGTCACACATGTAGACTTTCACAAGTCAAAGCAATTCATTTAACAGCTGATATGACTGGACAGCCATTTGGATTATAGGCCTACTTAATTTAATGCAGCAACAAATTATTTTAGTGTACTAGGATCATTTAAAGTTCATTTGCCAGCAGTGAAGGTGTTGCTGCTCCTGGCTGTGGGTCTGAGGAAGAGCTGAACCCAGGGATGCCCCTCACAATGGGTCAGTTCACATTCAACCCAAGGGCCAGCTCTTCTGTCTGGGTATACTGTGGGGGTGCAGGACCACCACCTGTTTGTTTTTCTTTTTTTTCTCAGCCTTTTTCTTGGTTGCTTTTATAAACAGGCAAACATTTATTAACAGTGCCTTTTTAAAAGAGATTAGTATAAGTAGTACAAATTACTATTATGTAGAATATTCTAGTAGGCTACTTCACTTTTACTTGTTCCTAGTAGTGGGTGGTGACTCTGACATTACAATGAACAAAGTTATGAATTATTTAGAAATTATTCAAATATAAAAATATATAGCCTACTGTAATAAGTGATAAAAAACATCTAACTACAAACTTAATTTGTCTGCTACTTTTTGCCAGCCCCCTCTCCTGGCTTTTGCACACTTTAAGGTGTTCCCTGGCGTTTTAATTATGTTTTCAAATTCAGCATATCCTTCAAGCAATAACTCTTGCTCTTCTGTGGAGAAAAAAAACTGCGCGCTCTTTGGCCACGGTGATCAGCCAATAGCAACGTTGCTGATCAATGTTTCTACTATCGATACATATCCCCTTTTAACCCAGCGCGTGAACGCGCAATTATCTCAGATAACTCAATCCAGCTATACTAATCATAACCGGCAGAAGTGTTCGAAGAACCTAATTAGCCGGATCATGATTAGCACGATGATATTATCTCGGATGTCTCATTTGATCTCGGATGTTTTAAGCAACATACGAAGAACGAGCCCCAGGTTTACATGCATCAAACATCAAAAAACTGTTTCATTTTCTCATAATATACATTTGCACATGACCAGATTTTCAATGATTTCAATCTCTCTAAATCCCTCCTTTCCGCGAGCTACTCTGCTCTGATTGGCCAGACAGCTCAGTCTGTCGTGATTGGTTTACCGCGCAATTCCCATTACCATAACACCGACAGCTCTGCGTGTCCTAAGGCTTCCTACACCGTAAACTAAACAGAGTAACAAACAACGACGTCGATTTTACCATATCAATCCGAGCGCAAGACCGATAATGAAACACTAGAAGAACCACCATTCATTCAACCCGAACCTCCATCACAAGGACGACTCGAGCAGGACGTTTAAGTGATTCACTACTCAGTTTGAGGTAACTAATAGCCAAGCTCTAGCGTGAATGACAGATGTAACAAATGTTGGTAGTGAAAAAAAAGTCTTTACTGTCACATTGTAGGATCAGGATAAGCTGCAGGTTTGAGGTTTCAGTTTCCCTGGAGCGCGTGCAAAAAGTGGGCGGGCTAATGTTTCGGCTTATGACTCGTTTGAAAAATAATTCATTTCATTGACTCAGTCGACTCTTACTTTTGAAAGACAATAACTTTATATACGGTGCACTTTCATATTTAAATCTTTGCAGGATGCTTTTATTCACTTAGAGCTATCTTACACACTACATGAAAGGTCATTTTCAAAAATCCATGATAGGGACACTTTAAAAATAGTAACCATGAAACCACTCACAATATGACGAGGTCTTTTGAAGTGTTTGGTTTGAGTGCAAATTCTTCACAGTTGAGAACTTTGAAGCCATAACCCTCACATGCGTTGCCACTGATCTCCATAGATCGAATGTGAATCGGGAGAAGACCTGTGTTCTCCAGCCTGAAAGTCCTTCGAAGAGTGAAGTTTGGTTCCTTGGCTTTAACTTAAAGAATTGAGAAACATTCACAATTAAACAACAGCATAAGTAGTATGTGAATACAAAAGTATTCTTATTTAACTTTGATACTCACCATCTGAACAGTCTTTGAGGAAAGCCTCAGTAAGTTTAAACCTCAGAGAGTTGCCAAGACCTGGGGCTTTACCAGCCAGTCTAAGACTCTCTGTTGTGCCTTGACCATGAACCATGATCAAGTCTATTATCGTCAGGTTGTTCCTGTGCAAACATGACAAGGGTAATGTGCAACAGCACTCTCATAACATAAAACATTTTTTAGCACTAATTTGGCACACTAAACTTACCTGACAACTAACAGAGAAGAGACACTATGATTGGTAATGGGTCTGAACCTCACATTGAAGGACTTTACCTCCCCAGGCATAAGGAGCACATTGTATATGTAGGGCCGAATCAAACCTTCAACAAATCCTGTGGAACTCTTCATTACTGAAGACTGACAAACATACACAAATCATTAACAGCATAGATACACACCAACCACGAATTCTTTATTTGGGTGGATATCATGAAAGGAATTATGCCAAGTAGAAAAATTAAGTTAAATTGATTCAATTATACAATGAAATGCCACTACATGGTCACAAAAAGTCCTTGTTACTTACATGATTTTTATGGACCTGGAATTCCAGTGTATGTGTGTCAATGTTGATGTTGGACAACTTTCCTAATGGAAACCTTTAAGGAACAACAGGAAATAAAACATCAGATGAAATCCATTTTAGGGCAGCATGATATTGCAAAAGAACTAACATTGCAGCATTTGTACATTTACTGTACATATTGATCTTTAACATCTAGCAATATTAGGAAAAAATACACAATTTACTTAAAGTAAAATATTATCTGGAGATTTATTTATTATTTTTAATGATTTAAAAATTTAATGTTTTTATTTAATATCCCACTTGCTAAGATTTTTTCTACTGGTTAAAATATTTACTTGCCCTGCTAAAAATGTCACTGGCATTGCTACAAAAAACAAAAAAGTAATTGTTTTCATTGTTATTGTCACATACCTTGCATTCTAATAAATTAGGTTGTTGCAACACCAAAAATGTACAATTTACATGATTTAAATCCACTGATGAATGATTCACTGAAATGAGGCACGAACTAACATGGCGATGCCTATTGCTTGTTATAGATCAACTAACATGATCATAATCATAATTAAAGGTGTTTAAACGACAAGACAGTTGTCGCTTTTGACAATCGGAATATTTATATCGGAAAATAAATTAAAAAACTAAATAAAAGCGATACATCTGTTATACAGCTCTATTGTGGCTGCGGTGTGTCTCGTGAAAAGCATGACGCAACATCATGGAAATAAGATGAAACGGTCTAAAATAACGTTCACCTTAGAAAAAACTCATGCTGGGGGGGTCAGCTAGAATATTTTAAACTTGTGTGTGAAAGGGTTGACGCTACTAAATGTATTCAGGCAAGAGCAGTGAGTGATTCTTTTTCTTTTGTTGTTTGATTAACAATAATGACACAGATAGCAGCAGTATATTTAGGCTGCTGTCACTTTCAGACTTATGCCTGGTTCAGATTACACGATTTTTTTTGTCTGTTACGATAGTCACTGTGTCAGATTACGCGATTTTGACTCCTAAAATCTTGTCGTGTCGTGGACAAGAAACATGTCAGACTACACGTTGCTTCCTGACCAGTTATCGCGTTCCGTCTTTAACGACGCGCGTGATGTAATGGGGAAGGCAAAACTAGCGAGTGACTTCCGGAAACGAACGTAAACAAACAATGGATGAAGCGGTGAGTGTTGTATTGGCTGTCCTGTGTTCAGAAAAACGTTAAAAAAAAGAAAGAAAACCCGACTATGGACACGTTCCTGGATTGCTCGAACAGAACAGTAGGGCTGTCAATCCTCCAAAGAGAACTTGAGGTAAAATATTGTTTTCTTATATATTTTTTACTTTTAGCCAGTAGTACAAGTAAAATAATGTTGCTAGCTTGCCACAACGATAACATATTACAAAAACAGACTTTTAAACCTCATACATGTGACGGGACCCGTCGTGGACGACCGTTAAAAAAATTAAACATGCTAGTCTTTTTGTCGTGAAGCATCGCAGACGCGACGTAGGTTGTCGCCCACTATGACACACTATACGAGATGATACGATCGAATCTTGCGTCCCGACGCCCGTTGTCGTTTACGAATCCCCACGACACCCTACGTCAAACGGATCGTGCCAAAATCGGGCTAAAATCGTGTAATCTGAACCAGGCATTATGCTCAGATCCAATATACTGATCGACATTCGATTTTCTACAACTGTTTATGCTCACTTAAGAAAAAGTCAAAACATGTTTACGAGGATTCAAATGTCATTTTGAGTGCATTTGTCTGTTCAAACACGATAAGATGAAAAAGAGAACTCAATTTGGTCTGAAAGGCAGCTTTCTGTGTGCATGCTTCAGATGTGTGCGTACGGAAAACTATCTATAAGACAGCTTGCGGGTACTGAATTGAGTTCTCTTTCACATCATCTTTCACTTTAAAGGCCCCGGGACATCGGGCAGTCCTTATATCAAGCCCTGGATGGTATAAACAGTTCTTTATACACGAAAGCACATAAGAAGTGCCTTACCTGTCAGCAAGTTTGCCTGTAAACACTGAAGGATTTGGGTACAGAGCCAGAGGGAGAACCTGGACGTAGACCGGGACATCGGCTGGGTTTTCTAGAATGACTTCTTCTTCCTAAAAAGACAAGTTCAGGTCAATTTATTTGACTACAGTGAAAATACTATAGTGGACTTAATCATTTGTGGCTAAAAGAAATGAATACAAAGATATTAATAAATAGGCACACAAAGGGGAGAGGTACGTAGAGTTTTGTAAATGATTGGTGTGTGAATACACTCACCGATGAGCTGTTGGTGTTTGTAAGTGAAAAATGGATCTGTTGTGATGAGTTGACCAGCGAGGGCCATGTGAGCTGCGCTAAGATTTTGGCCTGAACATTCTTCTGCAGATCTGTGTTCACTTCGAAGAAAGCTTCAACCCTTCACAAACAAGACAATCACATCAAAGATACATACACAATACCTTCACTGTGTGGTTATCTAAATCTGATTTCAAGCTAGATGTATTAGACTCACTCAAGGCCTGATTGCTCTTTGAGCTCTCGCCATCTTTTCAGGAGCCGCTGGTGTAGATCTACATCAGCATCCCACATGTCCTCCTGCATAACTAAACCATGGGGCCTGGACTCCGCTGCAGGAAAAAAAAAAACACATGGAGAAATATTAATTGAAAAAAACTTACAAAAACATTTTTTTTTATATATAAAGACTTAATTTCTTTCAGAAAGAAAGCATACATTTCAATACAAACGGTAATCCCACATAACAGTGATCACCACACTGCAAGCTGGCATCAAAATAAATGTTTGCTATCTGGAAAAGGAGTAAAAAACAAAAAGTAAATTCTTAAGATATAAAACATCTGATTCATCCAAAATGATTCTAAATTGTATTATTGTACTTATAGCACAAAGAAAACGGAGCAAACTGTGGGCAGGTGCATTTCCTTTAGTATAGCGTTATAGTATTGTAATTGGGCCTGGCACCTTGGACTTTCGTCTGGGTTCCAACTCCAGTTTGTTATTGCGAAGTCGTTTGAAGTAAAACCGGACGTCCTCCGTGAGGGAGCGAATTTGCTGAAGCCTTACTTTCTGTGAGAAAGAACTCTGTATGCTGAAACCTTGGTGAACTATTTTTCCCTAAATAAAAAAAACACAGAAAAAAAATAACAGCTGATGAAAATCACTTTGAAAATGGTCTGAAACCTAATGAATGGTCTCTTGTCTTGTAAAAAATAACAGTGGTTTGCAAAACAGGTCATGTTAGCACATGGCACTGGACACAAGGTTCAAACAGTGGCTGGGGGTAAAAGCAGGGATGAATCACATGCTCACATTACATGTACTTTATTACGTTGAGATCTCAGTGAACAGGTACTTTTGAACCATTTGATTCATTTCAAAATATAAATCTAGAGACAAAAGTATAGGCTATGACTACGATTTTGAGAAGGACACTGAGAATTTACATAACATTATGGTTTTTAAGACTTACCGGGAATGAAGGGGGAAGAATGATTTGTTTGGGAGAACAGCTTAATGTTCCAACAGCTATTAGAGCCTTTACAGGGATAGTCAATATCTGAAAGAGAAACATATTAACTGAAGATTTGCTCAATGGTTGCCACGGTGTTGTTAAATATATATGCCACTTTTCTACCCATAGTGGGCCTGAGCTGGTTGAGGAGATCGACCTGAAACTGTTCTAAAACTTTTGCCCCCCTACAAAACCCCCAAAACCTGCTGGTATCAAACCAGGAACCGCTAACATCAGTGGCTGTCAGCCCAGTATAACATACACACCAAAAAAAATATATAATAATAATAATAATAATAATAATAATAATAATAATTCAGAACAGCTCAATCTGCAAAGATTAACATGAAAAAAATCTAGAAAGCTCTGTTACAGACCTGTTTGTATGTATGTGAATCTCCAAAATAATGCAGAAACAACAAAGACGGTATATTTTAAATATTTGTTTAATGTCATCGTTATATACACACACAGTGCTTAATCTATAAATGAATAACTGACTAATCAAAAACAGCAATTATTCAAATCATATTTAGTGCTCGCATTGTCCGTGTTCATTCATTTGTGATCTGTCTAAAAGTCCTGTCTAATACGTTATTAGATAGAACTGTTGTACATAGAAAGAAGACAGTATATGAAAAGGTATTAGCGTATGCCATTTGGTTGATATCCAGTGTTGCTAGCCTGAGCAGAAATACAGGTTAAGAGGCCCACCTATCACTGTTTTCCATGTTCGTAGAGTTAGTTGCTGGAGTAAAAATATAGGCTATAATCTATTCTAAAGTTTTTTTTTTTTTTTAATGGTGGTTGCTGGTGTTTCGCGTGCGTTCGGGCCAATCAGCGAACATCCATACATACACACACAATACAACGATACACGTATTCGTATTGAACCGTTCGGTACGAGGCTTTCGGTTCGGTAGTCACTCCGCATTAACTTACAAACCGAACGATTCGTTGGACCATTTTTCCTGCGGACAAAAATTTCGTTATTTCAAATCTAGGCGCGTGGCACGCGTGGCAAGCGTGTGCTGGCGCGACCACAACATTGCCAAAGTAAAAGAATTATCATACTTTATGTTAGTTTTAATTTAAAAAGAAAAAAATTTAATCAAGGAAAATTCTCTGGCATTTCTTCCTTTTTGCTGTATCGAAAACGTACCGAACCGTGACACCAGTGTATCGTATCGAACCGTGAATTTTGTGAACCGTTACACACCTAAATATCGAACCGTGAATTTTGTGAACCGTTACACACCTAAATATTATTTTATATATATATATATATATATATATATATATATATATATATATATATATATATATATATATATATATATATATATCATCAACTCAGCTTTGGCATTTTGACAGTTTTAGGGAAAAGTAGTAATAAAGACCCACACATTCAGGATGAAACATACCTCATAGTCTGTTGTAATGTGTATGGCTCCATCATAAACTCCCTCTAGAGCTTTAGCCACCAAAGTGACTTTAAACGCTGCATAATAGCCTGAGGCTAAAATTACCTGAGGAAACAGACATGCAATACAGAGTTATGAACACCTATGCGTACAAATGGCAGTCCTGTAACCATCCTGCTTTTCTTGCAGGATGCAAATACATAGTGGAACACAACTACATGAACAAACCCTAACCGATGCTCATATTTAATTTTAAAATATGGAAAACATGGTACACATGGGAAACAACTCTTAAAAATTGCAACTTTATAAATCTTCCCTCATTAGATGGATGAGAGCATGTTTGCTTCTTAAAAATTGCAACTTTATAAATCTTCCCTCATTAGATGGATGAGAGCATGTTTGCTTCTATACTGATCATTAATGCTGGAACATTGTGTGATGGCCCTATAAATATCACAACATGGAATAATAAATTTACATTTAATGCACCAGTGGCAAATTGCACGAAGCTAGCTAAACAACCTCAGAATAGGTTTCAGAATAGGTTTAGAATTGACAAATCCCGATAAATCCAACCTGGTTTAGATCAGGTTCAACGGGGTCACAACGCTCGGTATAAACGTTCAGGTTTGATCCAGAGTTTGCGATAACTCTAAAAGCGTGTGCACCTAAAAGTGTGACACGTGCAGCAAACGGAACATGGAGAGCGTCAGTTTGATTCACTTCTCACGAGAGAGACGGCACAAATTATTTCTCAGTTCTGTAGATTAAGAGATCATTTTGAAAATTGGCATTTTTACAAGGCAGAAATAAACACTGATGCTGCAGCCAAGGTTTGAGAAGGCAGTGGGAAAAAAAATCTGATTATATCAATGCATGATGTGAATCAAAGAAATAGGCCTAATAATTATAGGTTCACAAAGAACTTGAATACACGTTGTTTAAAAGCATTATATATGAACGCATGTATTATATTTATATTAATTTAGGAGCAAGTTTAATAATCAATTAATAGGCTATAATAATTATATGAACATATTATATGAATTAAAAATAATTATAATATAAATATAATAAATAATTAGCAGCAAAAGATGAGACAAAAAGATTTTGTCTCTAAAGTAGCAACTGAAACCAGCTTTGTGCAACAGGCCACTGCTCTCTTCAGAGTAACTCTAACGTTAAGTGGTGTATATAAAAGACTATAGTCTAACTGAAGCATTTCTCTGTGACCTATATTAATCAGTTTACGTTAACTTATTTAGGTATTTTGACTCTTATATAAATTATATTTGAAATAACTCTGTTCTTACAGTACCCCAAACCCACAAATCTTGCAACACTTCTGCAATTTTACCACAAGTACGGACATGTAAAGATTCCACCGGAAGTCATATGACTGCCTGCAGATATAATCCATTCTGAGATAGCCATGTATGGCTCTATTTGGTTATCAGCTGTTTCCAATCTTTAAAATCTGAAATATTTTTAATCACATAAAGACCACAAAATATTTATATACATTTAAAACTATCAGAGCAGAGAAGGTAAAAAAAAAAAAAAAAAATGGAGAGTGTATCATTTCAGGTGTTAAGTTGATTCTTTGGGGACAATTTATATTTTAAATAAAAATATGAACAAAAATGAAACCAAAATATTAATTACTAGTGTGCTATTGCAGTCTAATTTTGCTGAACAAATCATGATAAATTTTAACATTCAGAATCTTTGAATGTAGTAAATCTTTTCAGAATTTTGTAACAGTACTACTTGTAATAGCATCAGTACTTCATAATGGTATTAGCATCACTTTTACAACCCCTAGCACAGCTTTTGACAATTTCCCACTTTCCACTTTACAATACTTTTTAACCACACAATTCACATTATATATATTTATACTGGATAACTTAGCATATCTGGATTGTAAATACTTTTATCAGATATTTATTATGATACAGAGATAATTATCTTAGTTCAGGGTTCCTCAAACTCAGTCCTGAGGGCCGCTGTCCTGCACAGTTTAGCTCCAACCCTGATCAAACACACCTACCTGAGAGTTTCTAGTGATCCTGAAGACATTGATTAGCTTGCTCAGATGCGTTTGATCAGTGTTGGAGCTAAACTCTGCAGGACAGCGGCCCTCCAGGACAGAGTTTGTGGAACCCTGTCTTAAATAATGAATATTTAAGCATAAAGACAGCAGAAATGCTGTTTATTACAAAGAAAATGATTCTGAAATGATTTAAACATTATAAATTCTGGTAATGGGCAGTAAAGGAGTGATAAAGACTGCGCTCTTACGGTTTTGTATTGGGCGGCTGATGTGTTCTGCAGCTCTTGATTTCTGCTTAGTGCTATACTTCTGTTCCCTCTTTCTGTGTTAAGCAACTCCAATGACAGACTGTCTCCTGTCACCAACCACGACTTTATCTCCAACTGCAAGTACAGAGAAATTCCTGAACACGTATTCATAAAGAAAAAGCCATAACGACATTACTGCTCACTCCAGTAACATCTTGAAAGTTTAAAAGAGGACTGCTATTCTTATCCAAATGAGAAAAATGTGACAAGTACTGAACATGATGACCTCGCACCTCAATTGGGTTGCTGTTGACCACCACAAACACCAAACTGCTGGTGTCTGTGGCACTAAGGACACCAAAGTCTAAGATATGCTCTCGTAGACAGGGAGGAAGAACAACGGGCTGTTAAATAAGAGAGCAAAGACAAATCATGGCCATATCATCTCTAAAATGAAACAATTCACAACATTTAAAATTCAGAATTAGGTTACATTGGTGACAGTTTGTCCCATGTAAGCTGTTCCTAATGTACCTCCAAGAAGCCTGTGTAGGCCCTGACTGGAAGGTGAAATTTAGAAGCATTGGTGATGAGGAGAATGTTGCTGTCGATGTGGATGGAGGGTCTTACTGGTCGAAACAGAAGGGAGAAAATGTAGCGGGACTCATGGGGAGGGATAAGAACTGGTGTGCTGAAATTATGCACCTGTAAAAAAAAAAAGAAACAATATTTTACTTTCATTTTAATATTTTTACTTGAAAGAAGTTTTTTTGCAGACAAAATTGTGAAGGCTAGAAAAATGTGCTCACATTGAACATTTTCTTGGCTTCTTCGGGAAGGGACACATTGTGGATGCGTATGGCAAAGTTGAAAGTATTAGTGAGGTAGATGGGCCTGTCCACTGGATCTACAGGACTGTCTCTGATGTGGAACAGGGTGGCTGTGTGGTCAAAGCCCAGGTACCTAGAAACAGTGAGCATTAATACATTGTAAAACTAGTGACAAAACTCTAAATATATGCTGGTGAATTCTTACCCTTCTAAAACTTCAGCTTGGTAAGGGATTTCAAGTTTTGAGTAGCTCTTCTCTTTTGCCTTAACTGTTATTTTTCCAGAAAACTGATCTGGTCTTCTTGCTTTTGAAGCTGGAAGGTAAAAAAACACCACAAACATTTCTGTTGTTAAATCTGTAAACAAACACTATGTTTCAAATGTCTGAAACAAATAATTTCATGAGAATGAAAAAGCACTGGTAACATTGTAAACAGACTTTAGTTGCTTGAAGTTATTAAGTTGTTGTTGTTTTTTTTATCAAAAAAAAAATTCTAATCAATGTCAACATGATCATTACAGATTTCAAACCCTGAATGCTTCTACCTTCTCAAACTTAAACTTTTGACAAGGATAAAAATCTGTTTATTGATGGGGATTATCATCAAATCAATACAGAGATGCATGATGATGAGTTAATCTATATGAGGACAAAGGCCAAATGCCCTTGTAATGATACCTCTATAAAGAACTGGGTAACACTTTATTTTGATGGTCCCTTTTGAACGTGCTATTGACTATAAGTAACTTTGCAATTATGTCAACTAACTCTCAGTGGAGTATTAGTAGACTGTCTGCTTAATATCTGCAAATACTTTATTGTGAGGCTCCTCCGACAGACACTCTACTGACTATAAGTAATTTTGCAACTACATGTCAACTTATTCTAACCCTAAACCTACCAGTCTATTAATACTCAACTAACACTCTAATGAGAGTTAGTAGACATGTAGGAGCAACGTTACTTATAGTCAACAGAATGTGTTAAAGGGACCATCAAAATAAAGTGAAACCAAGAACTGTACTTACCATCAAAACTAATACTTGCAACTTTGGTATATCGGCTCTCTCCAGCTTTTAGTGTAATTTGCTTGAACTCAACTACGACAGCTTCATTCGATGGAGTTGGCCTAACACTCTATACAACACAAACACATTGAGAGCATCAACATAAATATTTAATTCACCAGTTAAATCAAAAACCTTGCCAGGCTTACATTAACATTCAAAAGTTTGGGGTCAGTAAGATTTTTTTTCCTAAAGAAATTAGTACTTTTATTCAGCAAGGGTGCATTAAATTGGTCAAAAATGACAGTAAAATCATGTTACAAAATATTTCCATTTCAAATTAATGCTGTTTTGAACATTCTTATAAAAGAATCCCAAAAAAGGTGCATCACAGTTTTTTACAACTCTGATAATTAGTAATGTTTAAGTGCCAAATGAGCCTATTGGAATATAATGTCATTATTTTATTACAAACCAAACTGGAATAACATTTCACAATATTACTGTTTATACTGCATTTCTTTTATCAAATAAAAAGTCTTGGTTGAGCATAAAAGACTTTTGAAAAAATCTTACCAACACCACACTTTTGAATGGTAGTGTACAAATAATCTAAATAAGCCCTGAATATTACCATGATCGATACATCTTTTGCTCCTGAATTTAACAGATGCAAATTCAGTTGTTTTGGTCGATCTGTAAAGTTGAAAGGACACAAAGAATTGTTACCTTTTTCCCCACTGTATCTACCATACTGCTGTCAAATGTATTGGAAAAAAGCACACCTTGCGATCGAAGCGTACCAAAGTCCAGCATCTCTGTGGAGGAGTATATACCAGGTGCTGGAAAGATGCACAAACCATGAGTCGGGGCTGAAATAATATTGATCAGATGGTATCAGAAAAGGTGACTCTGACTGACCTGTGGTGACTTCAACCTCCACAGGGAGGATGATAAACTCGTCCTCGTTGGACGCATTAGTTTTAATTCTTATGAAGGCTGTGTGGTTGTCAGCGTCTCGGGAGGAGAAGCTGGCTCTCATCACACCCTTTGTCTCGAAAGGAGCAATCTCCTATAAAACACAGAAAATTAAGCACATGAAAAGAATAAATTGTACCATGTCAGTGATTTACAATAATGAGCACACTTAAGTGTGAATAAAAAGTTATGCTCACCCATAATTTTTTGGTGCCACCCTGCTGTCCAGTAGGCAGCTCTAAATGTAGGTCTCCTCCACTGGTATACATCTCTACAACCTGAAACCATAAAAAAATACTATGTAAAGACAATGATAAAGATAAAGAACCAAAATGACCCACTGGTAAAAGAAAATATGATAGAAGCACAAGCAAATGCCAAGATCACTCTACAGGATTTTAAGCCAGAGTCAACGAGCTCGCCGACAGGTCGGGCTGTGATCAGGGGCAAATCAGCAGGTGATCAGTGCTCGCCAATCTTTGTGTGTGAACTACTCAACGACGCATTATAGAGCCTCACTGACTGATTCCATTCATTTTAACCAATAATAAAGAAACATTATTGCAGCTTTCAGACACAACTTTCTTCTCGTTTTTATAGTTCATTTGAGGCCGTTTCTATGGCATTATTTTAATGACAATTGTCCAGAGCACATTATTGTAATGCGAGAACTCATCCACGTAACGAATCTCTCCACTCGCAGGCGTTTTTTTTTTCTTCACTTTTGCACAAAACTGGGCGCGATTTTCAAGCTGATTTTAGTCATCTAGTTATTTTATGTTTTTAATAGTTATTTGAGTTAAGTACTTACTGTGAATAGGTATTTAATGAATTATTTTATGTAGTGAACCGCTACTGAACATGAGGTATCAGAGTGAGAGCGACTACAATACTCATGGATGGAATGCGCTTTTTTTTTTGTTGGTCATGTATTTGCAGTCCGTGCATTTCACTTCATGAGACAATAATAACTTCTGTTTGATCAATTCATCAAGCGCATTATCGAAAGTAGAAAAATTTTGTTAAATGTTAAAATATTTTAAGGGGCACTTGTTGCATATGTGTATAACTTATTCCAGTTATCATTTTCTCATGGAAACTGAGGTGAATAAAAATGTGTTTTATATTTGGTTGATAATGTATTTGCAAGTGCGTTTCACGTTCCACTTCTCGAGTGTGAATTCGTGACAAAACAAAACATGGTTTGGGGACCAGATGGAGTTGTTGGGTGACCCCTTGTTGCAGATCATTTATGTAATGTCACGTAGTCTGAATTAGGTATCAACTGAAGAGTTTTGCGTACCTGCAGTGGTTCACTGTGTGGGTTGAAGATACTTATGAGTGGAGAGAAGCTGCTATTTACTGGAACTCTGGCCCCTACGAAGGGCCTGAGTCTGTAAGGATTGGGGATGCCCACACCAAACACCTAAAATCAAACTACAGTCAAAAGTTTGATCTTCTGTCCAAAAGATCAATGTAATAGCTGTACACCAAACGCAGAACAACATTTTTAAGCATATTAAATGTACCTGGTATGTAAACACTCCATGATGTGATGTGTTAATAAATAAGGTATTTTCTACATTCCCTACTACTCGAGCTAGAAACACCACATCAAATGAGGTGTTGCCTCCAGGTGGAATTATCTGTAATTAAATGACAGAAAGTGTTACATAAACAGTATGCAAGATTACCTGCGCCACTCCATACACTTCACTCACTATTGTCAGACCGTTACCTAGGGTTGATAAAGAGCAAAAAATGCAGGAGCAAAAATAAAATATAATATAATATAATAAATAAATAAATAAATAAATAGGGACATTATTTTGGGGTTATTACTTTTACATTATTCTAATCTAAACACAATATTTTTAGCTGGATGCAAACATGACGTGGTCACATGCTTTTTCAACCACCTCTGAACTGGCTGAAGTGGATGATTCTTAAAACATTTCTGACCCAGTTTACACTTGAATTTAGCATCTCCCAATTTCAAACGTTTTACCTGAAATGGATGCAAACACCAAGTGTAACCTTTGGTACCCAAGAGTACACTGAGTTTACGGCAGCTGGTCGGCCACAAGTCATTAACAGGGCAGAGTGTAGCTGATTTATGCAGGCATCAGGAACAGGTGGGATGTGTTTAATTTATAACCGCCTGGAGTGTAAGCACACACATACACTAAAAGCTTTAAATAGAAGCTTCAGTGAGGTCAGTGTCCTGCTGTTTCACTGACGTGAATGTGTGTATGGGTGACATTCAACGACTCCCTTCACACATCAAAATTATACAAAGGCAAGGTGGTGTCTCCACTGAGGTCTTCGACAGACGAGCTTTGGTGTGAGCTCAGACGTTTATTTATGTCATGTGCCACACAATAAGATGAGCCATTTTTACCACACAGATCCAGAAGCTGGCACACAAGCTAAAAGAACATTTCTTCAGTTCTTTTTTTGCTAGGTTTAAACAGGAAGTCATAACTGTCACAGTACTTTGTAGATCACACCTAGGATTTCTCTGTGATAAATAATACAACACATTGTTCAAAAGTTTCAGGTCAGTAAGATTGTTTATGAAAGAGGTCTCTTAAGGCCCGTACACACCGGGACGAATATCAGCGCGCGTTATTCGCCAGCGTTTTTCAACGCGTTTTTAGTGTTCACACCCAAGCGATTTTCGCTGACGATGAGCCGAGTGAACATGCAAATTCATTCCCAGACATTAGATGGCGCTTAATGTAAAACAGAAACACCCTCTGCAATACCACTCCATAACAGTTCTCTTTTATCAAGATTTTTGTAGTCGCTGTCGCGTTTGTCATATAGTTCTTTATGTTCGGACACCAACGAGAACAGCAGCTCTACATTCATCTTGCCTTGCATCTTCCTCGTCTATTTCTTCCCGGCAGTGTAGACGCTACTTGGCGTATATCTTCTTCGCCGCCGGTCGGCAAGACCGTTTTGTGTTTGAGCGCCCCCAAGTTGTGTTTTAATGTAACTTCAGAAGCTCCAGACACGTGAGCAAAAGCGGCAATCTCATTGGTCGGATAGTTTTTGACGCGGCGCGTCAAACAAAAAAAACGAACCCGAGGCGTTTTTTTAAAAATGACGCTTTTACGCGTGGCGTTTTACGCGTCGGTGTGAACACTCACATTGGCGCCCTTTGTTTAGTCACGAGGCGTTAAACGTCGGCGAATAACGCGCGCGAAATTCGTCCCGGTGTGAACAGGCCTTTAGGCTGCATCTATTTGACCAAGAATACATTAATAGAAAAAGCAATATCGTGAAATATAAAATAAATACTTGAATAAATAATTAGCCACTTCAGAAGCAGGGTTTCCATTACAGACTAACACAAAACTTTTGCGAGATTTTCTAAATGTCGACGAAAAAACTATTAGTTACGAAACGACAGCGTTTCCAATAACCGATGTTGTGCGAATAAACCTTTTGTCTCTCGATAAGTCATTACAAAAATCATGGCAATGGATGTTTGTAGCATCCACCACACTAGTCATTATTTTTGGCTAGTACGTAGGCGTGTTATTCAAGCATTAATAGCAAGGAAAGTCCCTCATACTTTGGAGTGTTTCTCCCTCCTATCTGTTTTAATGTCTTGACAATTTCTTTGTTGTTCAGAATCCAGTATTCCTATAATTCTTTTGTCTTTTATGAGTTTAATAAAGAACACCGTCTCGTATTCTGTCCAAACATACCGCGCCATCTTTAAAGAATGATCGATTTTTATGTACGCCAGGTGACCTGTAAAAGTGAAAAAACTGTTTCCTTTGCAGTTTTGCGAAATATTCCTTTTTTGAATTGACTGAAAAACCATCAAATAGGAGCGCAAAAAATACTTCAGAAATGGTGCTAAAGAAACATTTCTTATTATCAATGTTAAAAACAGTTGTGCTGCTTAATGTTTGTGAAAACCATTATACATTTTTATTCAAGATTCTTAGAGAATAGATGGTTCAAAAGAACAGAATGTATTTAATTTACATCAATGAATTGTCATCTTGGTTAATTTAACACATATTTGCTAACAAAAGGTATTAATTTCTTTAAAAAAAAAAAAAAAAACTTCTGACCCCAAACTTTTGAACAGTAGTGTATGAAATAACTGTCAATGATTTAAACATGATATATATATAAAAATAAAAATAAATACTTACCCTATTCTGAAAAAAGGATGCATGAAAATGTGATGTTGTTGCTGATATTGATATTAAACTTATTTCTTCTGAACTTGGATTGTGTAAGTAAACTTTTTCCATTTTTGGCATTCCAACTGGCCTATGGATAAAGACAAAAGAAAATTTAGCAACCAGGAAAAGGACAGAAGAGTATGGTACATACTGATGACTTTGCAGGTAAATTAAAAATAAATTATGTATTCAGTATCTGAGGTGGCTCATTTCTATTTATCAGCTTATGCACAAGTACATATGAACAAAATCAATTTGTTAAAAAGTGTTTTAATAGAAACAAATAATTGCTGTTAAATAATGAATAACAGATAAATAAACAGTTTTTCCACACATGCTATCAGTATGAGATTAAAGCAAGAGATACAGGGTGAGCTACGAATTGATCTAAGGTTATATTGCTTGCTGCTGGCAAAAGAGAGACTGGCCTGATCAATGACTTCATAGGAAACAAAAGAGACTTCTAACTTAGCATGAAATAATGCAAACGAGGGGGAGTGAAGTAAGGGTTATCTGGTAGAACAGTAATACCAGCAGAAAATCTCATACACCCATATTTGTAAGGGTAATATAGGAAGCTTGTTTTACAACTCATTCCAAACTGCATAAATGATAAACATGTAGGGCATATATATATGGGAAAACAAAGCACTCAAGTAAAACTGCTTTTATACTGTGGAACAAAACAGGAAAGTTTCTGCAAGTAATGTAAATATTTTATTCATAAACTGAAAACTGCTATTCTAAAATAAAACATTAGAAATCCCCAAGTAAATCCTTGAACAGATTTACTATAAATTATCACTTATGAATGGAACGTACTTTGAGTCATAGGCTGTTGGGATCACCTGACCAGCTGGGGAGGGAGCTAATTAAACTAATGCATCTAATGAGTCATGGATGGGTGTTGGCTTCTTTAAAGTGCATATTAAAGTGCATACAAGACTAATAATACAATTACAATCAAGAGCACACAAAATACTTAAGTTAGTCATATTTTTCTGTAGAAACCACCCATCATTACTTAGATTAGATTGGAAATGTAATCAGTGTATATATAGCTTGTTATAATGTATTTCCAAAAGCAAGCTATTCAGGAACTTAAAGGGACAATGTGTAGTTTTTAAAGTATTTTATGATCTAAAATCAATATTTTTATTCATAAATATGTCCTCAATGGTGTACAAATACCTCTACCAATAACCTGACTTATCCTCGTAAACGAATAATTTATTATCTTTATATATACATGGGACGGGTAGGTCCACGGAGGCTTCCATGTCGTTCTGCCATCTTGAAAAACTATTATAGCAGCAAGGGACAAAAAGTATTAGGCCAACCCGTTTCCACAACGCGTTTTCGTTCAGAGCCAGCGTCACGTGACTGAAAGCAGCTGAACCAGACAAGAAGATTCGAGAGATGCTTGTCACTGCCCCGGCAAGTTTAAAAGGCTGCACTGCAACGTTATTTATAATGGAGGACCATACTTGTGTGGAGCCACAGGATCAGAGATTGCAAAAAACAAGGTTTAATGTCGGGATAGCTTTTTCCAGATGGAAAGAGTTGACGCACTAGAAGGCTTTCAAAAGAGCTTTCAAAAGAGCTCCAACTTGACTGCTTTCTTCTCAACAGGTAAGTCAATGTTACGGTCTAAATTACAAGCTTTTTTTTCATTGCTTGGTCGCTTCTCTGCCTTTAGAAACTTTCCATTCTATCAAACATCCGTTTGTTCGTTGTGTCAAGTTGCAGTTTGTTTGAAATAACAAACCTGTTCACCCGAAGGAAAACTCAAAGTGCTGCAAAGCACTATTCGTTTGAATGCAAAATACAATTTCACCACTAGATGGGAGAAATTCCTACACATTGTACCTTTAAGAAAGAAACTGTTTTCTTTATACAGTTGAAGAATTTTGACAAATTGGCCATTCTTTAAGCTAGAAAAGTGATACTAATTCACCATTTAATATTTTTTCATGTAGAATCACAGTTAATATAAATTGTGGCTTGTCATTAATATTCACGCATTATAACATAATAAATAGAAAAATTGTGTTTTTGATGTTTCAATATCACATGATACTGTGGGACAATGTTGTCACAGCTTTAAATGTCATGTCAACTATCCAGTTAGAGTTGTCTTACTGTTCATGAAAGTCCAGCATTGGAGGCTCAAAGCGTATGGGTCTGCTGTTCCCCCGCTGAGAGGATGCACTGCAAGAGAAAGGAGATACACTGTAAATGAGGGGGACACAGTGAGAGACACCGGTTTTGTAATCCAATGTGCTTTTTTTTGTCACACCACAACATGGCCTGTTGAGGATCAAATGACGCCTCTCTATTTCCCTTTAGACAAAGAGAAAGATACACCCACACTTATACCTACACAGTAACAAATAGTCTTTGTCTGGCATGGAAGCATCAGGTTTACACCAAACATTAAAGTTCAGGAACTTCAGGAACATTAAAAGGAAACATCTTTCCACTGGGCAAGCATTCAATTGAGATCTGGATCAAAACCAAAACCAAACTACATTCACACATATAATTTTTCAGAGTTTGAAGCCTACAACAACCCCCCTCCTACTCCCCATTTTTTGGCAAGGTTTTGCACATGGCAGACTAAATGGTCAAATGAATTATGATAAATTATATGGTCCCTTGAGTCAGATATCAATGATTTTAGGGTGTGCCCCACTAATGTGGCCTAAGACATTCTCATTGTTTTGAACTGAAAACAAGCATAAATTTGTCTTTGAAGATATGGTTGTTGCAAACTCATTTAAAACTTAGAAATGACAAGGGGAAGCTGAAGTGATTTAGTAACTAAGATTTTTTTTTAAATTAAGTCTTTGCTGTTTTTATGGGAGTATAATAATCATACAATAAATATATATTTTTTTTCTTTAATTTACTTAGGCTATTTGATGATGATGACTTAATTATTATCAGCAATCATAATAAATAATAATAATACCAATAGGTAATTGAAAAAAATAATAGTAATAATAATAATTACAAATTACTATTATTTTTTATCTCTAGATTAAAGACTGAAGTAAACCCTGATCTTAACAGGATGTCAAACAAATTCTACTAGAACTTATTACATTTACAAGTTACTAACTTAAATGTTTTCATAGAGGGGTAACACAAGGCAAATCTTATGTAAAAAAAAAAAAAAAAAAAAAAAAAAACCCTTAACGGCTCTCAAACCATGAAAGTGTTAGGAGTGACAGACACTCATTCCACTTGACTAAGGACATTGTCTCTCTGGGGCAAGACTAGCAGCATATTTGTGGATTAACAGAATGTGACGTGTCAAATTGCACACCAATGTGTTTGAGTGAAATACAGCCTGTATCTTGTAAACTCTCAATTGCAGGGATAACTTACGCAGGGATAAACACTAATGTGAACTATTTGTAGATGATTTTAAAGCTTGACTCAAATAAACACGGTCATCATGACCTGTGGCTACACAGTTTAGCCAAAATGAGCTAGAAAAGAGCTAAAGGGTGAAATAACTACACCACCAGCAGATTAATTTGTCACTTTAAAGACCCATAAAAAATGTCAATGTGTCATGCTATGTTTCTGTTGGATGAGATCAGAGATATCCTTCAAATATAAAGTTTCAAAAGGCATCAACTAGGCTGATTGGTCTGGCAGCACAAACCACAGAAAGAAAAATAGCTGTGACAAAGTCCCTAACAAAGTATTGTCAACCACTTCCCAATTGCAGTACGCGTGTGTGTTGGTGTGCTTAAAAAAAAAAAACTGACGAGCTACAATAAAAACACTATTAAAGCAGACAAGGTTCAATAATGGAGCTGATAACACAACAAAAAAACTGCCCATCCATAAGCATAGGAGACAAAGTCACAAAGTCAATTAGCACTAGACCACAAAGCTACACATTTTTGTTTAAAAAAAAACACACAAAAAAACAGGGTTTGCTTGCTTCCTCATTTTCTTGCTTGCACTACACTTGACATGCATGCTAAACTGTACACGCCAAGCTGATGGTGTCCACTGAGGGTGTGTCCTCTTGCAGCTGAGATGACGAGTCATAACACAGACAATCAGCCAATGAAAACCAGCCACCGCTAGCATACAGCCAAGTAGGTTGGCCAAGCCCTCGAGCTAGAGAGGCTTGATTGGTTGAGCAAATGAATAGGCTACCTAGTACACAAAAAGTTGATCTACTGGAATTAGTTCGAAACACGCCTGAAATAAAAACATTTAAGGGGGAAGGTGAACATCAAAATTCTTCTGGCATTTAAAAGAACAATAGCTTTTCCATCTTTGACTCACTGTTCTTTAACACCAGTTCCTCTGCCTACAAACTTAAAAGACAGTGTGTAACTCATAAACTCAATTTAAGAGGTATTCACAAGGGATGGAATTACCTTATAGTTACTTGAATTCTGATCTATAGAGTAAAATCACTGAAGTACTTAAAATGCAACAGCAAAGCCACACCATTCAGTCATCCATTGATTTATTCATTCCCTTCGCTCAGCTGTGTGACAATTTACTGAATGCCAATGACCGCCAAGAGAGAATCTGAATCTGATTAAATCATTTGAAATGCGAAGGGAGTCTGATGAAATGACAGCTGGTGACGTTTTCATTTTTTGCTCAAGCACAGGAATGTCTCATAGTTTAGTGGGAATGTTCAGTACACATGTCTCGTTAAGAACAAACAAATGTTTCTTGGAAAGTCTAACATAAACCACATGCTGGCTCTGGCCAAGCACGTGCAAAGCATGAAGAAAATCTCTGGGTGTATGAAAGTATAACCTTACCTTTTTTGACGATATGAGCTAAGATCAATATCAGACTCTGTCTGTAGGAAGAAAAGAAACAAAATTAGCCTCTAAAAGTAATAGTACCAATATGCAGGACAACTAAAGCAGAGATAGAGCAGGTTATAAAGACAGAAGGTCTAGGGCAAACATGTCCCACCAAAGTGTTAAAGTCTAACTGATGGACAAGGAGCTTGCTATATGTATGGGCTACAGTTTGTGTACACTAAGTGTGTGATAGACTCAAGACGCTCGTGGTGATGTTCTCACTGAGGTCCACGTCTGTAGGGCTAAAATAAAATGGAAACAGCAGGATGGGAACTGGGGAGTATGGTTTGGCCTATTTATAAACCTTAACATTTCCACTAAAGTCCAAACTCACATGTACACAAAACCACTAAGATCATAGAGTTCATAGTCCCATTCAAGGTACTATTACAGCTATCATTTCAAAACCGCTCAGATATTTTATTTTATTCGGGAAAACTTTATTGGGCAATGAAATCCATCTGACAAAATTGTTCATGCTGCCACTGCCACGCCTTTTTTAAGGGATAGTTCACCCAAAAATGAAAATTGTGTCATCAATTACTCACCCTCATGTTTTGCAAACCCTGTATGAGTTTCTTTCTTCTGTTGAACACAAAAGAAGATATTTTGAAGAATGTTGGTAACCAGACAGTTGATAGACTTCCATTGACTTCCATAGTATTCTTTTCCTACAAAGTCAACGACTACTGTCAACTGTCTGGTTACCAACATTCTTCAAAATATCTTCTTTTGTGTTCAACAGAAAACAGAAACTTAAACAAGGTTATAAAAAAAGGACTACATTTTCATTTTTGGGTGACCTATCTCTTAAAAGGAAAATTAAACCATAACTAGTACTGCAAAGCATCAAACATACAATAGTAGAAAAGGATAAAACAGAAGCCTTAAAAAGACTCCGGGTGTGTTCACACTTATAGTTCGGTTCGCTTGGTTTGGACCAAAAAAAAAAAAACATTTAGTCCTGGTCCACTTGTTTACATTGGATTTTTAACACAGAACCTAGAGGGATGGGGATAAATTCACAACCTGATTGGTGGCTATAATGACCTATATTTCGTGAAAAGCTTATAAAATGTGTATAGTAGTAAAAACAGTGACAGAAATCCCTCTGTCACACACACAAACGAAGATCTGCTGCATGGAGACGTGGTTCTGACGCCCGTACCGAACTGTGATGGGCAACATCACAACTATGATGAGAAAAAACAGGTACGCTTGAGCATTCTGTCCTTTTTAGGGTTGCATCTTGAGACATCATGTTCCTTTTTTGGTTTGTTAACATGTATTTGGTTCATGTTGCATTCATATTTCATTCGGACCGCACCAGAGTTCGTTTGGAACTGGACCGAGACTCATCTTTTCAGCGCTCACGTCCCGCTTGTTTGGTGCGCACCAGGGTTCAGATGGCAGCGTTCGCACTTATTTAAATGAACCACACTAACAGAGCACTCGCACTAGGTTTCTTTTTAATCAAACCAAACATGCCAAGTGTAAAACACACCCTTTAACAGATATAAAATTAAATTAAGCTTTTAAGCTGTTGCTAAGCTCTCATCAACATTGAGTAAAAACTAAATTATGGACAACTGGAGTATCACAAAAAGTGGCATTTCACAATATTCATTCAATTCAGGTAATTTTAAGTGGATGTGTCATTTATAGTTCATAAAGTTAAAATATAGTTTAATATGGATATTTTTCTTATAAAAACCCCATCACTTCAGAGGGTATTTATTAGCCCACTGGAGTCATATGGATTACATTTATGATGGATGGATGCGCTTTTTGGAGATTCAAAAACTGGTGCATTATCCAATGTCATTGCAAAGCTGGGAATAGCCAGGATATTAATGAATATAACTCCCAATTGTGTTCAGGTGAAAGAAGAAAGTCATATACACCTAGGATGGCTTGAGGGCGAGTACATTTAGGGGCTGTTTTTCATTTTTGGATGAACTAAGCCTATTCCTGTAACCCTGTTTGTAACAGCTTAAAAAAACTTTTTTTGTTTCACAGTTGTGTCTCTGTGAACAAAACTCGCATTTAAGTGACTAGCACTTTCACTCTTTTTTTTTTAAAATCAAATAGTTGTGGATTGTCTCACTACCTTTCCAGTCTCAAATCATGATCAAATTTGTTTGTCATTTATTCACAACATCAGGTTTTGTAGTATTTAATGTATTCACAGTTCAACCCAAAAAATGGTGTTTGAGAATTTTCCTATGGCCTCTGCAAGCCTCATGCTATCAGCTATCGCAGTCACAAAAACGTACCTGCAAGAGGCCTCCTTCCCCAAAGTGTAGTACCTCCAGGATGTTGTCTGACTGTATGAAAGCTGTAGACAGACAGAGCAAATTCCCATGAGGTTTGAATATCAGCAAACAATGCCATGCATGTTGATGCAGTGTGAGCAAAGTGGCTCTCTGGGGGTGTATCAGATTTGGACACAATTACCCATCAGGCAACACAAAGAACTGAAGAGACAGGGAATCATTACAGTCATTTTGCGATCATTCGCTGTCTGGATATGTCAAGTGAGCTCTTGATTAAGGAGTGTGGAGAACCATATAGTTTCACTGTCTCATGCGCTACTTTGTAAGAGAAGCTATAGCTGCCACAGCTTCCTGGAAACAGGTTTTGAAGCCAGGAAACAGCAAAAAAAGAAATGAAAATGTCAGAAATGTGTGTGGTCAACATGAAGTTTACCTCAGTCTGCTTTCAGACGTTTGAAGTGAGTATCTTCATCACTTTAGCAATATCATCAATTTCCTTCAAACAGGAAAGCAACCACTGATGACAGTATATGCACAAAACTGGACACAGAATAAAGTTAACCCAAATGTAAAATTGTGAGTGAACACTAAAACAGAAATTCTTATTCACCTAACACTTAAACAGAAATTCAGAATTCACCCTACACTTAAAAAGAAATTGAAATTCTTCTTGTGCTTACACTAAAACATGACATTAAAGTTCTTAGAGCAGGAGCATTTTCTTTTTTTTTAAATACAGATTAACAGATGGTAAAAGTAAAGTCCTCCCAGAGCTGCCAAGATCTCATATTCGGCTTCATGTCAGTGTACTTCCAATTCTATAATTAGTCTGCAGTTTTGTAACTCTAGTGAAGTCTATAGTGATAGAAGCTGGTCACGCTCATGAAGCTCAAAACATCAATTTAATCTTGAGTAGAGTGTCAAATGGACCAATTCCCATAATTTTAGATTTGGGCAAGAACAAAATCAACCGATTACTGTGGGCTGCATCATTTAATACATACAAAAATAGGAATGTCACAATATACCATCAACAAGCATGCAAAAAATCTGATAATGTGACAGTTGTTTACTTGAATACTTAAATATTGACAATGTATTGCTGCACTTAGCGATGCGGTTGTTACTAAGTACAATTTTTGCCAAGATACTGTGATGTGAAGGGGATTTTAAATAATCACATTCACAACAAGTTTCCATAGTATGTTTTCAATAGCATGTATAACAACTCCCAGGGCTCGACAATAAGGACTGCCCGACGGCCCTGGGCCAGCATAAACGAAGCTCGGGAGAGTTAAAGGAACTGTCCATTGTCACAAAAGTCTATTATTTACATGTGTTTTTAAGTCTGCTGCTGTCTTTATTTTTAATGTTAATTAAACAACAAAGGACAAAGAAACAAATTACTCACTGGGGCCGTATTCACAAAATATTTTTGTTGTTAATGGAGAGAGAGGCGCTGAACAGACACAGGTATGCAAACTATGCATTCTCTCTCTCAATAATTAATTAAAATAAATGCTATAATTCATTCATTCAAATAAATGTAATCTTACGCACTACTTTATCTCATGAGTCTGATTCAAAGAGGGTAGAATGCTAAATCTAACGAGCGGTAACAGACAAAAATAACCGCCAGTTTTAAGCTTTGAACGAAAGGGGCGGCTGAGGGCTGGATTGGAAAATATGTGACGTCATTATGTTGTGGCTGACGACAAGACATGACATTTCTCTGAACATTGAGCATGATCTGAGAGTGGCAGTATCAAGCCTGCAACCCTGCTTTGAGAAATTGTACAATGCAAAACAGGCTCATTGCAGCCACTAATGCAGGGATAAATTTGCCTGGATGCCAGCCGAACAACATTTGAGGATGGGAAGTTCGGTCTGGACTTGATCCGTTGTGAAGCAAGTATGCCCGAACCAAATCTGTTCGGACCAATCAAATTGTCAGGGCGGGCTTTATGCGATGATGGACAGATGATCAACAGTAACGTAATCATCCACGTTACCAAAGAGCGCTTGGGTTGAATTCGTCTACAACAAAGAGCTGCCGCTGGAGAATTGAGATGTGGTGTAGATTCAGCCATCGCGTTTTTTATAGAAGATCTAGAGAGCGCATTCAAAAGAGGAAGAGAGAACCGCGATCAAGGCATTTGTCGATCGGAAAGATGTTTTTGACATCCTTCCTACGGGATTCGGTCGATCCAATTGAGTGCAGAGGCATTTTCGGTTGAAACGCCCCATTATCACAGCCCAACGGAGCAGTATCAGACTCACATTCTGACTAGAATCTGAGTATGACGACGTCAGGCTAGGGATAAATAGACCTGTCTTGCCAAATGGATTTCTCTTCTTTTCTTTTTTAACAGATTGCAAAGTGGCACTTTTATTTATTTTCTATTTTTGAACTTGATACAAATTGACACAGCTGTACTTTTATTTTCTCTATTTTTGAATTTCATGCAAATTATGACAAAGCTACACTTTTATTTTCTTTATTTTTGAACAGCTGTTATTTGATGTAGGCCTAGATAGTTAGTTTATATTTAGATACAACTTGTTACTATACTGATACTACTTGTTACTTCAATAAATTGGAACATTTTAAGCTTGTTGCGCATTTCAATAACATTGTGTTGGGGCGATGGGAGCAGGTGGCCGAAAAAGTTTGAGAACCACTGATCTAGACTAACACATGGCCTAGATATTGACTGAAAATGTTGAGATTCTTTCTTTATATATTTTTGTGTATGGTTTTATTGTATTTAAGGTTTTTTATTGTTATAAGAAAAAAGTTATTAAACCTTTTTTGTAACTTAACTTTAAAAGCTTCAGCAATTAGTGATGTGTATAATATATATAATTTTACCTGTAAATGTCTCCTTGTATACCTTTATTAAGGTAAAAAACACATTATTTGATCAATTTGCAATTGCACCCCTAAATTTAACTCACAAGCACATGCTCCTTGGGAAAAAAAAAGAGCAAACGTCAAGCCCTTGGTGGGGTCGGTGAAAATTTTGGCAGAGCAAGTAAAAAGTTGAACCGCTGGCCTGTTGAGCCCTGTATACATAAAGCTTGTAATGGAAGTCCATGGAAATCTCAGTTCTTAATCTGATGCTTGGTCAAACATGCTAACAATACCACACCATTCAAAGGGATGACAAACAAATGTAGCTAAGGCTTGTGTTCCTTTTCAACAAAGGTGGCTTCTACACATACGCTTTAAATGCCAGAAGACAATCATGGATGTTGTATTGTGAGGAATGTGTCAGACCCTTCACTATTGGCTTTGTAGAGAGACAGTGGGAGGGAGCAAGCTGCTGCTGAACGAGCAAAAACAACACGCTATACTCCGGAAGCTAATTCTTGCTCATGTACATACACCTTTGATGGATTCCTTTTAGTCAAACACAGACAAACCTATGAACAACTGTAGTTGTATAAGTCACTGACTGCTATTTTACACAATCAGCATTGGAAAGAAACTGAAGCGAACTAATCAATGACAGAACATTTAAACAGTTCATGCTCAACGAGACCCTAACACTGTGTGAGATCATAGGCCTTGAAAAGTTAGAACACTATGTGCTTTTGCACACATGAACAGAATTATGCAACAGCAATTGAGCATCTCTAGATAGAGCATCAACCATTTCCCTTCTCTCAGGCATCTGTTGAGCAGATAAGCCAAGACCTTGAAAGAAAGAGGTTTTATTTTTCACATTTAGATTGTACACAATTTTCACGTGCTGACATCTGGACACACATTCTGCCACTTTAACGACTATAACTGTAGAACCCACATGTCACAAGAAGATAAAAGGTCAAGATATGAACCATGTCAAAATAAACCAGATACTGAAGTACTGAACGTTGAAAATGTTAAATAAATAAATATATATACCGTATTGTTACAAATATAAGAAAAACAATTTTTCATCTGAAAAAAATGGGATTGTCATATATTCGGGGTCTAAACTTTTACATGTCAATAATACACCGGCAACAATTAGGGAGTGCCAAATATGAGTTAAACTACTGTTCCGCCCAGGACTGATAAACTGTGAGTCAAACAACTCTCAGCAGCCAAGAAATACAGTGTGTCAGAGTGTAATGTTAGAAGATGGCGAGCCCAAAAAGACCGTCTTAAAAATGCTAACAGTAACAGAAAAGCTTATTGCGGTAAAAGCGACAGCTTCTAAGAATATGCAGGCAAGTGTGTCAGTGGCGAAAAAGTAAATGAGGGGCTGCCCGTAACCAGAGCTGTCATCCAGCTGAAGGTGCTGGATATCGCCAAAAAAGCTGAACTTACCCACCATCGAGGCTCATCATTTCTTGTTTCGGCTACTTACTGACACACCTGTTTGCCACACTTGCTTTGATACGGCGTAAAAGAATGATGGAGTAATGGATTAGCGCTTGCCCTCCGACTTCAGGGAGAAACTGCTGTCTTTTCAGCGCTATGAAATATCCCCCCGTATGAGATGGGTAATGCTGATCAAACCTGTGTTTTTTGACATGCTAACATCTGTCGGTTATGGTTATTTTGTTTGTATCTTTGCTCTATTGTATTTATTTGTGATATTCCTCTTTGATTATTTGTTCTTATTTTCTTAAGATTTTAATTTGACAGTTGTCCTTTTTGCCCCTGAACTTAGCACATAGGCTACCAAACAAAACCGTGAGTCCGTGACCATGATAAAACCATGATAAAAATCAAACCATGAGTAATTTGAACTGCTACACCCCTACCAAACACACACACACACACACACACACGATTGTCATTACAAAGATATTTACAGTCAATGCTTTACTGACACATGCCTAGTGTGATGTCATTGAAAACTGGATTACGGTCTCATTGTAAAGATAAGCCAAAGGGTTAAACACATTGCTCCTTGAATTAAAAGGAGAAGAAAAAGAAAAAAAAAAAAACACTCCATGTGCTCAGCGAGTCCCTTCAGTCAATAACTGGGTTGACACAGTAAATGAAATAGAGGTGCATTCATTTCCAGGGAAGAGTGAGAACACTCAACTCACAGCTCACACGTGCTTCCCAAAGAGCTCTAACCCATCTGCTCAAGCCTCTGTGTGGCCTGACTGGCCTCTTTGTAGCCATTAGGTCCATTTAGAAACTTTCAAAAAGAAAGAACTAGGTAGTGAGTAATAGGTTTATAACTCTGTCACTTGGCTTAGACCATAAGTGCTTCAAATTTACAACAAAACACTGTACACTTACAATCGCCTTACAATCAGTAAAAAGGACCGATAACTGAGTTTTTTAAGAATTGGATCTCTCATTCAAAGCTGTAGATTATTTATTTTATCATGTCTCTTTGCACATAATATGTAAAAAATTTCTGACAAAAACCACAGACAGAACCAGCGAAAGAAACTATAATCACCAAAGAGCAAATACACATTAAAGCCCTAAAATGACATTTGGATAGCCCCAGTGCCCAGGCAAAAGAAGCAGAGTAATCCAGGGATTATGGAGAAGAGAGACATGTCGTCTCTGAAAGGCAAAGATCATGGCCTTCACTGATCTACAGGGCTAAAGCATGAGTCGGAGCATGGTGTGTTTTTGCCATCCCTAACTAGTAGTAGTTATAGAGTGATCAATCGGCCAGGGCAATTAATAAGTCAATATTTTTTGCCTCCGTGTTTACTCCCAGTGTTTGTCACAAAATACACCGACAATCTTGACAATGGATGATTCTACTCCCGAGCATCTGAAAAGGAATGGAACACTAGAATAAAGGAAAATGGCTTAAATGTTTTTTGATCAAACTGATTTAATATAAAGTTTACCACTGTGCATAGCAGAGCCAAACCTGCATCACAGAACAAATCACAGATAAAGAGTCTAACTTCATTTTGACAAATTTTGTAACAGCGTTTTGCCTTTGTAGGGAAATTGCGCGAGTATTGTGTAAAATAGGCTAAGTAATTATTACTTACTGTGCACAAGTCAAAATAGTGTCTATAGACATTGTTGTTGGACAATGAAAATCCCACAACGGTCGACCACTGACTACTGACAAGTCCTTCAAAGGAATAGTTCACACAAAAGTGAAAATTCTGTCATCCATTATCATATCACCCTGTATGACTATTTTTATTTTTTTTGTCTATACAATGGAAGTCAATGGTTGCCAGTATCACCAATAGGGGCGAGTAAACAACTAGAGAATTTTCATTTTTGGATAACTATCTATCATTCAGAGTCATTTCAATACAGGCACAAAAAAACTTAAAAAAAACTAAGAAACAGTCAAAAAAATAAAAAATAAGCAGGTTGCAGCTCTGGTATTTACTGGGTAATCTGCCCTGTCAAAGGGTTTGATGATTGTGCCAGAGTGCACTGCTCACTGTTTCATTTGCAAGCCCAGCAAGTGTTCTGCACTTCGATGAGAATTCTTACAGTGTACCTAATTTATGAGAACCTCTCATTTAATTCAGTATGCTTCCACCATCAAACGCAATCAGACAACTCAATTTCTATATGACAAACTGCTTAACAACAAAAAACTAAACAACCACCAGTATCATACAATAGTACTGTATTTAACGTTGCTTGATGCAACAAGAAGATATGTCCTAAAAACTTGCATGAACTTGCAGTATGCAGTCAACTCCTCCTCCCTCTCGGAGTTAGTTGACATGTCACTGACAGACTGGGCCTCAGAAAGGAAACTCTCACATTAACACTTTATTTGCGACCTTCCGCTTATTTACCCACATAAAGCTGCTATAAAGATATTTTAAGGTATGAAACATCATGAATGTTGTTTACAGGGTAAACTTAGCCGTTTAGTAACAAACCCGCATTTATTAGCTAAAACGGTCATGAAGTAACGTTAGTCACCAATGTAGGCTACAGATTCATTAAACGTGTTGTTATAAAGGATAAACCATATCCTGGACAGGTTTGAGTTCTGTAACACATTAACCATTGTTTTGTTTCGTTTTGAGAGTCAGAGTAACTTCAGACAGATTCAGTGTGATAACGTTAGCTAATGTAATATGACTAAGCCTGTTAGCTTTTCTACTTAAGCTAAACTAACGTTAATGTCTCTGAACACTATTATCCGGCAGCTTTACGTAAAGAAAATAAAATCAGTCAGAGGAGTCGCATGTCATCTAACCCAGAACTGCGAATTCAATATTGTGGATAAGACATGACTACATACTTTATTTTGTTCTCTGACGCGCTAAGGCTCGAAGCTAATAGTCATTAGCTTGCAGTGAAGCCGCGGTATACATAACGTTACAGCCCATAAACACTGGCGAAAAACAGCTGAAAAACACACGGCGCGTTTCAGGAGGTTACCTTGTTTGTTCGCCTGTGCCACGTGAATAAATGCAATAAATAAAAGGCGCAGAAGTCCAACACATGATGATTTTGTTCGTGTTGGATGTGGGGAACTCTGTGTTGTGTCCTTGCTCGCCATCCTGCTGCTGTTTCTCTTTAGCCGTGTGCGCGCTCATATAAACAGCGCTCACGAGTTCACTCGAGACAGACACCCAGCGGATATGGGGTGAGCTACACCACATTGTCACTATGTCAGTGGTGCACTCAGTGAAATGTATTTTTTCTAAGGAAAATGAGCATGACTTTTTGAGAAGTAAGATTAAAAAGATTTACACTCACATAAAATAAAGATTTCAAAGCTATATTGTTCTACATGGAACTAATCTCTATGGGCGCAGCCATGACATGATGTCAATGACATCACAGCTGTCATGCATTTGACAGTTAATAATAATTTAATTTAAATAACTTAAATTATATTATTATTATACTCCTTTAGAAACTGCATGTTACCAACAATAATATGTTCATAGTTTTCAGGCAAACAAAGAATAACATGGAACTAATCTCTATGGGTGCAGCCATGTTGACATGATGAATGACATCACAGCTGTCATGCATTTGACAGTTAATAATAATTTAATTTAAATAACTTATATTATATTATTATTATACTCCTTTAAAAACTGCATGTTACCAACAACAATATGTTCATAGTTTTCAGGCAAACAAAGAATAATCATGAAAGAACAAAAATAACAATATAAAAGTAACAACTGAGTCTGAGTCAACAGCATAATGTAGGCCTATATGGGATTCTTACTCAAATATTTAATGACATGCAAAAAGATTGATAAGTAAATATCAGCATTTGTTCAGCACTTTCCATTTATTGATATAGGCTATTTAACTTTTTGAAATTTTTTTTTTTTAGTCCTTAACTGGACTTTAGTACACCAATAGATCTGAGATCTGATAAAAGTCTTTTATCTTTTGTAGTATGACTATACAGACTATACCAGATCTTCATGCAAATCAGTCCCCATGTACAGTGAAAGCATAACACATGCAAACGAGCTTACACAAACCAGGTGAACTTATGCACCTTCTTTTCATAAATGTCAATACATTCATGTATTTGTATTATGATAAATTGCATTTACATATCAAAATAAAATAATTGCAGCTGAAAGTAAGGACAGAAGACTGCAAGTTTGCTTGTCTGTGGCCTATTTGTGAAATCTGGGCATTTGAAAAACTTCGGATACATTCCACATTTCATTATTATGTTAAATATATTGTTTGTTTCCTGTCTATAATCTGAAACTGATACATTAAAATGTTAACCACTATGTCCACAACACTTTTTGTATGTATGACAAAGCTTTCAAGTAGCTAGTGTGTTTACATTATCTATATGAAAACAAAACTATGTGTGCCACTATATTATTCCTGTTTAAATATTATCATTGGCTTGAGTCATTTACTTCATAGACATACTGATGGTCCATGTGATTGAGGACATGGCGTCTCAGTTCTTTATGGGCCCATAGGGCTGTAAAAAAGAAAAGATGTAGCATATCTCTTTAGAGACAGTGAGATAACTAAAAAAATTGCACCTGCCTATTTGTTTACTCTATTATCAACTTATCCAAATAGTGTTTATATTTAAGGTATTTAGCCTTTAGAGTCATATAAGATGCTTAATGTTGTCCTATAGACCTTATTCACAGCAGCGCCATCTTTGATTTTTAACAGGAATGAAAGCGAGGCTGTGAGGGATAGACCTCCATCTCTTCAGTGGGTTGTACTGCTATAAAATGTGTTTGTGGATTGTTCTGCTGACGAAACCATGCAAAAATATGTTTCTGAGAAATTCCAGTAGACCAAATAATCCAGACAATATGATCTGTTTAAAATTATAAGTGATCTAGGAGCTTTATACAGCTTTTTACAGCGGATCCCATTGAAAACACAGTGAGTCTATCCCTCACAGCCTCACTTTCATACCTGTCATGGTGCTGGTCTGAATAAGGTCTATGTGGGACAGTGAAAGATCATGTGATACAATGAAGCATAATTCTATGAGTGTTTGTGCAAATGAGAAATACGATTACTGAATGTAGTTCTTCAACATCATTTTTGCTTTCCATAGTGGTATCTCTCCATTGAATCCATTACAAGGAAAAACTAAAATTACTTGGCAAACAAGAATAATTCCTTTGAGCTCATGCAAGTAATAGAAATTATTAATAGAAATGATACATTTTTGAGCTGTTTGATGTTTGTTTGAATAAAGATTGAATAATGAACAAATCATTTAACTGTATAGCAGGAGTAAAGCTCCTTAAAAGCAGGAATGAAGAAAAAAAGGTGAGTTTTATATATAGCTGAGAACTCCCAACCAAATATGAGAGTCTGAATCTAGAGACAAAGGCAGCTTGGAAAACATGAAAGTCTCTTTGACTAATCCTAACAAAACTGGCTGTTCTAAAAATTCATTTGAAATTTCAGAGGGAACCTTTCAAAATGTGGAAATTAGTAACTTTGTGTTAGTTTTTCCTCAGTGAATCACTATACAAATGCACATGAAGGTTGAGAGAAGCTTATTATTTATTCATTTTACTTCAGCATGATTCTAGATATACCAGTCAGCCAACATATATGTCTACATTTTTGGACAGAAATATGTTTAAAAAAAACTACAATGACATGTTGAATGGGTGTGTTACTAAGAATTTCAACAGTGAAGGAGCAGTAAGGTTTTTCCATTTGTTCATATGGTCTTATTTTATCTATTTATGATGCTGAATGATTAGTCAATAGCATTTCAAAAGACAAATAAATTATTAGCAATGCATTACATTTTTGAATACATGTGTTGAGTTTATCTTAACTGTTGATATAAATGAAATGGAAAAACATTTGCTATGCCTAATATTTAGCAGAAATACTAATACAAATTAAATATGAAATATGAATAGTAAATGAAAGTATACTTATGAAAGTAGAGTATGTTGAACTGTTCCGTTGTGATGTTTTGATTTAGATTTATTTTGAACTGCATGCAGCATCCAGGATTTCAATGAGCTAGACTGATACAAATTACTAAATGCAAGAGGATGAATAGAAAAAAATATACAAATAGTACATTAATAAATGAACAAGCAAACAAACAAATAAGTAAAAATGAATCCATTAACTGGAACAGGGTTGTAAAATGTATGAGGAATTGCAATTGTTTGGAACTGTACATGATTACATGAAACTGAACAATTGTACTCTGATTCCAGGTAAAACAATATACTTTTTATTCTAATAAAGTTTCATTTAGACCATTAAAGTACAAAGTTTGTTTTCTTCGTCGTCATCATAATTTAAATATTTTCCTTTTTGTGAACTTTACTGACAATCAATTATGCTCCAGGCTGATTTTTTACAGCCAATGACATCTATTTTTTCCCGCTAGCGTTTTTGATAATTTTCAAAAAATTGTCATGGCCCCCAAATATTTTGTTGTATGAATATCTGAATATGCAATATATTTTCATTACATTTTGGTCATTTTAAAAAAGCAGCATTTTTGAGCAAAAAGTTTTTTGTCAAAGACTATGGGATTCGGAACGGTAATCAAAACACAGATGGAGTAAATCACCTCCATCAACACCCCCCAAAGCTTGCACAGTCTTCTGGATCGACATTTCATTCGGTAACATTAGGCAATTTTGATTTAAATCAGAGAACGTCTAATAAGGGGAGAACTTACACTCTCAGTAAACTTCTGGCTTCTGAACTGGTTGCAGTTCCACTCTGGTTCCACATGAAGGCGCTCACAGGATGAGTGCAGAATGAATGGAGGTCTATGGAGCTATTAGCCCTCAAAATCCACTTTTCTCAGGATATAATTTTTTGTCTAGTAATTTGAATGTTGAATTCGAAAGGAGATGCAAAGAAATTACACATTGCTGGGTGTTCGATTTTTTAGAGTCACTTATTTTCTTTAAAAAGTCTTTTAAAATGTCAATGACGTCATACACATCGTACGACAGAGATACTGCTTTACGTCACTTTGGTGCTTTCGCGCTCTGCACTTTATTTTCTCTCGAGGCATCGACAACACAGCTGACACAGGTAAATACACGTGCTAGAAGAGTTAAGTCCGCCTTAACATTAAGGCCCCGCTTCGGATGCCACGATACCATCAAGTGGTATTTCTGGTCGTAATCAGTCCTTCACTGACCAATCAGCGTTAATTAGCAGAATGCTAGCGTGTTATGGGCAACAACTCAACCTGTAAGAAATCGAAAGGACATAAGTACTAGTTCCTTCAACTTTCGACATATAACCCATGTTGAACTTGCAAAACCTACAATCATCTGAGATTTCTCAAAGGCAATCGGGTGAAAGAGACAAATTTAGACGTCTAGCTCCATAGACTCCCATTCATTTTGCACTCATGGGCGATCGCCCCCGTGGAACTCGGTACAATAGGACTTAATAGGGAATGGCCAGGCTCAACGTAGATGGGCTCTGTTTTAATGCTGTCTAATGTTGTTACATAATGCATCTATCTGCTTACATGTGATATCGCTTGTTTTTGCTTCTTCTTCTTTTGTGTTTTTTAGAGGTTGGCAAATGGAGGAAATTTCCGCCACCTACTAGGATGGAGTGTGAAGCCTCGATGAACTAAAGGAACAATTAAATTAGAGAAAAAAAGAAAACGATATCCTTCTAATCAAATGTGCATCTCTTAAATATTTTAGAAGAATATTTTACACCCTTAACCGTTTCTGTGTATTCTGAAATATATTCTTAACTGTAATGACTGATTTCCAAATCTCTTAATTTTTCAACAAACTGATTTCTTTCTCTTTTATATGCCTCACAGTATAAAATAACATGTTCAACTGTTTATCATTTTCCACAATAAATGCAGCAGTCGGTCTCACACTTTCCTATAATATGTAGTGAATAATGAAGTCAGTGTGTCCTATATGGAGCCTGGCCATAACAGTATCTTCTCTTCCATTTCCATAAACCCTTCTTTCAATCCCCACTTTGAATGAATAGGTGTCTCCCTTTTGACTCTTTATTCCATTCTTCTTGCCACATTTTTCTAACTACTGTTTTAATAATACATTTTACTATATCAACCTCCTCTCTTGCCAATGCTGACTTTGCCAGCTTGTCCACCACCTCATTCCCTTTTACCCCTACATGTGGCTTGTTTCTGCTTCTTCTTTCCCTGTGTTTTGATCAGGAGATTCTGTACTCTTTCAGAAGATGAGTAGGTGCGCCCCCTACTATAGGAGAACAGCGAAAACACGGAAAGTTCCATCATGGGGTCCATCATCATCATCATCATCGTCCTTCTGAAGCAAGTACTCCTCGCTGCAGACTCTAGCTGTAGAGTACTTTGGATCATAAAACTTCTCTGCTGGGGGTGGGGGTGTGGTTTCACAGGTGAAATGGCAAATGTCCACTAATTACTCATGTCGCCACAAGAGGTCACCAAACAGTTATTAAATGAACAAACCAGTAATTTTGGTGAAAGACATAACATTTATAGTAAAAAAAATTATTAAAAAAAAGCAGGGGGAATCCTGGAGAATGAGGTATTGAGGGAATCCCGAGTTCCGCAGAACAGTGCTGGATATAAAAGTTAAGAAAACTAAACAACAGAGAATTATATAGAATTATAGAAATATATGTCTTATACCTCAGATTTAACATTTTATCTAAAATTTTTTTGAAGAAAAACAGCCTGTCGAATATTGTAGGTTGTATTTTTAAACAGAATTAATATTTTGGAAGTGAAATCTGAAAGGTGAATATGGATTATTGAATTTTAACAATGAAAACGTGTGAAATGTTTTGAATTTAAATATTCACAGCTTAAATATACAACCATGTTGAATTTCAGCCAATAAAAATCCTTGCCCTGAAATACAATGCATTAAAAAGCAAGCAGGGTTAGCCTAGTGCAATGCATATTTTTTCAAGTAACGTTAGTGCAATTCAAGTTTTTTTTTTATTTTATTTTTTTTAAACATGTCATTATTTTACTTCCATAATAACTGGGCTTCTTTGGTGAACGCAAAATAATTCTGCTCACTGCGAAACCCTCTTTGGAACCCAAAACATTTGAATAAATAAGTTGTTTGAAATGTTACTTTATTGTTACATTTGACTTTTAAATACTTTGGCTTTTAAGGTTTTAGTGTGTTCATGGTTCATACATTCAGTTTACACTTCCTCCTGGCCGATTGGTGGCGCTGCTAAATGTACCTGAAGCGCAAGCCACCATAGTCCTCTGACAAAGATGTCTGATTCGTTTCCTTTGTTGTGATAGTGAAAATACGAATCTTACGTTTCTTATTTTATATCCCCGCTTTAAAAGCAAGAACTCAAGTAGTTATCTTCTATCAGTATTTATCATACTTAAAAATGAGTGGCGGAGTGTATGGCGGAGGTAAGTGCGATTTTGGAGGGAGAATCAAATGAATGAATGCGCCACGTTTATGAGCTCGCTAGCCATCAAACTAGCATGATATGATTTTTTTTTTCTTATTTTGTGAAAATGAAACCGTAGCTCACGTTGCAGGTTGTTATGCTTAACTGAATGCAGAGTATAGACGAATATCGCTAAATGAGTGCGTAGTTATTAAAAAAAATAAAATTTACAGGACGATTTATGTATTATAACGGACTCGCGTGTATATTTTTGACTACAGTATTTTCATTTTATATAACGATTACTGAACGTGTTTTCCCTTTAGTTGTATCCTCATCTGTTTTCTTTTGGAAATTTTTTATTCTACACAGATGAAGTTGGAGCTCTTGTCTTTGACATGGGCTCATACTCGGTGAGAGCTGGATATGCAGGAGAGGATTGTCCCAAGGTGTGAACAGTAAGATGGATCCATAATCCATCCATATATTGGTGGTAACGCTGAAAAACATATGTTCTGAGCAAAAATGCAATTGTTTTGTGGTTTGTAGGCTGATTTTCCTACTGTGATCGGTGTGACTCTGGACCGGGAGGATGGCAGTACACCGATGGAGACAGATGGAGAGAAGGGAAAGCAGAGCGGCACCACCTATTACATCGACACTAACCAGCTCAGGGTCCCTAGAGAGAACATGGAGGTCATGTCACCTCTCAAAAATGGGATGAGTACGTTTTTGTGGAGAGTGACTCGAGTTCGAATCCGCCTTTTTCTGAACTTATTTTTCTCCCTTTTCCTATCGCATATCAGCTCAGAGATGTATTTATTTTAAATAAAAAAAATGAAGAAAATATAAAATTAAATAAAGTGCCTTACGGGTATTTAAGTTTTTACATTCATTTTATTGCTTTTCTCTCTGAAGTTGAGGACTGGGACAGTTTCCAAGCCATTTTGGATCACACCTACAAAATGCACTTCAAATCAGAGCCCAGTCTGCATCCAGTCCTGATGTCAGAGGCCTCGGTATGTTGATTTTATGGCATAAATATAATCTGCAGATCACATAATACATGTGCCATCTGTTAGGATGCTTCACTCAACTTACTGTGATCTTATTTTCTTCATCTTGCAGTGGAACACACGAGCGAAGAGAGAGAAGCTGACTGAGCTAATGTTTGAGCATTACAACATTCCTGCTTTCTTCTTGTGTAAATCTGCTGTCCTGTCTGCGTATCCTTCATTTGAATTGGCTATCTGAAGATCCAGGTCTTTGTAGAAGACAATGTCATCTGTTTATAGTTGCTTTAGGTGGATAATACTTGTACAGTAACAGAGGAATGACAATAGTTGATTTAGGGTGTGTTCACACTTGTACTTTGGTTCATTTGGTCCGGACCAAAAAAAATTCCTCCTGGTCCACTTAGTGTTCACATTGGCATTTTAACACCGAACCTAAAGGCATAGGGATACATTCACAATCTGACTGGTCGGCTTATAATAAGTATATTACACGATAGAACTTACCGAACATCCCAAACAATGCTGTGTCCTGGGCTAAATGTGCTCCTCGTATGTGCTTAGCCTGCATACGTATTTTGACCTCGCGCAGAGCTTATAAAATGTTAAAAGTAGTGAAAACAGCGACAGGAATCCCTCCGTCACACACACAAACGAAGATCTGCTGCATGGAGACGCGGTTCTGATGCCCGTACCGAACTGTGCTGGGCAATATCACAACTATGATGGAAAAAAAAAACGGTATGCTTGAGCATTCTGTCCTTTTTAGGGTTGCATCTTGAGACATCATGTTTTTGGTTTTACATGTATTTGGTTCATGTTGCATTCATATTTCATTCGGACCGCACCAGAGTTCGTTTGGAAGTGGACTGAGACTCATCTTTTCAGCGCTCACGTCCCGCTTGTTTGGTGCGCACCAGGGTTCAGATTGCAGCGTTCGTACTTAATTAAATGAACCACACTAACAGAGCAATAGCATCAGGGTACGTTCAATTTTGCACAATTGCATTTGGTTTTAATCAAACCAAACATGCCAAGTGTGAATACACCGTTAAATTTCAAATTTAGGTAGGGTATTAATCTTAAAAGGAAGGAACATGAAATGTTAAATCCTTTACTCAGCATTCCAGGTTTGCCAATGGGCGATCCACAGGTTTAGTGTTAGATAGTGGATCAACACACACAACAGCTATTCCAGTGCATGATGGTTATGTTCTACAACAAGGTAATTTGAATCACTTAGACTTTTAAAGCATATTCTAGACTGTCCTTCACTACAGTTAAATTCACACATTTCATTAATATGTTTTTACACCAGGGAATTTTAAACTGAACGATTGTTATTGTAATGTTGTATACAGGTAATACAAAATATTAATGGCATTCATTTTTGTTTAATTTTTAGTCTAGTCTATCTAGTTTTTATTTAATTTATTTTATCATAAATATAGCCTAGCCTTTGATGCTTTTTTTAATTTAAGCCATAATAAGGGTTTTTCAAACTATATTTATGTATACATTGTATTTATGTATATATTCTATAATGTGTGTTTTATGATCTTCCAGGCATTGTAAAGTCTCCTCTTGCTGGCGACTTCATGAGTATGCAATGTAGGGAGTTGTTCCAAGAGTTAAGTGTTGAAATAGTACCTCCGTATATGATTGCATCAAAGGTGAGGCCTGCTGAAGTTTACTCTTATTTTATGCATACTATCATCTCTGTCTGGAGGTTGCAATTTTTATTAGATTTTTGAGGTTGTGGGGAGAAAGTATGAATTTAATTTTTCATTAAAGGATTCAGTTCGTGAAGGAGCCCCCGCCAGTTGGAAGAAGAAAGAGAAACTACCTCAAGTTACCCGTTCATGGCATAACTATATGTGTAATGTAAGCAATAGGAACTGAATCATAGCAAAAGTTACTTAACATATTGAAGTGCATTTTTAACATGTATTAAATATTGCTACCTCTCATTTCAGACTGTCATACAGGATTTTCAGGCCTCTGTGCTACAGGTGTCAGATTCATCCTATGATGAACAGTAAGTTAAAAAAAAATTCCACACATTACCGTATCAGTTTCCACAAAAATATTAAGCAGCACAACTCATTTCAACATGTTTCTTGAGCAGCAAATCGGCATATCACAATGATTTCTGAAAGATCGTGTGACACTAAAGACTGGAGTAATGGCTGTTAAATTCAGCTTTGCCATCACAGGAATAAATTACATTTTAAAATATATTCACATAGAAAATGGTTATTTTAAATTGCAGTAATATTTCACAATAGTACTATTTTTACTGTATTTTTGATTAAATAAATGCAGACTTTGTGAGCACAAGGGACTTTTTAAAAACAAAATCACAGATACCATTTTTTTTAACGGTAGTGTATATAGCATTTTACAAGTTTGTCATAATTCACTTTTTTGATTTTGAGCTTTTGGATATGTTAAATGCTTATGATCTTAACGAAAAGAAAAAAACACATTGTTACAATCTGCCCTTTACAGAGTAGCTGCCCAAATGCCCACTGTTCACTATGAGCTGCCTAATGGGTACAACTGTGATTTTGGAGCGGAAAGACTTAAGATCCCTGAGGGTCTGTTTGATCCTTCAAATGCTAAGGCAAGAAATATCCTCTTTACTCTGTACAAGTTTTATTCAGAAATTGCTAGTATTAACTTTCATTAGTCTTAATTTTCACAGGGTCTATCAGGGAACACCATGCTAGGAGTCAGCCATGTTGTGACCACAAGTGTTGGCATGTGTGACATAGACATTCGACCAGTAAGATTTCAAAACATTGCTTTACGTTCATTTACGTGTCCTGTGTCTGTGCTTGTGCAAGTGACATTATGCTGCCCTTGTTTTGTTTTTTGACAGGGTCTGTATGGCAGTGTGGTAGTTACAGGAGGAAACACTCTCATCCAAGGGTTTACAGACAGGCTTAACAGAGAACTCTCTCAGAAGACGCCACCAGTAAATGGCACTTTGTATTTTTGCTTTGTAGACCTTAGTCAGGGTAGCGACATATTTAATATGTCTGGGATGAAAATGAGGCTGTGAGGAATAGAATACAGTGTGTTCAAAGCATTGCACTGTTGTTTTAAAAGTTTAAAAAGTCTATTTTAAAGACTAAGTCTATCCCTCACAGCCTCGTTTTCATCTGTTAAATTCAAAATGGTGCCACCCTGACTAAGGTCTATTAGAATGTCAGTTGGGTCTTCAGTGCTTTATGATAACATGAATTGTTTTGTCCTCTCTGCAGAGTATGCGCTTGAAATTGATAGCCAATAACACAACTGTTGAGCGCAGATTTAGCGCCTGGATTGGGGGCTCCATCCTCGCATCCCTGGTGAGTAGTTCACTAAGGCTGTCACAACTAAATGAGTGTTGTGGCCAAAATAATTCTTAATGATGAGATATATATATATATGAGAGAGAGAGAGAGAGAGACAGATACCAAGGTCTTGAGATCTTCTAACTTTTTGGACTATTCTTTTGACCTAGCCATATTTCTGAAATGCAGTCAAACGTGACACTCAACAAACCCAGCCAGTTCAGATATTTCATGTGTTCTAGCTATAACTAATGAAGCCCTTGTTTAGTTGCATCAGGTGTGCTTGAAACAACACCTGTTTTGTGGGATTCAGGGGGTTGAATCATTTTAAGACTGCAGAAGTAATTAAAAGTTTGTTTTCAGTTGAATTTGGAGAAACCGCTGAAAGGTCTTTCTTTCAAATTCTTTCTGTAAAGCTGCTTGGAAATGTGTATTGTGAAGCGCTAAATAAATTTGACTTAAGGCTTGGTCATACTTCAAGATTTGTTGGTGAAACTAAAGTGATGATGGATATTCTGGTTGTTTCAATATTTTGTAGAAACGGAAAGTTATCTGGATAACTGCTAGCTAGATGATGCAGAGTAATATATTTAAATATCACCGATATTGTCAATGTTAACCATATCATATGATTATGACTTTTTTTCTTTTTACCTTTAGGGAACTTTCCAGCAAATGTGGATTTCTAAACAGGAGTATGAGGAAGGTGGGAAACAGTGTGTTGACAGGAAGTGTCCTTAACCAGTTCCGGCAACACCAGGTTGCCTTCTGAAGGAAGGAAAATAAGAAATATACCACCCAGTAGAAAAAGCCTTCTTAGTGGACTCAGGAACTAACAAGGACAATTGCTGTTATTTTTAGTGCAAACAAACCATATTTTAAACAGTTTAATGTGGTTGCACTCTTTTCTACTCCTCCACACAATATTTTCATATCCAGTTTGGCAACAAACTTTTCTGACCACCTGATTCATTCTAAATAACAGTGACAAGGTTCTGTGTTTTGGTACATGGGAATTATGACCCCTTAATTGTATCAGTGCTTAGAACTTTTTTTTTTTTTTTTTTGCACAGGAAACCAAATGTTTGTCATGCTTTTAACAAATCAGCTCTTTTGGGAATAAAATTGTTTGTGTTAAACTGATCTCATTTTGTTTGAATAGGTAAGAATGTCAATATTTTTGTTCTAATTAGTACATTTTAATTTTAAAACCTATACTTAATGTGTCGCTTGAACTCAAGAAGTGGGATGATTTTCAATCCTTATAATTTAAATATTTAGAAAGACATAAAAATTGAAAAAGGTAAATAAACAAACAGTCTCAGTTATAAGTTTGGATTTATTATGACTGTACAACATATTCTGAGAAATGAAAAAAGTTTTGTGGTGAAAAGACAATATTAAATGCGAAAAGTCTTTTCAATGATCTCATGCATGTGCAGTCTTTTTTGGAAACATTTCTGATAGCTTTTTTTGGTTTCTCTTTTCTTTTTTTTCTTTCCGCATTTTATTCTTCAGGTATTTTTCAAGGCTTAACCTAAAATTCAGAACAGCAGAGTTAAACATGTCTGTGCATCAAGTAAATGTAATAACATTTGTTAGAGAGGCAAAGACTTTATATAAAAATATCATCTGAAATACTAACAATATATCATCTATTTTAATAAATTAACTATTTTACAGAGCCCCTAGTTCACTCGTAAAGAATTAAAAATATTTGCAGGAAAATGCAATGTTTTTGGGGAAACTCAAAAGCTTTGAAATATAATTTCCCCATAGGGGCTCCGCACCATGTCCATTCTATTAAAATGCTATAAGTTAATTTATTGTTACTTTGATGGGGTAAAATTTTTCTATAGACTTGAGACGTACCTTGTGTAAGGGGCAACATGTGATGGTTCAAAGAATCGCCGCCTTTTGTATCTCGAATTAAGGTGCCAGGGGATTGGGTGTTCCCTGAAGCGGTACCTGAAGAACAAACAAGCTCGTAATTTGAGTTACACGAAATAGATGTCCAAAAGATAATAATCTGCAAAACATTTGATTTGCTTACCAGAAGGTTTGGCCAAAGACATTTCTTCGCCATGCGCCTGGTCTAGCCTTCTCTTGTCCCGTCTGCAGTAAGCGCAGAGCATCCTCACGTTCTTTCACAATAGTGTCAAGACGCTTTATTGACTTTTCAACCTATTAAAAGAATTCAGAATGGATATAGGGTCATCCATGTATACCTGATGAATTGAACAAGCATAGAACAGACACAGATTCACCATGTTTAAACTTCAGAACTAAGAGCTGCTCATTTTGGCTGTCATTTCATTGAAGAGTAAATCATGAAACCAAGAATACAACAGATTAGGGCTGTAACGATACACCAAACCCACGACTCGGTTCGTATCACGATTTTTGACCCACGATTCGATTCGTATCGCGATTCTATCACGGGGGCGGGGCTTGGGGGTGAAAAAAAAAGAGATTTTGAGAAAAAAAAATATATTTTAAACCTGTATAAACTGAACACCAAAGAACAATATTAACTATGCAAATTATTAAACTAAACTAGGCAGTAGCTAGGCTGCTGCTTTTGGGTTGTTTTCTGTGCTCCAACTAAATTGATATCGGGATGGTGCCGTAGGATATGCATCTGCACTTTGGACGTGTAGCCGGTCATTTGAGGAAGCTTCTTAAAACACTTACGGCAAATTGTGTGGGTCTTGTCGACTAGCCTACACGATTTCCTCACGTTCTTCAACTAGCTCGCGTCACATGGAAAGGTAGCCTACTAACATGACACGTAACATGATTACAAATAAACTTTTTTTAATAGTTGGTTGGGATGAGTCACTGAGTATTTAATTATAGAATATCAAATAGATTATTGTCTAAAAAAATCTCCATGTTTTCGGTGCTGATGCGGTGGTGACGCGTTCATGTAACATGTAAGGGTGCTGCCAATAAAGAACCTAATAGCTGTCACAAAGAACCGGCAAAAGTAATGATTATGAATATGTCAAATACAGCAAGGAGATATTTTAATTGTTTATTAATAAACAAGTGTTTTCTTTGTCACTGTCGGCTAAGATGAAGTTGACGATACTGACTCGCGATCTTCAGTAGCCTAGTGAACGCGCCAGAGAGAAATGTATAATGCCAAAAAGAGTGCTGTGTTGATATGTAGGACAAAACTGGATAAAGTCTTTAATCTGTCAGGACAAGTGATGAGTGTTTGTAATAAAATGAAATACCTGGGTCATTACATCACAGATCAGTTATCTGATGATGAGGATTTATACAGGCAGCGTCGTATATTGTATGCCCAAGTTAACATGCTGGTAAGAAAGTTCCACAGGTGCACGGATGATGTCAAAATTGGCCTGTTTAAAGCATATTGCACTCCCTTATATACTGCTCCTTTATGGACTAAGTTTAAAAAGGCTAGCATGCAGAAGCTTAAGGTTGCTTATAATGACTGTATGAGGACACTGCTCAACAAACCCAGGTGCTCTAGTGCAAGTGACCTGTTTTGTAATGCAGGGGTCAGCACCTTTCAGGCATTACTGAGGAAACTCATCTACAAATTCATTTGTCGCCTCAACGACTCCCAGAACAGCATTGTGAGGCTGCTAGTAAATTCTAGGTTTAGTGCCATACGATACCAATCATCACTATGGAAAGGCTGGTATAAGTGTCTTTTATAGAAATATCGTATTGTAGCTTTTATTTATTTATTTATATATATAAAAAAAAAATCTAATTGTATATGTACCGGTATTCGATTTATGTATTTTGCATGTTATGTCTGTGCTTTCTGAATGGACCAAGAGTCTGGAATAAAGGGTTGATGATGATGATTCAAACGTTTGGGGTCAGTAAGATATTTTTTTACAAGAAAGAAAAAAGAAAAAAGTTTTTGAAATAAGTATTATGCTCACCCAATGTGCATTTATTTGATTTAAAAGAAAATCTGGACTAATTCATCTGCTCAATTCAAATTGATTATTATTTACAATCTCTTTATGAATTTCATCAAAAATATCTCAATTTGTGTTCTGAAGATGAACAAAAGCCTTAATGGTTTGGAACAACGTGAGGGTGAGTAATTAATGACAGAATTGTAATTTTGGGGTGAAACCATGATGCATTTTTTTCAAAATTCTGATAAATAGACTTCAAAAGAAATGCATTTATTTTAATTAGATTGTGTAACCATGTAAAAGTCTTTACTTTTGATTGATGCAATAAAAGCATTTCTTAAAACAAATCCAACTGACCCCTAACTTTTGAACACTAGTGTACCATGGGAAGCACTGCATCAACACTGTATCATGGTACTGTCCCAGTATTCAAGGTTAGTCCATTTTATCAATAGAAACTGTGCATTTAAATATAGTTTTAACATGTCATACCTTTTTGATACGTTCTGGACTGGGCATCTGAACACACTGTCGTTTCCCCTCCTGTTCTACAGTGAGTAACATGTTCTTTTCCTTCAAGAGAACATACCTTAGAAATTCAAAAGAAATGTGGGTGAATATTTGTTGCAATGTTTCTTTAAAAGTCTTTAAACTGTAAAAAAGGAAAGTGCAATAAACTGTACCAAAGTTTGTGCAAGTCTTCATTACTTTTCAACCTAAGCTGTTTGGCAGTCCATGGAGCACCTATGAGGTAACAAAAAATAATCACGAGACAACAATATTAACACAATCAAGTGATGTGGTAGATCATTATGACTATCTCAAAACGTAGTGGCCTTCTTATTTATTCATGTACACACATTGTATATATATATATATATATATATATATATATATATATATATATATATATATATATATATATATATATATATATGTGTGTGTGTGTGTATTGGATGCCCCAAAACGCTCTCCAAATAGGAGCACACTAGGTTTGGAGACAACCAACAGCTTATAACTGTGAACAATAAACATTAAGGTTAGTACCTGATTTAACTGTTAGTTCACCCCAGTTCTCTGGCAGGTCAAAAAAATCTTCCAATCCTTTTCTGACACAAGATGTGTGGAGTGCTCTGTTATTCATGGGACTTCTGAACCACCACGAGTCATACATTTGTCTAAATTCCGAGAAATGTGAAAAGAGATCAAATTAATTGGTGACATACTAAAACATGCTTCTTTCTTTCTGGATATCATGATGCATTGACAATTAAACCCGACATATAATCAGCAATAAAAACATACCTTTGTTGACACGAGTGAAATTTGGACAGCGCTTGGGTCGCATATTGAGGCTGTGTGTGTGAAGACACTGTAACAAAACGTTGAAATTGTCTGCAGACAGCAGTAGTCAGGCGGCTCGTCACGGCCGCAGCCATCTTGACAATGTCAAACGAAATAATGAACGGAAACGAGCAGCGCCACCTGTCGGACAGTAGAATATTACCCACAAAACATTTCTCCCTATGATTTCTCCACGTTAAAAGTTTTCAAAATGTTCAACACCACAGCACACAACAATGCGAATTGTCAATAAAATGTTATCTAACAAGATCAGTTATTTAAAATAACTTTGTGTATTTAACAAAAACTTTGAGCACTTTTTGCCCCACTGTTGATTTTTATTAAAAAATGTTTTTTGATTATTCATAATTTTTTAAACAACAATTAATTGTTATTTATTATATTTTATTAAATATGTATGTTTAATTTCATTTTTATTAAAATCTTATTTATTAAACTTATTCTAATTAATTTAATTATTATTAAAATATTATTAATTATTTTATTTAAATGCATTTTTATTTTATTTTATTTTTTTAAGATGGGTTTTTGAATGGGAACCATTGTACTGCACACTTATCGTTTATTTTAGATACTTTCCAACGGCCTTTATGTATAGATTTGATTGTTTTGGTCTTTTAGACACACAATTTAAACCCATAACTTAAGTATATTCATATTTTAAGTATACGAAATAATAATGAATTGAACTGAGTGGTTCAGCAAACTGAACGGTAAATCTGTACTCACCATGCATTTAAGAATTTCTCCGATTCAAATCTTACCAACATCATCTTATTTTTCACCTGCATTATTTAGTTTCATTTGTTATACTGTATTATTTTTTTAGTGCCATCTTTTGATTCGAACTTTTAATTTGCCCTGAGTATCAATGGTGAACATGGCTGTACTCTGCGTTAGATGAGCCAATCAGTGAAGCCCTTGTGTTCACGTGCTCCCTCAACAGTCATGGTGGGCATGAGCGTATTGAGGACGGCGGCTGCATTTGCAGCCAGATTAAACCCTCTGAAACGAACATGTTATTCTTCAAATCTGCTCTCCAGGACTGTTGCACGTTCAGAACAAGGTAAAGATTATTATTTTTTACTAAACTCAGCGGTAACGTTATGGCCGGTTAGGGTGATTAAAACTAGCAGTGACCTTGCTTAGCATACAAGCTGGCCTTAACAACAATCCCCACTGTAACCTTCCGATAGATATATGTATAAACAGCTGCATGTATGTGATGTGTTAATATACACCATGGCCGTTTTTACATAGAGATATAATTGAACAGTTTTTGATTCAAAATATCTCTTCAGCTTCTTACCCTTCACACACAAGTATTGATATGCAAGCAATCAGTTTACTAAGTTAGACAAGCACAATATTTTGCCCCTTATTGTGTACGTAACACTTTCACTTTATATTGTAAAAACTTGAATTTATAATTTGGGGTTGCAGCTGTAACTCTGTATAACAATTTTTATAACAGTTCTCTGTTATAATTTACTTCCTGTTGAATAAAAATATCGTTTTGTCTGCAATTTAACTCAAACCTATTACAGTGATATGTTGACATGCTAAGCCCTTTTATTATTATTATTATTTTATTTTTTCCTTTTCTTGTACAGTTGTTGTCCGTCATGGGAGCCATGGGAAAAGAATGTTTATCATCAAGCCCACTGACTTCTATGATAGAAGATTTCTTTACCTGCTGGTAAAGCCTGTTATAAGTTCTTTACTTCAGTTGCATATCATTCTTGCTGCTCGTTTGTATTCATATAACATTTTTCCAACCTTTCTCTCCTTTCTTGCTTCATTACACCAGAGAAATTACATTCTTTACACTGGCATCCCTATGGTAGCACTTGTAACCTTTGTTAATGTTTTCGTAGGTAAGTTTCTGATGTAGCCTCCCTGACCATTTTTCCTTCCTGTAGTTGCTGTACCTGCCATAATAACTTGATTAATGTCTGCAATTCATTAAACAGGAGAATCTGAGCTAGCAGAGACACCTGAAGGCTACGAACCAGAGCACTGGGAGTACTACAAGGTATTCTAAAATATTTAAGTGCATAAAAACATCCAAGTACACTGTACATGCCAGTAAAAATGGGCCATTGTTAATTGAATACATTTTATTAAATTGTGTTGCTGCTATCATAATGATTCATGTATTTTCTTTCATTTGTTGTTCTTATTACTATCCCTTAGCATCCTATCACCCGTTGGATTGCACGCACCTTTTATGACAGCCCAGTGAAGGACTATGAAAAAATGATGGCACTTATCCAAATTGAGACTGAGAAAGCTGAAATGAGGTATGTTGCCTTCACATGATTCAACTAATTAGCCTAAATGAGACTACATGAATGATATGTCAATGTAAAACTTCTTGTTTAACATTTTCTGCTGTTTTTTTATTTTTGTTTGTTTTTTATCTTTATTTTATTTATGCAAATATAAAAATATATTTACAGTATAATTTTCAAAGGTTTTCTAAGGTTTTTATTTGTTAACGTGACCTAACAATAAAAAATACTTTTAAAGCATTTATTAATCTTAGTTCATGTTAATTGCAACATTTACTAATACAGTATTTAAATCAGATGTTTTATCTGTTAATATTTAGTGGAGGGCGGGGAGGGCACATGATGATGTAAAATAATTTATTTATATTAAAAAATCAAACTTTCAAAAATCAAAATCAACAAAAAAAAAAGATCAAGATGAATAAGAAATAATATTTATTTTCTCCCCCACAATAACTTAATCAGAATCTTGGATCCGTAGTTAATTCATTATCAACACTTTCAGTGTCTGTTAATAAAAAAAGTTTGAAAAGAATTATAGATATTTTATATAGAAGATATTTTCAGCAGAAATACCAAAGGAATGGGTTAGGACTTCCTGTTGCTGAAATTTGAGCGTTTTATAAATGCATCTTTCTTTATATGTTGAGAAAAAATTGGCACCCAAATCGTGAGCCATTTTGTTCACAGTAGAATTAACATTTGATTGTCTAGAGGTTTAGATGACCTAGTTTTGTACTTCCTAAACAGTCTTTATCATGACCTTTCGACCACACCATATGTAGGTTCATTTTGAGTTTAAGATGCCTCCAAGTAAAGAAATATCACAATGTCAAATAAACCACGTACTAGTAGGTTGGAAGAAAAGAGCAAAAATGTCTGTAGGGTAAAAAATAATGAAGGAATTGTCAAACCTTAGGGTACAATTTATTGGAACTACAACAACGAAGGCACTTTGAAATGTTTTTACTGCTCACAAAAAATGTATCTGGTTTTTATGTAGCCGAATTGATATCTAATTTATTATTCACAATTTTTCTTGCAGACAACAACAACTTGAAGTCCGCAGACACATGCGAGAAAAAGGAGATGGACCCTGGTTCCAAATTAAGACACTTGATAAGAATCTCATCGACAACAGCCCCAAGTCATCCCCTGATAACTAAGGAGGGGTTATGCATACCTGTCCAAAATATTCAGGCATTATACAATGTATAATGTAGTTATTAATAATAAAAAAATATTTTCTTTTTTTCCCTTTTTCTTTGCCTCTGGCACCAATAAACTAATGAAGTTACTGCTCTTGTGTATTCTTTTAAGTGGTACATCATCAAGGATTTACCCCAAAATTCAAATTCTGTCTTCATTTACCCATTTCAGACTGTTCAGTATGCGCTTATGTTTATGTCTCCTGTCATTATTTTTTCATGAAAAAGAGTGGCCGAATTATTCATCATTTCTTCTTTCATGTCGAAAAGGAGTAGAAAAGTCATGCAGGTTACAAATACCAACAAAATAATTGAAATCAAAACCTAAATATTTGCATTATTGCAGTAATGTACAATAATCATAATTGTAATATGCACTACATAAGATGATGTCCATTATAAAATGGTTTCAGAACTGTGAATAAAATTAAACTTCATTCCATAAATTACTCTTTTGAACAGGGCAGAAAAATAAAACTAGATCAGTCTAATTTCTTCAGCCTTTTAATATTTAAGTAAAAAAACACCCATTTCAATAGTTTGAATAATTTTAGTTATTAACTTTGAATAAGTAGGTAATCAACTAGCAAATAGCTTTCTGTCTATTTAATAAAATAATTTATTAATAATAAATAATAAACTGTATTTGTATAGCACCTTTTATACAAAGCTCAAAGTATTACAATAAACACCAAATAATAATAATATATAAAATATATATAAATAATACCACAATAATAAAAGAAAATAACACTACAATAATAATAAAATGCATGACAAAATGAACATTCAATTATAGTAATTTATAAATTAAGTAAATATTAAATTAATTTATAAAAGTAATAAAAAACTATTAACATATTTATTACATATATTTCAGCTAAAAAAATAAATAACGCTAAGTGTTTGTACATAGGCTTACATTCAGTAACTTATTGCAGCACACATGCAGAGTAAATGGCGCTGCCATTGCTATTACTGTTTAAACCATAAACACATAAAAACTCAATGAGCGTCGATCTGAAAACGTCACGATTTGCGTCAGGGTGAAGTATGTCAAATATAGAGTCCCTCTCCATGTGGATAGTCTGGACACCCATTGTTTCCCTCCACTATACACCATCCTCCATCCCTCTATGTCACAATGTTTTCGAATTCGTCGTCACATCCCTCGGACCATGAGGAATGTGGAGTCTGTATGGTTTAAAAATAGCCCCATCTCTTCAGCCTGACACGCTGCTCTAGCGAAGCTCATAGTGGTGCGAGCAGCAGGAATGTGAAGATGGCTACAGATCTGGGAGAGCTACTGGTCCCGTACATGCCCACCATTAGAGTACCGAGGACAGGAGACAGGGTTTTCAAGAGCGAATGCGCTTTTTCCTACGACTCTCCTGTGAGTATTATGTAAAATACTTCATGCATGAACGTTAACAACAAACTGGCGTCCCACAGACACATGGAAACTAAAAGCAGCGTATAGCGCGTAAGAGAGATTGGGGATCCTCGGCGACCATTCTCCTGCTCAACTTATGTGACAGCCTGCAGAAATAAACAACACACGGGTGTTTACATCTTACAGCGTGACCACGTTCCCCTCTTTCAGTTGGCGTTATACAAGATTCAGATGTGTATGATGATACCAAACACTGCAAGTCTGAACGCTGGTTTGTTATAGAGAGACTTTCTGCCCACTGTTTTTAAAGGCGTGTCAAAGAAATTATTATTTCCATCCCCACGTTCTCGGCATCTTCCCATCCTCGTTGGACATCTAGTAGTGTGTTACTGTTACTTGTTGATGCCAGAGTGTTTGTGATAATCTCCTTGATATCAAGAGTAAACAACTGTTATGTAGCATGGAATATGTGAAAACTTGGGATTTCCTAAATCTATACTAATAAGCAGTAAGCAGCCATGACCTATAGAAAGAATTCAGGTCAACGTGGGTTGTTATGTATCTACAAGCTCCGTCCACAATTTATGTATAATACTATGTTTTTGCGATCAGTTATGGGAACTTTAATATAAACGTGGATAAAGTGCACAACTAGCTCCCAGCTGTAAAAGTTTTAAAGGTGACTCAGCTGTTTGGAGTTCATCATGTCAGACTAAAAGACAGGTTATTTTTACACACTATCTGTTCAAGCTCGTGTGTCACCAGGAGCTAGTGACAGGTTTTTCAGTCTGGTGGGCCCTCAACGCCCTAACCGACACACAACAGCCCAGTAACAGTGTTTTGATTCTGATTAAACTCAGAAGTGTCTTGTTTGTTTATTCTTTATCGCTAAAAGTCTTTAAAAGAATAATTCTGATTTTTTACATTTAGAAGAACTTCTGAAAATAACTTAATAAAGTAATAATAAATAAACTTAATAATAAATAACATAAACAAGCATTATGTAATTATGTGAACCTTAAAAACCACCAAAAGTGCCTGTATATATCATGAAACATGGTCAAAATGTTATTGCAATATATGTCTGAAGAACATTTTATTACCATATCCAACAACAAATAAGAAGCACTATAATACTTAATGGAGCTTTGTTGTTATAGTGTTGACATTTAAATATTTAGGTAAAAGGCACTATCGTGAGCATTCAGCAATTAAGTGTTTATAATTTTATTTTTATGTCCAGATTTTGTATTTCTAATAATAGGCTACATCCCAGATATTTGGCATGAATATTTAGTGCAGCCCTAGATTGTAAATAGGATGACGTTATTTTAGATTATGCCCTGCTATGTTGAAGTGTGTCTTCTTTTCATGTTCCAATGTCGATGATGCTTATGTCTTTGAACGGTCTGCCTTAATCTCTAATAGCAGGTTTATTCACAGTTGTCTGGTAAATCTAAGTAGAAATATGGAATTGTACATTATGTACACTGTATCTTAGCTTAAAACTAGCTTTATCATTTCTTTTAGGAATCGGAAGGAGGTCTATATGTGTGTTTGAACACATTCCTGGGATTTGGAAGAGAACACGTGGAGAGACATTACCGTAAAACTGGACAGAGTGTGTACATGCACTTAAAACGGCATGTGAAACAGGTAAGAGCAGCGACAACTTTTTTTTTTTCAAGTTTATTGTTGGATTGAATTCTTTGCAAATTTGTAAAAGTGTTGTTTTATATTTCATTCTGCATTCCAAAGGAACCTGTTTGTTTTGCTAAGGCGTGTTTATAAAAGCTATTAAATACCCCAATTGAACTAAGGCCTAATCCTGGTTTAGTCTAAGCTGTGTATTTGAAACTGGGCCTTAAAGTAGTAGTAAAATGAGGAATCATACCTTCCTAGTACAGGTATATCGTGCAAAACTAGTACGAGGTAGTTCATAGTTCATTTTCACAACTAGTTCATAGTTCCTTTGTCCTTTGTTACTGCTCTCGTAAAAAATACAATTACCTGTTGTATTTTAAACTTACATTTAATGTCTAAAAATAAATATTTTAGAATTTCCCGTAGCAGCTCACTCTGCAACCTCTTAAAACACAAGTTTTACCAGATGGGTTTTGTCCATGCGTTATTCACAGCTATAAACTGTGTGACTTGCGGATGTTTTCTGTCCACAGTGCGCAGATGCAATTAATCTATAATCAAATTAGTTGTTGATTAAGTCATATCCTTTGATTTTTTTTCCTCTTATGTTATGTGAACATCCTCTAGTTTGAAGATCTGCCACACCACACTACTTTCAAAAGGTGGAAAAATTCAATTTAGCAAAGATTGATGACTGTTGGATTTAAAAAGAAGCAGCTTAGAGTTTTGAGGTGATTACCCAACAGGTCTTGAGAGCAGAGAGGAATGTAAAGGTTTTAGGTGTGATGTTTCTCTTCATAGAGAGTTTTAGGATTCTGCTATACTGTAAAAAATGATATGATCAGTAAGTCATGCCAACTTATGTTTTACATTAATTCATAAAAATAATTTTTATAAGTTAGGGTTAGGTATGAGAGTAGGAGATTCATCTTGTTTTTAAGTCAGTTAATATAATCTAAATTGAAATTGCATATACTTAAAAATTTAAGGCTGCAAACTTGAAATTAAGTTTTTCTATTGAAATAGGTGGATTTAAATTATTATTTTTTTAAATTATAACTTTTTTCAGTGTATTCATAAATTAAATGGTTTTGACAAATTGGTTTATAATTGATGAGCCCAGCATACTACTAGCCCAGCATGCCTACTGTGCCCAACCCTCTTGTGAAATGTCAGGAAGAAAAAGAAACATAAATTAACAACATGTTACATAAACAGAAGATAAATTAACTGTTCTGCATTATTTATAACACCATATCCATATATATATATTTTTTGTCACTAAATACTGTATGTACTAATTGATGGAATGATAGATTTTAAATAATCAGATACTGAGGTATTGTCTCATGTTTTGAACGTTACCATGGCAGTCTTTCCATATCTTAGCAGTTCTGTTGATTCCCAGCCTGCTCATATACATTGACCTAATGATGAATGATCTGTTGGTCATTTAGAATTGGATCTTAGTTATTTAAAGGTGCCCTATAATGTGAAATTGAATTTATGTTGGCATAGTTAAATAACAAGAGTTCAGTACATGGACATGACATACAGTGAGTTTCAAACACCATTGTTTTCTCCTTCTTATTTAAATCTCGTTTTTAAAAAACACCCCTGAAAAACAGGCGAATCTCCACATAATACCGACTGTGACGCAACAGTCGGGGATCACGCCTCCAAAGATTTGCATATCCCAGCCCTCAATGACAAGCACTGCACAGCCGAGTCATCATCGGAACAAGCGAGGATCAGAGAGAAAATGGCAGATCATGGAATAAATGCTATGTTCCAGGCTGTGCAGGGGATGTGAGGTATTTTCATACCCTTCCCACAGAAAAGAAATGTCAACAGGCGTGGACGAGTGGTTGATGTTTATATTAATCGGATACCGCAACAGTTTAATTCGAAGTTGTTAGTTTGCTCTGCCCATTTCACCACGGACTTATTTTCGAACCTGGGACAATATCAAGCTTCTCTCAGCGTCTCAAACTGAAGAAGGGGGTAATTCCAACTATATTCCCGCAACCGGTAAGTAGTGATTTTATTAAAGATAATTTACACTGTGTTAGATCCAGCGCAAGATCCTAGTACAGTAATAGCAAACTCCAAGTAACGAGCATACATAACTAACGTTAAATAGGCTAATTCTCAGTGAAAAAAGTATACAGAAAGCGGTCAAAGAACAATCCACACAGCGCGAGTTTATCTCTCTTGCCAAACTCGTTATGAAATCAATGACGCTGTTACACTGCACAACGAAGCTCTCATAGAAGTAGGCTATGTCATCGTTTGCATTGGTGAAAGCATTAGAGAGAGAAACTGCGTTGTCTCGCGATCAACAGACTGTCATCTGCTTGCTCAATGCTCATCACAGCAACATTTTATGTGATGGAAATAGATTTAAATACTTTAAAAACATCTCACGATTCGTTAATCTCGATAGCTGTAATAGTTAAAACGTATATAACAGCTGTAATAAAAGTATTCGAGAGAGTTTCACATGTCATATTTCATATGCAAGCATGTCAGCCAATCACAGCAGTGGCCGGTTCTCACAGCAGACACGCCCCTTCAAACAGAGTGTTCAAATCAGAGACTAAAATCAGGCTAGGAAAAATGCCTTTTATTTCTAAATTATGACTATTTTTGATCTAAAAAACATACTAACATTATAAGGGCAACCCAGGAAACATTATAAAATAATAAAAAAAAACATTCTAGGGCACCTTTAATGTTTTTTTTGTTTTTTTTTTGTTTGTTATTTAATGGTGTTAGTTCTAAGTGAATTTGGATGTTCTGGGTAAATGCTGCTATTTTCATGTCTGTATCTGTCCAGAAACTGCTGGCCCCCAGTTTTGTTTTTCTTGTGTTTGCTGTTTTTACTTGGGATTACATGAGAAGTGTGTCAACATTAACCATTCAGTAGTCCACTTTACTCCACAATCAATTGATTTTACCATTATGTGCTTTGTACAGAACGATCATTCCCATCTGTAAAGCTCTTTATCCAGATTTGATCAAATTTGCAGCATGATTCTGTAAGATTTGGTTTTCTATATAGACATTTTTGCAAATGTAACGTTACACTTACCTTCATTACCCATGTTGTTTCTTGGTGTTAATTACAGAAAGCCACAGGTGCTGCAGGGGGTGCCATACCAAGAAGAAGGAATGGAAAAGTATTTTTAGGTAAGTCCATTTTGAAGTAAAAAAATGTTAAAAAAATAAAAAAGGCCCAGACTTAAACTTCTATCTCAAATGATAGAGCCTGAATAAGCCTTATATTTTTATGTTTAGCAACCCCGGTCATTGCTGGCTGAGGCTAAATTTATCTTATTTATTTGTATGTGCAGTTAGTAACCATTCTAAATCTAAAGTGCCACATGCTTGCCCTGGCCTAATCTTCTGCTATGGAGGGTTGGTTTTCAGTGGCCGGCAATGCCTGTCAGCTGCTGTGCCCTATCAACCCCCCAGGCTGACACACTTCTGCCATTGGAGGTGTGACGTAGCAGGTGGGGGACCTGCGGCCTCTTATTCTCATACATCGCTTCAATATAAACGCCTGTTTGAGGACGATGTGTCAGAATGGATGCCAGTCATTTTGTAAACCCACAATGCTTTGCCAAACATGTAATTTAGGCCACTCTGACTGTTCTATTAAGGATAATGTCTGGCCTGTCACCAGTGGCTTGGAGTGCAAACTGATGCGATCAGGTGTTTTCTTTAGTCTGTCAGATCTTGTAGCCATGTCTAAGGCAGACACGAGTGTGACATTCATACTCAAACTAATTGAATAACTTTATTATTCTTTTTTAATGATCAAACTTGCAGTTTGTATGACCTCATTTATAATTGAGAGAATAGAAAGAAAATTTGTTCTCCCATTACAGGGCTATTTAAAGGGGTCCTATTATGCTTTTCCACTTTTTCAACTTTAGCTATTGTGTAATGTTGCTGTTTGAGCATAAAAAAGATCTGCAAGGTTACAAAGCTCAAAGTCCAAAGATATTTTATTAAACAGAATCCACTTTTCAAGAACTACAACGAACTGCTCGTTTGGACTACAACTCGATTTTTCCAGATCTTATGAAGTTACAATGTTACTAAATTAAATAATCCCGCCCACAGAATAAGCAAAAAAGGGGGCAGAGTCCTAGTTGAGCTGTGCTATAGAAGATGAAGATGCTGCTATGTCGAAGAGACGTTTTTTCCCACCCCGTTTCCAAAACGCCTTTGTTACTTTGGCCTTCTTAAGTCGGACAAACTAAGTGCACATTGTATGGAGAACAGCTTTTCTGTTGCTGTTGTAAGCTCACATTTTTGTAAGATGGTTCATCGTTCCTTATTAAAAATGAACCATAGTTTTGTTACCAATAACTGTTTGTATTAGATGAAGAGAATTACAAAAAATAATATCACGTCCTGTGAAATCCATGCTTGCAAAGTACGTGCATGAAATTCGTTCTGCACAATCCTCTTGAACGTTAACATTGTCAGGGTCTGAATCGGGCTCCAAATGGTTTGAAATTGACGCCATCCTCAATATTTACTCCTAGAGAAGAACTCACAGTTATGGAGGGGCGGGGGACATTTCCCGATCACACGATAAGCACCTACAATCACAGCACACTGGGCAAAGCGGGCTTTTCCCTCCACAGACGCACATCGGCAAACTAGGGAATGAACTTGCGCTCCCTGGGCGGTTCAGCGCAAAAAAGGAGGCGTGTTCCGGCACAAACAATCCCTGGTGCTATTTTGCAGTTCCAGAAAACAATTGCGCCACTGACCAGAAAAAAACTAGTCTAAAGTCAGTGGCGCGTTGAGCGTACATTCAGATGCTATTTTAAGCGCGCATGCTTGGTCATAATACAGAGTGTGAACAACGCGCATACACTGTAGATCTACACTCTCATCTACACAGATGCATTTTCCTTTTAGCAAATGATACATTATTATAAGGAAAAATATTAAAACACGAGGGAAATCATTGTTGTCAAGTCAAGTATATTTATATAGCGCTATTCACAATACAGATTGTATCAAAGCAGCTTCACAGTATCAATATGTTGTGTCCATGACGATGGGAAAAATAGGCATAAAGCTTACATATTTACCCAAATTATTACATGCATGTGTAACCGAAGCTAATTTGGGTGGGTTTGTCACATCCCCAATGTCTCTTCTCTTTCTTTTACGGCCCTGACGAGAACATCGATCTCCTCGGCTGTAAACCGATTCTGAAGCGCGCCTGGTAAATGCGCCGTTATAATAGTATTGCGCCATGGAACAAGCGCACCTCGTTCATCATGCTCTTAAAGGGAATGTGATATGACGCTCTGATTGGTTTATTTCACGTTACGCCCAAACCACACCTATGAATAATGAAGCTACTTCAGACCAACCCCTTTCAAACTTCCGTCGGGCGCAAGCGTCATTTATCCCGCCGGTAAAATAGCAACAGCGCCCAAGACCCGCCCACATAGTTACTTGCGCTTCGCGCTTGATACTTGCGTTTCAGATCGTTAAAATAGGGCCCATATCTTAATGTTAGGGCTTCAATCAAGGGAACTAAATAAAATGTTTAATCAAAAGACTGAAACTTTTTTTTAAAGAAAAGGACCAGATAAACATGAAAAGAAAGCCATTTTGAGTGTACATTGTGTGGAGTTTGATCATGTGTTTATTAATTATTTTTTTTTGGGAAAGTGCAGTCATCCCATCAGTTCTCGATTAAAAATAACTCTTTCTGCTTCTTTTCCTGAAGATTTAGAGCTTAACCGTGATTTTAATGGAGATGATTATGAATATGAAGATGAAGCCAAGCTTGTCATATTTCCAGACCACTTTGAGATCCCTTTACCAAATATTGAGGAGTTGCCCGCACTGGTTAGTGAGTGTGTGCTCATGCGCCCTGTATGCCCTGCATGCCAAAGGCCTGATCTGCAGTTTCAGTTTCAGTGCTTGCTTGTCAAACATCACATCATTACATTTTATTAGGTCTACAGATTACCTTTTACTAATACTCACTTTTCATCCTTCTCATTGTGTGCAGTGATGTCATGTGGGGTTGCAGTAATATGAGTTTTAGTTATCCACTCTGACCTATTACGGATTGTTTTGTTATACACTAAAATCTGTTTAATTTTAATTTCAAAATAAGTTTATTTCTGATTAGATCCTAATTCTTTGTGGTTTAAAGCAGAATCATCAGCCATTCATGCCTGAATATACAGCATGTGTTATGTTTTTATTGATATTTTTGAAATTCTTAAGAGCAATATGGCTTTTTCTGGGGTATACACCGTTCAAAAGTTTGGGGTCTTTTTGGGGGTTTTGTATTTTTCTTTAAAGAATACTTTTATTCAGTAAAGATTAAATGTTTTCAGATAAATGTTTATTTTTTTTTATTAATCAAATAATCACAGTTTCCGCAAAAATATAAAGCAGTACAACTGTTTTCAACAGTATTAATAATAAGAAATGTTTTTTGAGCACCAAATCAGCATATTAGAATGAAGGAATACAGAGCATTCAGTTTTGCCATACAGGAACAAATTACATGCTAAAATATATTAGAATAGAAAACAGTTCACAATGTTCAGTATTAAATCACAGTTTTATTATATATTTTTTTCTAATAAAATGAGCCTTTGTGAGCATTTGTAACCTATTCAAAAACATTAAAACATCTTACCAAACCCAAATTTGACCAATCTCAAATATTTGAGGATTAACTGGTTGATGTAATATTCTATCAGTACACATGATGCAAGAAGGTTCATGGTGTTGTACTACTTTAGTAGTTCATACAATACATGAAGTAGCACACAAGTGAACACACATCTTTGTACTTGTAGACACTTGGAATTGCATGGTGTGCGTACTTACTGCTGCTTCCCTTTTTATTTATTACCTAGAAAATAGTTATTTGGCCTATCTGACCAGGATTCAGATTTGGTTTTAAATATTTTTAAATCTATTTAGTCATAGTCTGCACCACTTTCCAGCTGGCTGTGGTTTCTTAAGCAGTCATTAAATGCAATATCATATTAATATAAGCAATGGAACAGCTATGATATAATGTTCACATGTCCCTTTAACTTTCAGGTGACAATAGCCTGTGACGCCATCCTCAATGCACAATCTCCATACAAAAAGCAGGAGTCAGATTCATGGGAAGAGGAGATCCAAGTATCTAAACATGCACGAAGTCTCAGACAGCAGGAGAATGGGGTTCGAATTCCTCCCAGGTTGGTCACATGGACTAGAGTCATAAGGACTAGCACTCTAGAGTCTGCTGATGCTTACTTCAGGTCACCCTTGAATCTGATATGTCTGCTTTCCCCTGCCAATAATATCAATAATATCAAAACAAGCTATTGATGTTTATATGTTTAGGATAACTATTAGTAACAGTTTAGTGTTCTGAATGAAAAATCTTGTTTTTGTTTTATGTCGTAAGAAACTGTAAGAAAATGTCCATTAGGATACTTTAGGATTGGTTCCAATGATAGAAATTCCAGTACTAATACTGTCATAATTCCCTGGGGAAGGGTTTTCAGTGGCCGATACTGATGCTGATATCTGGATAGGAGGGTGTCTGATGGCTAATATAATGTGGTATTTGAAAGTAGTACAGTTTAATTATAGTAAATTAGCCAAATTGATTAAATTAATACTTGTTTACCATAATTGTCTAAAAACTTTCAAATAAACCAGCATTATTTTAGTATTATTTATGTACTATAATAGTATTTATTAATATTTTGAAATACCTTTTTTATTATTAATTTATATTTTATATTTTAATTTCAGTTTAAGTTTTAGTGATTTTGAAATGTGCTTTTGTCATTTTTCAATTAAAAAAAATATTTAGCCTGAATTTATTTTTATTTACTTCATTCTAAAAAGAAAATAAAACATTTTGCATTGGAAGTTATTTTTTTATCTTTCATCTAACATTTATATTTTATAATATTTCAGATTTATTTCTCTTGGCAATAATTTTTTTAATTTTTTTTTTAATTTTTTTAAACATATTTTTAGTATTACTATAAAGTATTATTTTTAATTTTAGAATTATTTTTAGTATTAGTTTTAGTTAGCAATAACAACACTGAAGGGGAACAGTGTTATTATTGTTACAGTGTTATTGTTACAGTGTAAATTTATCGGTTAGACCAATCAATTACCGATATTTGGCCATTTTTAGATTATCTTCCCAAAATGGACAAATATCGGCAATTGATTGTTCTAAACGATAAATTGATGTGTTTAAATGGTCTCATAATCAGAAACTCTTGGTATACACAAATACATTACAAATAGTCAGTGGATTATAGAGTAACATAGACTCATCACTTTGAGGGCACCTGAAGCACCTGGACTGAAATATGAGGAGTTCCTCTCCTGTTTGTCTTCAATATGCTTTATGTCCTATTAGCGGCTGGAAGTGCGCCAAGTGTGAAATGAGAGAAAACCTGTGGCTAAACCTGACGGATGGCTCTGTCCTCTGTGGGAAATGGTTCTTTGATGGGAGCGGAGGGAACGGGCATGCCCTTGATCACTACAAAGAAACCAACTTCCCCCTGGCAGTTAAACTCAACACAATCACCCCAGATGGAGCAGGCAAGTGTCTCTCCATGACAGGCTTTTCATGTGTCACTCAGTCTTCCAGGAAATATGTTGGCCTGCATGTATAACACACAAAAATTGCAAGATCAAATTTATTGTAATTAGAAAAAGAAAAAAAAACAGATAACATTTTTTGTTCATAGAAGGTTTTACAGATTCCATTCTCTCTTTTGCAGATGTTTATTCCTTCGACGAAGAAGAAGCAGTGGTTGATCCTCACATATCAGAACATTTGTTACACTTCGGAATAGATATGCTGCAAATGCAAAGGGTATATTTTTCTTTTTCTTTTTTACATTATTCATACATTTCTCTATATTTTATCATGTAGTCAGTAATTCATTTATTATAAATATCTAATACTGATAATATTTTACAAATATTTATAATAATGGGTCTTGAAAATACATGAAAATATATAGCTTCCTTTTATATTGTAGTATTTGTGGGTCTGTGGCATCAAATAGTTTGAAAACCCCTGTTCCGAACAATAGTTAATAACTTGAGCAAAGACAAGCAACACTGCCTCCTTCTAACCTCCTCAAATGTCTGTCTATCCCTCTCAGACAGAGAATGGTCATCATACAGACAACCACGTCCAGCTGCGTGTGAGTGACTGGGAAGTGATTCAGGAGGCTGGTCTAAAGCTAAAGCCCGTCTATGGCTCAGGATATACGGGCATCAAAAACCTGGGCAACAGCTGCTACCTGAGCACCACTATGCAAGTGCTTTTCAGTATTCCAGAGTTCCAGAGAGCGTGAGTACTTTAAAGACCTCAGTGGTCCAATGCATTCTACATACTCGTCTACATTCTCCTCCCATTGTCATTGGGTCTGTTTGAATGCTATCACACTAAGACGTGTAATTTTTGAGGAAACTTGTATTTAGACTCTTAGGGCCAGATTTACTAATCAGGGCAAATAAGCATAAGAGCACAATTCCAATAAAGCAAGGATGGGAGTGGAAAGTTCTGCGCATGATCTACTGACGACGCAAATGAAAAGAACATAGACGACGCAGTCGGATCATTTCCATAATGACCGACTCAATCTACCAGGATCAGCGCAAATTAGCGTTTGGTTTAAGACATGCTTTTTTTGGGCAGTAAATAATGGCACAAATATAAAGTAAATTGACCAGCGCAAACCTTAGTAAATCACCTTGTGTGATTCATTTAAATACTCTCCTCCCATAAATTTTGTTTCTGAAAGGGAAACTCCTACGAATGCATATTCAGTAAGGTCAGCCGCAAAAATAACCCTGTCCACGCCTTTTCAGCACAAATTTTTCTCTGCGTGGAACAAGCTGTTAGTAAATCTGTTAGTAATCTGTGCCATCTTAAAGTTTGTTTGCTGTTTTTTCTTTTATGTGATGATTTTGATTCAATGCCAGATTCATCTAGCCAGTTTTTTTTTTACCCAGTTAATTTAATATACAGGTGTAACAGTGAGAAATTATTTTGTATATTGTAGGTATGTTGGGAACCTACAGAGAATATTTGACTACTCGCCCCTTGATCCAAGCCAGGATTTCAACACACAGATGTAGGTGTTTTTGTCATTGAATGTTAATATCATGTTACATTTATCTTGTTTTTTATTTCTGAAATTCAAATAAATTCTAATTCTTGTATAAAATAATGCAATGCAATTTAATACATATCTTAACTGCTGGCTGCGGGTTCATTGTTTGACATCTTTCCTGAAGTTTGTGTCAATTAGACATGGTATTTAATTTGGAAAGTTTGTTTTCTTATTTTTCAAGGGCAAAACTTGGTCATGGACTTCTCTCAGGCCAGTACTCAAAACCTCCAATGAAATCAGAACTAATTGAACAGGTGATGAAAGAAGAATACAAGGTATTTGACTTGGTCTGTCTTGATGATATTTGGCTCGATTAGGTTTGCATAACTGTGCAGTCCTTTGCCTGACTCCTTAGCCAGCTACCTATTTGAGAATCAAGCAGCCTTAAGGTACATTCATACTGACAATTATTTGCAGTGACCCGAGGTCATTCATTGGCAGTTTCAGGTGAAAAAAATAAATAAATCATGCAACAAAGCTGAGCAGAGTTTAATTTTATGCAAATGAGTAGAAACGCAATGCGGCATCTACTAATAATAGAGCAGACATTGTGAATGTGCCTTGGGTATGCTTGTACAGCTTGTTTAATTGTTTGTTTGAGAGAAGCCACAATATCAGATCTTAACTATTTTATCCCAACAGTTATCAATATTATTTAGCTAAATTATTGTTTTGGTTGCCCTCCTTTTTTGTGTGCTTTTGTCTTTATTCTAAATGAATAGAATAAATAGTAGTAATTTGGAAGTTCCACTGAATTTCTACCAAATTGTAAATGTGCTTCCATAATAATATACCTCCTTTCTCGTTCAAAGAATAAAATAAACATGGACTGTTTATTTTATTTTCATGCTATATGAAACAAACAAAAATGCTGCATGCTATTTCCCTAAAGTACAGCTTTGTGGTCTTTTAAGAGTGTTTAAGAATTTCCCCCCGTAAACCAGCTTTCTTAATGGGATTTCTGATGGCATTTTAAAGTGCATTTGGTGACCCTGAGCCTAGATGTGTCATGTTGGTTTCCTCTGTAGCAGCTGCAAAGAGGGATTTCACCTAAGATGTTCAAAGCGCTGGTCAGTAAAGGACATCCAGAATTTTCCTCAAACCGGCAACAAGACGCTCACGAATTCTTCCTGCATTTAATTACCCTGGTGGAGGTATGAAAGTCTTTTTCTATCTTATGTGCAAACGTAATATTACCTTGATTATAATGACGTTGTGTCTTAAAAGTTTAGTTCACCCAAAAGTGAAAATTCTACATAATCACCCTCATGTCACTCTAAACCTATTTGACTTACTTTAGCTCAAAGATGTTGATGAATTACTTTAATTTGATGGGAAAAGAGCAGCCTGATAATTTTTCTAGATGAATTATTTTGGGTTCCATACAAGAGAGCAAATCATATGGGTTTGGAATGACAGAAGAAAGTAAATCTGACAAAATAGTCGTTTTTAGGTGAAATATATCTTTAAACAATTTATGTAAAAAATTATTTGAGAGAAACAAGGGTTTCTAGGGATTGGACAAAATTTCCCTAGACGTGTTTGTAGACGTCGAGTCTTGTCAGGAGGCTCTGGTTTCAGGAGACACATTGGACTGTACTCTCTACCCCTCTGCTGGCAGACACACGCTTTAAGTGACTTTCTCAACTGAGTTAAAATTAGATACCCCTATCAGTTACACAGATAATGCTTCCTGTTACCCTCCCCACTTGGTCTATGTCCAGAATGAAAGCCATTGCCTTCTCTGACTCTTTTCTGTGGCTTAAAAAACAAACAACAGCAGGAGCCACGCCGTTAGACTTTTACAATGTGAGATATACTATGCAAGTCAACAAGAAACATTTCCCAACCCATTTCACATTATACAATGGAACATACTTATTATTTGAATGGATCATGCAAAATGGCTTCTATATGACAGGTGGTGGGAGGGGAGGGGTTGGAAAATACAAGTGCTTGTTGACATCAGCTGAAATGGAAAGTCAATTCAGAGGGTTAGCAAGTTATTAAGGAGCATTCACACTGATAGCAATTTGTTTTTTTACCAGAATGATGCTGCGACATAAGCTACATCATGATCAGTGGTTATGTGACAAAGTTGCAAATAAACTACTTTTCAAAAGTTTGGGTTTTTCAAAAGATTTTCTAATGTTTTTGAAAGAAGTCATGCTCACCAAGGCTGGTTTATTTTGAATCAAAAATACAGTTAATATGTGGAGTATTATTACATTTTAAAGACATTCAAATTGAATGTATTTTAAAATGTAACTTATTCCTGTGATGGTAAAGCTGAATTGTCAGCATCATTAATTTACTCCAGTCTTCAGTGTCACATGATCCTTCAGAAATCATTCTAATAAGCTGATTCATACAACTAATCAAGGCCTAATCTTTGCTGACATTTGCTTTGGTCCTGACAGTGCTCATAAACCAAGAGGGTCAAACTCATAAAACCAAGACAGTGCTATAGTTCCTTGAAATGGTTAGTGCTCAGAAATGTCGACTGGTTTATTTGTAGCTGCCCTCAGCTGTGCCTTGTATGAAATGGCATAGGTCCTGTGAACAGTGAGGGGACCTTACAGTGCATTTCCACCTCCTCAGCAGGTTTGTTCTCTGCTCACTGGTCTCTGGTATCTCAGACTTGATAGAGGAGGGCTTGTATATTTCTGTATGGCCTCAGAATAGCGAAACCTCTGAAGGATGACCTCGTTGATCTTAATTACGGACTAACTCTGTACTGTCCCTAAAGATGCCTGAATTTAAATAGAAACCATTCGGTTTGAAGAACTATAAATCATAATGACCATTATTGTGTTTTTAAGTCATTATTCTGCTTGGTAATAACACAGATATTCCTGTCCATCTTTAAAAGTTCTCAGTGCTGCAACAGAACTTTTGGTCCCATTTTATAATAAGTCTCTCTAACTACTATGTAGTCAAGTCAAGTCATCTTCATTTATATAGCGCTTTTAACAATGTAGATCGTTTCATGTACTAACATTTGACTGAATAATTTGATACAATGCACATATTGTGTACATTTATGTTTTTACATTGTACTTATGCCTGATTGTAATTACAGCTGTAATTAATTTCAGTAATTGGCCTTAATCTATAATTACACTGTTGACCCTTAACCAACCCTTAAACCTACACACACCACAAAACCTGTCCCTAACCTGACACGTATCCCACCTCAATTGCAGCAAAAGTGTTTTGCATGAACACAATAAGTACACTGTACCTAACATTTAAGTACATAGTACTTAGACCAACTAATATGAAGTGTGACCACAAACCTGTGTTTTCATGAGCACAACAAAAACTTTCTATAGGCTATATTATGTTTTGCCATTTTCAGAGGAACAATTCAGGCTCAGAGAACCCCAGCGATGTGTTTCGCTTCATAGTTGAGGAGCGAGTGCAGTGCTGTCAAACACAGAAAGTGCGGTACACACAGCGAGTGGACTACCTTATGCAGCTCCCTGCACCCCTGGAGGCTGCCAGCAACAGAGGTAATACCTTCTACAACTGATTCTTTAACATTGCTCCTGCACTACACAGTTTAAATGTTCAGTTTTATTCTACCTGATCTGACTCTAAAAATGTAATAAAACCTAATATAGTTATGTGATTAATTTGTCTTGATTAAAAAATGTATTTGTTTTTAAGTTTAATGTTGTTATATGAATTCAATGTGCGGGTAGACATATTTGTGTTTTATTTGCATATGGTTTTGTCGTGTGTACAGAAGAGCTAATTACATATGAGAGTAAGCGCATGGAAGCTGAGGAGAACATGCGGCCCCCTCCAGAGCCGGTGAGAGCCCGAATCCCCTTCACTGCCTGTCTGCAAGCCTTCACTGAGCCTGAGAATGTTCCAGACTTCTGGAGCTCTGCGCTGCAAGCCAAGTCAGCTGGAGTGAAGTAAGCATGCTTCTGGTTTTGAGACCTTCAAATGACTTAGAAGAATATCATGGGGTTTATATCGACAATCATTTTATATGTGTTATTTAATTATTATATACATGATTATTTTCTTAATTATTTATGTATATATAATTAATTAAGAAAATATGTATTATGTGTTTGTGTATATATACATATACATACACACACACACACACACACACACACACACTAATATATATATATATATATATATATATATATATATACACACACACACACAAACACACAATACATATTTTCTTAATTAATTATATAGAATATTTGATTTATGGAATATGCTGTGTAGCAATGTTAGTTAACCTTAGTGAAAGTTATGCTCTGTAAGACTGTATCTTTCTCTTTCTCAGGACTTCTCGTTTCGCATCTTTCCCTGAGTACATGGTTGTACAGATAAAGAAGTTCACATTTGGTGTTGATTGGGTGCCCAAAAAGTTAGGTGTGTAAATTTAAGTGGTCTTAATTTGATTTTGTATTTTGATTTCACATTGTTGTATTTTGATTTCACATCGTTGCAAAGTAACACGTTGCTGGCCAAAGCATGAACAAAATGTTTGATCATTTCTTTTTTAATCCATCCAACTCCTGTCAAAGCTGATTTATTAATGTCATGTTTTTGTTTGTCATCTGTGTTTGCCTATCACATGCTCTCTTGTGCAATTCAGACCATCACATGTCGTGCATGTTGAGCAATGCATCATGATTGCTTGCATCAAAAGACTATCAGTTTGCAAGGTGTTATGTTTGCTTAGCAGAGGCTTTTCCCTTGTCCAGTAGAGGGTACTGTAACACTGTTTTTCTACATGAGAAAATTTGGGATCAGAGAAAGTTTGAGTTTCTGTGGTGGTGGAGCAAAATGTTGGCAAGGTTTTTGGAAAGGAATAATGCCCAGAGTCTGTTCTGAGTGTATTAACATACAGTACATATCTTTATTACTTAACAGTCATATATATATGATTTCCTTCAAAGATATGTTTTTATGTGTTACAGATATTTCTGTAGATGTACCTGATTTCCTGGACTTGAATCGCCTCCGGGCTACAGGGCTACAGGCAGGAGAAGAGGAACTGCCTGACCTTACACCTCCCATTGTCATTCCTGAAGACACCAGAGGTGAGAACCTTTACTTCCATTCAAAATGTTGGGGTCAGTAAGATATTTATTTGTATTATTTTCAGAAAGAACTTTATTTATTCAGCAAGGATGCTTTAAATTGATCAAAAGTGACAATAAATACTTTTACATTGTTACAAAAAGGTTGTATTTCAAATAAATGTTTTCTGTTAATCAAAGAATCCTGAAAAAATGTCTCCAAAAAAATAAGCAGCACAACTGTTTTCAGCACTGATAATATGTTTCTTGAGCATCAAATCAGCATATTAGAATCATGTGACACTGAAGACTGGAGTAATGATGCTGAAAATTCAGCTTTGCCACCACAGGAATAAATTACATTTTAAAAGATATCAAACTTTTTTAAAAAGTTACTTTGATTGTACTTTGATTAAATAAATACAGCCTTGGTAAGCATAAGAGACTTCTTTCATGCTATATATATTTAAATTACGCAATTGCATATTATTCCCTTTTGCTCTGTACTAACTAAGTCTTGTTTTCACATTCAGACATTTCAACAAACAACTCTTTGGAATGTAAGTACCACTTCGAAAAGCGCAAAATTGTATTCCATACATTTATAATTGTACACATGCACTACGAAATTACTTATTCGATGAACGATATTAAAAGTTTTAATAAACTGCTTTAATTGACCTCAAATATCTGTATATCTATTGTTAGTGGTGGAATGTTGATTTGAAGCGACTATTGTCTTTACCTGTTCCTCAGCTCCAGAAATAGACGAATCATCCGTGATGCAGCTGGCAGAGATGGGTTTCCCTCTGGAAGCCTGTCGGAAAGCAGTGTACTACACTGGGAATATGGGGGCAGAGATGGCCTTTAACTGGATAATAGCGCACATGGAAGAGCCAGGTTGGACCTCATATCTTATCTGAACCGACACATTTTGAACAAAGGCATATCTTTTGTGTCCTCTGCTAATTCCATATACAGTATATATTATTATTATTATTATAAGTAATGCTTTTATATTTTAAATATTACATAAATAATATGTAAAACAACAAAATGTTCCATATGCAAATAATAAATTATGTACATTCGGTATGGCCTAAAACTTGCAGCTGAGACGGTATTAAAAGCATCAGATCTTATTTGTTCTATTGCTCTGGTCACATAGTCTAGTAATCAAGGGAAAAACACTCATGTGTCTGCCATCTTAGCTTCATTGATTAAAGAAAAAGAGTAGAAGACCGAATCACCTAATTACATGCTGCACCGAAAGGAACATTTTGGATATTTAACTCAAATGAACTTACTTTTATTTGCATATGAATCACCCCATTTTTTCAGATGTATTTAAAAGAAAAAAACCATTGTCTTATATTCAGAAAAATATGGTATGTCTAACCCCAAATCCTGAAAAGTTGGGAAAATACAATAAAATCAAGAATCTGTGATTTGTTAATTCTCTTTAAACTTTATTTAACTGACAAAAGTATAAAGAAAATATTTTAGTTTTCACTGACCAACTTAAGTGTGTTTTGTAAATATAAACATATTTTGATGGTTTGATGGCTGCAACATACTCCAAAAAAGTTGGGACAGAGGCATGTTTACTTTTAATTATACTTTGAGAATACTAATTTTGTAAGTTTTGCAAGTGGAATTTTTGCCCAAACTTGACTAATACAAGTCAGCTGCTCAACGCTCTGTGGTCATTGTTGTCTGCTTCTCCTTTTCGTGATGGGAATGCACAAGAGAGAGATTTGGAGATCAGTCAAGCACATCCACTCTATGGTGTAGAAACCACTCGTGGAGAATGAGGCCTGGCATTGTCTTGCTTCCCAGGAAAGATGTCATCTTGATGGCAGTATATGTCTCTGTACAATCCCAATATACGCCTCCACATCAATGGCATCTTCACACACATGCAAGTTACCCATGCTGTTTGTTCTGATGCATCCCTGTTTTGCACCTGTTGATGATGAAAGTCTGGATGGTCCTTTTCATCTTTGGAACTCAACTCAATGTCCGTGTTCCCCCAAAACAAGCTGAAACATGGACTCATCTGACCACAGCACACATTTTCAGTGTTTTGGATCATCTGTGATGAGCTCGGGCTCAGAGAACTCAGCGCCATCTCTATATTGAACAGATGTATAGCTTTCTCCTTGCGTAACAGAGATTCAAGTTGCATTTATTGATATCGGCAGACTTTAAGTGACAACGGTTTTCTAAAGTACTCCCCAAAGTAGCCCATGTGGCTATATTTAACACAGCAGCATGATGGTTGGTCATGCAATGCCATCTGAGGGCTCAAAGGTCACACACATTAAACAGAGGTCTCCTGACTTGCCCTACACCAGGAGGGCCACTGTCCTGCAGAGTTTAGCTCGAACCCTTATTAAACACACCTGAACAAGGCAATCAATGTTTTCAGGATTACTAGATGATACAGGCAGGTGAGTTTTTATCAGGGCTGAAGCTAAACTCTGCAGGACAGTGGCCCTCCAGGACCGAAGGTGCCTATCCCTGCCCTACACGGACTGAGATTTCTCTGGATTCCCTGAATCTTTTCACAATATTATAAATAGTAGTTGATTAAAGACCACATTTTCTTGCAATCTTGCATTGAGAAATGTGTTTTTTTTTTTTTTTTTTTTTTTTGACAATTCTCTCATAAAATTTGGCACAAAGTGGTGAGCCATGAATGACCCATCTTTGCTTGCAAAGACTTTGCAAGTCTTTGGTGGATGCTCCTTTTATACTCAAACATGATAAACTCACCTATTTCCAGTTCAGCTGCTAATTGTGGAGTGTTTCAAAACAGTTTAACTGGGATATTCTGTAGTCTATTCACTTTTATTTTGCCTCTGTCCCAACTTTTCTGGAGTGTATAGCAGCCATCAAAATTTGTTTAAATTTACAAAATACAATTAATTTGGCCAGTGAAAACATTGGCTTTTTTAAATACTTTAAATAAAAGTTAAAAAGAATGAACAAATCATAGATTATTAATTTTATCACATTTTACAAAATGTCCCAACATTTCTGTATGTATATTCTGGTAATATACATACAGTTTACCTAAAGGAAAAAAAATTGATTGCCGTGTACGCCGCATTAAAGATAAATAAGCTGCCGAAGTCTGGTGCGCTTTGTGAAGCTCATTATCTGGGTTCCAGCCACAGGGGAATATTTCATGTTTAGAGCATGCCACTTAGCTGGGCTCTAAGATAAATACATGTGACGTAAAGAGTTTCATACTTTTATTGATGGGGAAACGTTCATGCCAAATGAATTAATCCAAATACAAGTTAGATCGAAGTTGCTTTATTTTAAGTAGATTTACACAAGAAGTTTACACAAGGTTGTATTTCAAGTCTCTTGCTATTTCAAGAACCCTTGTTTATCATGGCGCTTCTGGCTAGTAAACAGAGTACTCGCACTTCAGCGTCACCTGCAATCTGGGAATTCTGTTCTCCTCACTTTCCTGCCCCAGTTAAGCAGCCACCTGAGATCACAAACAGACACACACATACACACCATGGAGTCTCTAGTGGTCCAAACCCCATTAGCTTCACATCTCCTGGACTTGTGTGGCGTACTTCTACTCCTCCTCTACAGCTGGGCCTGTTTCTATATAGTCACCACTGACAGGGGTTATTAATATAGTCTGTGTTATACACAGCTTCATACATATACAGATTTTAGTCTTACATAAATTCTTCAGTACTGTGGAGGTGATATAAGGCTAACTTATACTAACAGTAATCCTAACTTTTCATTTTTTTTATATTAAAAAGTCAAACTATTTGGATCTGCTCTGCCTGATTTTATCATTTAAAAAAAAGTTGATAATTTTAGTCTTTCTATAATTATTATACAGACATACCTATTCATACCTTTTATTATATGACTTGTTTGCCTTGACTTATTCAGTGTGTATAATATATATAGTGTGTGACCGTTTATAGTAAAAAAAACAAACAAGTTTTTGAAGTTATTTAAAGCTTTTTGAGTTATTTAAAATGAAGAAAGTTCCCTCAATATTACAGTTTTACTGTTTATATATAGCATAACAAGAACTGTGCAGTTAAAAGAACTGTGAGCTAAACTGTGTTTATTTTAAAGTATTTTGAAATGTAATTTATTTCTGTGATGGGAAAGCTGAATTTGTATCAGTCATTACTCGCATGTGTCGCATGATGCTTCACAAATTCTAATATGAAACCTTTTTCTCAAAAAACATATCTTATTATTACTTATTGCAAATACAAATAATTAGTCTAGGATTTTTTTTTATTATAAAATAGAAAACTTGCATTTCCCCTTTGTTTAGATATCTGCATAGTACAATAATATAGTTTTAACTAAAATTGTATAATTCATATTTAATTAATAGTAAATATTGAATTAATATGTGATAAGAAATTATATTTATGTTAAATTTGTATCCTTATTTAATACAGTTTGTTTGTGTGTCTGAGCACAGCATTTGATCTTGAACATTAAAGGATTAGTTGCAGACTACAGGGAATGGATTACGTGGCTTGTGTTCATTGAATTTCCGGTTTATCTGTGTAATCTCAACAGGGCAGCGACTGTGATATTTTCATCCTGCACATTTGGTGAATAAATCCGCACTCTAGACTGAATCTGAAGTTTTTCTTGAGATACTTTGGATGTATAGAACTACATAATGTACTAGGTGTTACATCTAGTATCTGTGTTGTCTGTGTTCTTATATTTTAAATGAAGTATGTGATTATAATACTTGGTTTACACTTAAATTGTAAGGTGTCCTTGTTAAAGTGTAATTATATATTCCTGAGTAATATTAATTAACAACATGCACTTATTATAGGGTCAGGATTAGGGTTGATTGCATATAATTATGCATCATTTACTGTTATTACTATAGTAAGTACATGTAACGTGTAACAAGGACACTGTAAAACAAAGTGTTACCAAGACTCTTATATCTCTTGTGAAACTTACTTGCTGTAGATTTTGCCGAGCCTCTGGCAATTCCCGCTTACATGGAACCAGATCTGCTCAGCCCCAGTCTCCCTACTACCAGTGCGCTGGACAACCAGCCTCCAGAAGAGAGCATCTCCATCCTCACCTCCATGGGCTTCCCCAGACATCACACAATCAAGGCTCTCAAAGCCACAGTGAGTGTCCTGTCTCTTTTGCTTCAAGGGCATTGGCCCCGAAAAAGAATTTGGACACCTAAGCCACACTTAAATATATGTCATTGCCTTATGATAAAGTACACCCGTGGTTACTCTGCTAGAACACCTGTGTGAACTTTATTATTTTGAGACCAGCTGGTTAAAAGTAATTTCAGAAATGGCTCAAGTTTGATAAAAGGTCATACATTTAAGTTTCCAAAAGTGTCCATGTACTTTTTGGGGCCACTGTATGAAGGATGTTACTGATTTGAACTGTTACTAGCTGCACATTTTCAGATGTGATTCGTTGGATATAATTATCGCACTCTGTCATGTTACACAGACGCAACATGTTTTGGAATGTCAGAATCTGTTTTTTCACTCGTTGCTCTTCGACTAAGCATGTGAGATTGGAGAAGACATCACTTCTGTTGAACTACTTGGCTAACCTTCACAACCTTCTCTTGTACTGTATGTTTGAAAGTTTTATTTTTTATTTAAGGAAATGTGATTTGTATTGGTTTGACTTTATTCAGAGATCATTTAGTAAAAATTTGCTTAACTAAGTGTATTTATACAGGATAATTCAGAAGTTTAGGGTCAGTAAGTTTTTTTATTTATTTAAAAGAAATGGATAGTTTTATTTTTCAGAATTTATTTCAGGGTTGTTAATGTTCATGTTATATAATGTTTAAACATTATTCCTTCACAGCAGGACCTACTTCTTCTTGAATAATTCTCTTTGTCTTTGATTTAGACAATGTGGTGGTGTTTTTCATGTCTGTGCATGTATGTGTGTTTAAAAATAGCTTCTCAAGCAGCCAATAATAGCTCGGTAACAAGTGGACGTCTTCAACCTACGTCGTTCACATTTGTCCAGGAAAAGATGAGGGCGTCAGGCCACATTTGCTTTCAGTGCTGGCATTTGCAGTGAATCACGCCACTATTTCAGATTAGTGCCTATGCCTAAATGAGTCTTTTGACCATGCTAGAATGACCTCAGTTAAATCAAGGACTTTCGTCTGGTCTGAGCAATTTAAAAATGGCTCTTTGCCTTAGGATATAATTTCAATGTTCAGTGTTTTCTTGTGAAATTAAAGCTTGTCATGTTTTTTGTCCAGTTAAGCTGTTAGTAACCTACACATTTAAATGCTCCTTTACTCAAGGGATGAAAGTATTTGTCTTTTAGCCTGAAGGCAGTGGTAAAAATGAATCACGGTATCATGAGGTCAAACCTTGTCTGTCTTCTTCTACTTGTCTGACTATAGAACAACAACTTGGAGCGAGCTCTTGACTGGATATTCACACACCCAGACTGTGAGGAGGAGAGTGAGGCTATGTCAGACACAGCAGACACAGAGCCGAACGATAACAGCTTCTCAAACGCCAATGCTCACAGCGAATCCTCACTGTCTCCAGATCAGGACCTGTCCAGCCCTCGCGTCAGAGACGGACCCGGGCGTAAGTGCTCACTGAATATTGAATTCAACAAACAGGGTCAACACATACTAAGATTACACTCATTGTTGGTTAGATATTTCATTGCTGATGGTGTGTTTTTTTTTTCTTTTCTTTTTTTCTCAAAGGTTACGAACTGTTTGCCTTCATCAGTCACATGGGAACATCCACAATGTCTGGTCATTATGTGTGTCATATCAAAAAAGAGGGCAGGTATGCTGATTATAATGTGTTCTTTATTTAGACCTTTTCATTTTGTGGCTGTTACAATTGACAGCAGATTGCAGAGAACATCGAAAGAAAGAATTGTTTTGTGCCTGTCAACAACAAACAATGATGCACAGTTGTAATTGAAATTATTCAATCCCCATTGCAAATCAGGTTTATTGGCAAAATTTACAGACTTTCAGCTGTTTGCAATGGACAAATATATTTTTAGTAACATTAATAAAGATTAACACATGCTATGTGTGTGTGTGTGTGTGTGTGTGTGTGTGTACTATATTCATACACACACACACACTCAGCATTTATTAATCTTTATTAATGTTACTAAAAATATAGTTTTTCATTGTTTGCTCATGTTAGTTCACTGTGCTTTAACTAATAACTGAAACTCTGATTATTATTATTTTTTTCCACTTTTCTAGATGGCTGATGTACAATGACCACAAAGTATGTTTGTCAGAGAGACCCCCTAAAGACTTGGGCTACATGTACTTTTACCGGCGCCTGTCAAGCTGCTAGATCTGGACCTTCACAACCTTATGCACAGCCATTTGGCCAGAGAGGTGTGTGGGGCACCACTGACACTGCTGGAAACTAGGGAAACATTTACATCTGTGAGACGGAGAGAGAACCTCTCAGACCCTGTCAAGACCCACACAGACACTAATACCACAACAACGGTCGAGCAGGGAAACAAATGTGTCGTCTGTCTGACTTTTGTTTATTTGTCTGTCTTTTGTCTGCTTTAAAGGTACAGTGGGATGCGTGCAATTTTAAGTATGCAGATTATTTTCCTAATATATTCTCAAATTATTTGTTATATTTCTCATTGAATACTTTAAGCTCCTGTGCCAGTATTTTCAAGACGTACTGCTTTTGAAAACAACACGTGCCTGCATTACCAAATGTTATTACTGCCATTTCAGAATCTCAGAATGTACTTCAATTTCATGTGATTTGCGTTACCTGGTTGTTAAACAACAATAAAAAGCCTGTCGTAGATTTTAAATAGAGATCATGTTTAGTGGATTTTGATGAAACTGCAATCGATCTGGAACATAATGTTATTTCACAAAAAAAATTATGTTTTTGACTCATGCCCATAGAGGAAAAAAAGTTTTTAAAGGCAAGTTTATTGAAATACTGAAACATGTCCCTTGTCTGATAGGGTCTTAGTATGGAGCATTTGGATTGATCCATATATGTGGCATCATTGACTGATTTCTTTTAATGGAATCTTTGTTTCAGGTTTATTCTCCCCAACAGCAAAAGTTTGTCAAGTTTCCAAACCTTCTGGCAGAAGTAAACTTATATAAGAGCATTGAGCCTCAATTATTGGCATGGCTTAAGAATATAAGTTTGAACAATATTATTACATAAGGTCCATGATAGCTTTCAGTCAGTCTGATATCTGACCAGACAATGCACCAATATCACATATTCATGAAAAGTTCAAAGTGCTTTACTTTGATTATATCTTAGCAGTTTAAAGACTGGAATGCATTTGAAGTTGTTCTGTTTAATTTATTTCCAGTCTCAAAGAATGTAAAACTATTTTGATCCCGTACTTAAGCAATATGTGATGTCATACTGTATAGAACAGAATTACATGCAGTGTTATTCATAGAATTATCTCAGATACATGTATGTATTGGTGCTCAGTGTTACCAAATCTTAAGCTCTCAAGCATTATGACATATCTGACAAACCTGGCTCCACCACCATCACCTTTAACCGATTTCAAACCTTGGACATTTAATTTCTTTGCTGAAGAAGTATGTCATTCCTAAAAAAAAAACAGAATGCGTTCTCAGCAAATGTTCTTTAAGTTACAGCGTAAGCCTCACTCTGAAGGTGAGCACTGAATTAAAGTTTAATATTCATTGTTTTGATTGGTCAGGCTGAGGTGGGGCCTGTTCATCTCGATTTTATTTCAACTGGATGTTGCACAGTCAGTTGTAGATTGTACCGTCATGTTTCTTTCTATTGTGCACTACCTGTTATGTTGGTGTCTTTGTCCGTGTACCTCGTGTTGTGAATGTCTTTCTTTGGTGTATCCATCTGAGGTTCTCTCACTCTTTCTCTCCTTCTCTTTCATACTTTGAATGAATAGTCATACCCAGTTCCTCCTACTTCTCTTTCTCTCTTTTCTTCCTGTTCTCTTTTTTGTCTTTATAATGGGTGTGAAAGTGGATGGTTTACCCCACCTTTCTCAAACATGCCTTGATTTATTTTTTATTTTTTTTCCAGAATGTGCACTAAAACTTAAAAAGATTAGTCAGTTGACATTTTGCAATATATTATTGATTTTAAGCGGGTTCTGTTTTTCATGGAACTGAAGGTTAAGTGGTACGGTTTTATAGTTAAACTTTTTTCTTTCTTTCTTTTTTTTTGCAGAAAATGTGTGCCAATTCTTAGATTACTATACAAACTTGCCCACTTGTTTGTTATACGTTTTTTAATGGGTTTTCTGATCCATATATTGTTTAGAAACACACATTCATGGCAAATGTGGGAATCCTCATTATATATCTGTTCAAACATACTTGTGACTCGATGTTTGGATTGTTCAATAAAATTCACAATTGTTTATCTGTACCATTTTCATATTTGGCAATGGCAGTATGGAAACAGGAGATTTCATCCATGAAACCATTTGTTTTTGAGTCCCTTAACAAAATAACAGATAAATGCTCTCATGGCAATAACCAGGCATACAAACTCTATTACAATATTTTATTTTAAAAGATAACTTTTGTATATGCATCTATCTTTTAAATATTGGGCCAGAGTTATTAAAGCCTTCGGCAAACATTCAGAAAGTTTGCATGTACAAATTCAGAAACACAGCTCTGAACGATGCATAATGTATTTGAGCCTCTAATTCTAAAGGCTTTAGTAAATCTGGCTATTGCAATAGTAATATAAGTGACTATAAAGTAAATCTTGTTGAGATTTTACCAACTGCATTGCAAAAACTGCCCGTTATTTCTAGATATTTTACCGTATTCTTCAGATCAATATATATATATATTAAATGCAAAATTGTGTGATTACACTGATAAACAAGTCATAGAAATGAAGGGTATAGATTAAAATAGGCATGTCAAGTTCATGCATATAAATAAATCTACAGCATTCAAAAATAAGTATATTCGGCATGCGATCATACATCAGGAGTATTTCTGGAGCATGAATTCATCTAGACAATCACACCTGAGATTGTACAAAGTTCTAGAAAAGAGGAGGTTTGGCCTCAGGCATGAGAGAATCTACAGTATCTACTGTAACATTCGGCTACAAAGCACAAGTCTGTTCTAACTGTACCGATGAGCATATACAGGACTTTTCAAATAGTTTTGGATACAGAATAATGAAATAAATACAGAGTGCAGTAATTAAATAAATATAATAACAATAACACTTGATAATCGGTGCTTGAATGGCTTTGCATGCTTTTTCATTGATATATATATATATATTTTTTTTATAAATATATTCTTCCACTTTGTGTGGGGATAATGGAAATATGTGATGCTACAAATAAGCTCAGCTGGATTAGGGAGACATTTTTTAAAAAGAAACAAAAAAACAAAATATAAAGTAAAATAGACCATCGACTACCAAACCTACCAACCAGTTAACACCTTAAAACACAAAAAGCAAAGCATGTAAAGCTTTCTGGTACTATAGGCTTTTCTTCTGCTTCCAGATGCATGAAGAAAAAAAAAATCTATAGGTTTTGCATAGCATTTTAAAATCATTCACCTATTTACTGACTTTTCTTGAAGCGCAAATGCAACATTAAGCACTTACGTGTTCACACTGATGAGCAAAATGGCAAGTCATGCAAGCTGGAGAGCAACCGCAATAATTAATATGAATAACAACGTCAGTATTAGGGTATAAAACTGTGAACAATCACAAATTGTTTGGCTTAGATAATGGGCAGCTTTCTTTTTGTTTTTCTTCAAAAACACACTTGTTTTCCTGACAAATGCAGGCTGATAATTGTGGCAAGAGGGGCAGTATATCAGAATTCCCTGCATCGAATTTTGTAAAAAATAATGCTATGTCCAAGAACACTTCAAGATGTGGTATGTTCCACAAAAAGACCTTGATGGAACATAGACTTCTCTTCAGTTATATCAAGAGGTCAGTTAATGGCAAGGAATGGCTTTTATCTGATATCATACCGATAACATCTTAATTATTTATTTTACATGCACGATAAGTAAGGCTTTTTAATCTGGTCTGCAAGCTCCAGGAAATAAAGGGGATGATGCAGCAGAGATCAGGTGAGGAGTGTCTAGGGTTCAACTAAGTCCAAATCAATAATAACCCCTCCATCTCAAATAAGAAGTGCAATTGAACCAATACAATAAAGACTACGGAGGACCGTACATGTCTAATCAAGTCATTGATGTGAAGTCAATATTCTTCTTGCACATTAATAGTCTGCATTCCTCTCGTCAATTGTGGAATTATTAAGTTGTCCTCCGATTCCCATTGTTACATTGCAGGTCAAGCTGATATTTTCTCTAAGGCATACTAGTACAATCTTCTCCAGGCATTGTGCTCTTTAGGATAATCGTAAACTGATGTGCAATTTGCAAACCTATTAAAATGGTATCATCCAGCCATCAGTTCTCAGGAATGTAAAGGTGCTCTGCGAGAAAAAAATCTTGCTTTCTGACAAAGTTCTTTTCATAAAGTACTTTGGATATTTGCCATTTTTAAAGGGTATTCTCGCTCACATATCCAGGTTAAAAGCTCTCATGAGTAAGTCCAGGTCTCCTATGTTAGCAGCTTGAAAAAGCTCCGGCTGGTCCAGCATGGACAGTGCTATCCGCAGGGCCGCCCAGATGTTTCCAGACATAATCTGGTGTGAAAGCTGCCGACTTCTGCTCTTCCTCTGCTGACCAAGAGCTGTCAGGAAATTACTGGCTGCCTCCCTGCAAAAACAATCAAATAAAAAGTTGCAAAAGGGTGTTTCTACAACTATGGGCAATTTTGGCTCTGTGGACATTCAGAAAATATTTATAATTTTTGACACATTCTCACTAGTTAGTCTGATAACAATATATAACATGGATATACGTGCATTAAGTCATTTTTAAGTTCATATGAACATTTCCACTACAATGTCTTCACAAATTGTTTTATAGCATTCTGTGGTGGAAATGACAGTGTTGAAAATCTTTGCAATAAAATGGCCAACTCCTTTGTCTTGCTTAGGCTAATTTTATATCTTAATTGTTAGTATTCTAAATACACAAAATTAAATAATATTTTCACATAATTAGACAAAAATCAATTCAAGTATTGTTTACAAGTAATTTTTACCCTCTTTTTTTTGCCTACTTTTTTTAAACTAAATGTTCTTCTACTAAACATAAAACAGAAAGTCATGGAAAAAACACTGACTGAAGAACAGCCCTAATTTCAGTGAAAATGTATAAAATTATATTTATTTATTCACAAAATAAATATCAAAATATTTTCACATTGATTTTCACTCTTTGTTTAGATTATATATATTTTTTTGTTTAATTAAACAATTAATACCAAGTATTGGCATGAAACTTTAGATGGCGCAGACTGATAAGTCCTTTTCTCATTTGTAAGCAATTGCATCGTTATCTACATAGCACAGCTGATTGGGTGCTGTTGCATCAGCCGCCAATGAGCTGCAGCTCAATATTCAAATACTGGTGGGGTTTTTGCTGTTGCAGTCTGCAGCATGCTTTCAGAAACCCTCCACCCTCCCCAGCTCCACCTGTATAGATCTGCTACGGGGGTTATTTCACGTATGTAACGTGCAGCAGCAGCATGTCTTACAGCAGTGTCTGTGAATGTATTGGCAGTAGCAAGTCTCGGTACTTGCTCTGCAGCAGCGAAGTAGATCTAAAATTGCCATATCCAATACCATGTCAATCTCTATTACCATGCTTATCTTTCAGAGAGTTGTCATGACAGACATAATAATGCAGTTTCATATTTAAAAAAATTAAGAATCTGAGTCTGGGCCAATGGTATAATAATAAAATCTACACATAAAGGCATCTGAAAAGTAGCACAAATAAATTACGAAGGTATAGTTTCCACGAAGGCAAAAGTTTCCATAACAGTTTTAAAATGACCCTCATATCAAACAAACAAAAAAATAAAAATCAAGCCCTGGGACACAGAAGTACCAGTAGTTGAAGAAACATCCATAAATCAATGAATAAATGTTTCCTTATTATGTTGCTTTATTCAGGGATAAACACAGGATCAAAGTATTTATACAAAAAGTTGGGTAAGATGTTTTACATAATTTCCAGGACAAGCCCAACCCTCTGTCACAAACCTGTGAGCGCCCATATTAATGAAGCTGATGCCAAGGTTGTAACGTGAGCGGATGAAGCCAGGCTGGAGCTCCAGGGCTTTGTTGTAGGCCTCCACAGCCTCCTCGCTGCGATCTCCATTAGCCAGTGTCGCCCCCAGCCGATTCCACAGCAGGTAGTCCTGTACACGCCAACCGCAAAAAAAAATAAGAATCCCCTCTGGCTCAGTGTCATGGATCAAAATAATTATCACTCTGAAAGAGTATGCGGTTACATTCGACCATGTTTAATACCATTAAGTGATGATCTGCTCTCTTTCTTTTAGGGATAAAAAAAATGAATTTGACCTTTAAGTACGGTGACACGGTCTAAAACAGTGTTACAAAGAAGTTACAAGGAGCCTGGTATCAGAGTTTCACTTCCACATTGGCATTAACTTTCATGGTATTCACGCTCTGAGCCCCCCCAGCAGGCAAGCACACATTACCAAGTCAAGCAGATGGGGAGGACTTTCGATTGAGTGTAAATGCAGTCTACACAGGGGGACACAATTTGGCTTAGCAAGCATCAATCGTCGACAAAGTGACCCACAGGGTTCTGGAGTCAGCGCTCATGAATGGTAAAGCTCCCCTCAAGTTTCAAATGAACTGTTTCAAAGATTTTGGAGGCCCTTTGTAAGCCCCAGTGACTTTCTTCTTATCTCCTTTGCCCTTTGCCTTTAGGGTTTCTGTATGATTTAGCACCATTTTGTTAGTAGAGCACACTGAGCAGGGCTTTACCTCCGGTCGCACTGACAGTGCAGCGTTGAAGGCTTCCACCGCTTTGTTGAACTCGGAGCTGAGGTTATACAGCACTCCCAAGCCTGTCTGCAGGTCTGGGTCAATAGTGTCCGAGTTCTGCTGGGCAGCGTCCAGGTACAGATCCTTCACCTCTATCAGCAGGGGGCTGGAGCGGCAGAGGACAGACAAAGAGAGAGAGAGAGAGAGAGAGAGAGAGAGAGAGAGAGAGAGAGAGAGAGAGAGAGAGATGAGAGACTCAGAGGCACTGCCCTTCAGGGACGTCCCTTTCAGCAACATCATCAAAATGTGTCATTTAATAGCTAAGAAAAGGGAAAGAGGCTCTCTACAGAGACATTTAAGATGTTGGTTCCAAGAACTTTCCATTAAGGGTTTGGAGTACTGCATGTTGGGGAAAGTTGTAACCCTGTCAGTTTAATCACATAAAAATTAGGCACAGGAAATTGACCAGTGGTGACAGTAGACAGTAGACAGTAGACAGACAATTTTAGGATTTGTAGGACATTGAAAATGGAAAAAAAAGATTGTGTGTCTGATCAGTTCTCTTCCAGCTTGTTTGATGTTTGAGAGACATTTTTTAAATTAATGTTAAGTTAAAAGGGGAAGGGGTTAAAATAAAAACAAGGAAAAATATTAATAATAATAACAATAATTTAAAGGTTATGTACATATACATAAAATGTATATAATAATATAATATATGAATATAATGCATAAAAATGGGGTTGTATGAATGCAAATTATTAAATAATAATAATTATATAAGAAACAATTATATAACAATTATGATGTTGTTTATTGTAATAACAGCAACAACAATAGTAATTAAAGCTGCAAGCAGCGATGAAGCGGGCCCTCGCACCCGTGCCGCCGCCACCCGGCCGTTTTAGGAAGACAGAGCACGGTGGGCAGTATGTAATGATAATAAATATAGGAGGACTATGCCAAAGTATTTGTATTTGCCACACTTCCTGCTACCAGCAGGTGGCGCTATTGCTATAACCAAATATGAGCATGGTCATGTGTTCAGGACAGGACTCTTATCAAACATGTGAAGTTTGGGGCAGATCGTTACTGCAGGCTGTCTGTGGTTGCCTAGCAACACCGGAACTGCATGCAAGATTTACACAGAAGTTATCTGATGATGCATATTTCACCCAGAGGCTGAAATTGGATTTGCACATCTACATTTTTGTCAGGCCGCCGAGGACACATCCTTCGACGAAAACTCTAGATCTTCGCAATTTAACGTCGCAAAGGCCTTACGATTAGACTGACAAAATATTATGTGGATCTGCGAAAATCTCTAGGAGGAGTTCGTTAAAGTACAACATCAGGAAATTACGAAAAATGCACAAAATCTAGGAGGAAGTTCAAAATAGCTCACTTCCTGTTGTGTTTAGGGCTATGCTTCAAGATACTTTTTTGTAGGTATTGGGTCATTACATGTATGTACCAAATTTCATACCTGTACGTGAAACGTAGAGCCGGGGCAAAATGTGGGGGCAATAATTTACCGAATTTGCCCCACCCAATTTTGAAAACCATATCACATGTAAATTTTCACCACTTCTGAAGCGTGTGCAAAGTTTCATGAGTTTTTGAGCATGTTTAGGCCCTCTAAAAAGCGATTCTTTTAAGAGAAGAAGAAGAAGAAGAAGAAGAAGAAGAAGAAACAGAGCAAAAACAATAGGGTCCTCTCACCATCGGTGCTCGGGCCCTAATAACACTAATAATCACCATGACATTACATATACACTCACCGGCCACTTTATTAGGTACACCTGTCCAACTGCTCGTTAACACTTAATTTCTAAGCAGCCAATCACATGGCGGCAACTCAGTGCATTTAGGCATGTAGACATGGTCAAGACAATCTCCTGCAGTTCAAACCGAGCATCAGTATGGGGAAGAAAGGTGATTTGAGTGACTTTGAACGTGGCATGATTGTTGGTGCCAGAAGGGCTGGTCTGAGTATTTCAGAAACTGCTAATCTACTGGGATTTTCACGCACAACCATCTCTAGGGTTTACAGAGAATGGTCCGAAAAAGAAAAAACATCCAGTGAGCGGCAGTTCTGTGGGCGGAAATGCCTTGTTGATGCCAGAGGTCAGAGGAGAATGGCCAGACTGGTTCGAGCTGATAGAAGGGCAACAGTGACTCAAATAACCACCCGTTACAACCAAGGTGGGCAGAAGAGCATCTCTGAACGCACAGTACGTCGAACTTTGAGGCAGATGGGCTACAGCAGCAGAAGACCACACCGGGTGCCACTCCTTTCAGCTAAGAACAGGAAACTGAGGCTACAATTTGCACAAGCTCATCGAAATTGGACAATAGAAGATTGGAAAAACGTTGCCTGGTCTGATGAGTCTCGATTTCTGCTGCGACATTCGGATGGTAGGGTCAGAATTTGGCGTCTACAACATGAAAGCATGGATCCATCCTGCCTTGTATCAACGGTTCAGGCTGGTGGTGGTGGTTTCATGGTGTGGGGAATATTTTCTTGGCACTCTTTGGGCCCCTTGGTACCAATTGAGCATCGTTGCAACGCCACAGCCTACCTGAGTATTGTTGCTGACCATGTCCATCCCTTTATGACCACAATGTACCCAACTTCTGATGGCTACTTTCAGCAGGATAATGCGCCATGTCATAAAGCTGGAATCATCTCAGACTGGTTTCTTGAACATGACAATGAGTTCGCTGTACTCAAATGGCCTCCACAGTCACCAGATCTCAATCCAATAGAGCATCTTTGGGATGTGGTGGAATGGGAGATTCGCATCATGGATGTGCAGCAGACAAATCCAATTTCCACGAAAATTTAATCCGATCATCTTCAGACCATGCCGACAAAAGTTATGGAATTCGTGTTGATTTGTCAAACCGTTCTCGAATACAGCGCAAACAAATTTTACATAGCGCTTGCGAAAACAGACACAAGCCTTTATCTCCGTAACGTTTTATCATATTCAGACCAAACTTGGTACATGTCCTCACAAGCATGACCTGAGGCTACATGCTGCGTTTCGGCGCAGTGCCACCTACAGGTCCGGAGATTTGAAAAAAGGCTGTTTTTGCTAATAACTTCTGAACGGTCTGTCCAAAAATCATAAAAGTGGTCTTGTTAGATTCAGGGCGTCATGCCGAGTCGACTGATATCCAATTTTCCCAGATCTGCCATTTTGGCTGTTGGCCATTTTGAATTATGTGCTAAAATGCTGTATTTTTTGAACGCATGAACAAATTGTTACGAAACTCGGTATGGGTCATCAGTACGATGCCCTGAAGGAGCCTGAGAAGTTTCAAAACAGCGCCACCTAGTGGAAAAAAATATTATTCAAATGCTTATAACTCTGGCTGTGGTTGACTTATTTTCACAGGAGTCCCCTCATTGAGGTCCTGAATCCTTGCCGAGTCCACAGATACCAAACATGCTAGGTTTCGACTTACGGTTTGTGTAGCGTTGTGATTTAGCGCTTAAAAAACATTTGCCGATATCTTCGAAACCGCTAGTCCGATCGAGACGAAACCACCGTCAGAAGTTTGAAAACATAGGTCGATAGCAAAACGCCAATGCTCAAATGCCAAAATATTGATAGTAAGGGGTCGTAAAATTCAATCAAAGTCACGTGTCAGTCATTTTTTACGTGTTTTTTCACATAAATCTCCAAAGCGAATTGAGATATGTTCACCAAAATTGACACACAGATGTATGGGCTCACTCTGAGGACACATGAAAAAAATTGTAGGACTGAGCCTCTTGGTGGCGCTATAATAGAACAAAACATGAAATTCCCATTGATTTCAAGGCAGTTTTGTGATGTGAAATGCTATACTTAATGAACGCATTGCTGTAACATTACGAAACTCAGAATGTGCCATCAGCACCATGCCCTGAAGGTACTCAAAAGATTTCCAGACAGCGCCACCTTTTGGTCAAAAGTTATAATTTAATTTCCAAAAATGCAAATAACTTTTGAATAAATCTGCCTATTGTAATGACAATGGTCTTAATAGTTTCCTTGGGTCATGAAGAGAACACAGATACAAAATATGCCTAATTTGGCAAAACTTCCTGTCCGCCATCTTGATTTTCATTCAATACCTACTTTTACGAACTCCTCCTAGACCGTTTGTCCAATTTTCACCAAAATCGAATCGTATCATCTCCAGACTGTGCCGACTAAAAGTTATCGATTTCGTGACGATAGACGCAACTATTTTATGTATAGTGCACCATCAAATTTGAGGCATGCTGCCAAAATTACTTTTCAGGATTTATCTCTGCAATGCCTTGACATTTTGACAACAAACTGTGTGTGTGTGTCATTGTCACCTCACTCTGACCACACCACATACATTTCGGAACTGCGTCACCTATTGGTCGAAAGTGATAATCCATTAAATCATCTTATAAGTTACTGTTTATAATGATTTTTAACCCATTTGCCCAAAATCCTCTTAAAATGTCTTTAATTGCTCCTTGCTGCAGTTGGTCTGACACTCCCAGCCATGTTGGCATCTGTTGGCATCTGTTATCATCTTCTATCATCTTCTTGCGCTTGGCCCCGATAATTACTGCTTGCAGCTATATTTACTATTGTTGTTGTTGTTATTACAATAGTACCGGTCAAAAGTTAAGAAAAATTACTATTTTTAATGTTTTTGAAAAAAGTATCTTATGCTCATCAAGCCTGCATTTATTTTAAAAAATGTAAATAATTTTTATTTTATTTTTTTTATATACGAAGAGTTCAGATGCAAAAGCCTCTAAGTGCCATTTGAAATTTTCTTCTAGAATGATAATTTTTATCAAGCTTGTATATTTAAGTTCAGTAATTTCACTTAAATGGCAATGAAGATTACCTATTAATTGTCATTTAAGTGAAATTACTGAACTTAAATATACACTCTAAAAAGTCTAACCATGATTTACTCAATTTTTTTGGTGAAACATTTTTACACTTAAACAAATTGAGTAAATTTTAAAGCTGTGAAATCAATGAAATATACTGTATGAATTGAGTAAATGCAAGTAAAAAAATTTAGTAAATGCAAGTTAAAAAATTAAGTAAATCTGAGTAAATGCATCTGGTATATCAACAAATAAAATTGAGTAGAAATAATTTAATTTTTAAACATTTAAAAAACAATATTTATGAGTAATATTAGCTGTTTTTATTTATGAGAAATATTAACTTTTTTATTTCCTCTAAAAAACCTTTGTAAAATAGTATTCCATACAACCACCAGTATACATGACATTGGCCTTTATTGTCAATGAGTACAGCAATACAGCATATTTTACACTGTTTTAACATACAATATTGCCTACATTTAAACTCATTTAACAAACATTTTAGAAGTAAAAATTAAACATTAAACATTTAGGTAGCCTAATTCAAGAGTAATCAACAGGCCTGTTATCCAATATCCCCCGTATCAGCGCTGGTCCTCGTGCCGGAGATCGACTCGCGCTCTACGGGTGAACTTCGGACTCCAGACCGCCGTCTTGCGTTTCACTCATAGCTGAAAGATGCTGCGACCCGACTGACTCCATAACCTGCCAATAAACAAACAGTGTAAAGTTCTGGGGACATTTTATCATCCAAATTAATTATATTCATTATCATTAGGAATAAACTCGTGTGTTTTATGCAAGGCGTTTCAATCATGCGGAAAAAACAGGCGTGAGCCGCGCGACTCTCGAATGTTTAGGTTTCACATTAGACTTTGTATGTTGTTTTGCATTAAATAAAATGATTTAAAGCACAGTAATGATTTTATAGATAAAATAAAACACACAAACCTGAATTTCGCAGAGGAAATGCACCAATTCGGCGAGACTGAGAAGAAAAGAGGAGAACTGTTCTTCTGGAGACTGAAGAGTTCAAACAACCCGCGCTCACTCAACCGTTGAGCTGTCGTCACGTCAGAGGGTGGGGGAGGGGTGCATTGTTTTAATTGAGTAAACTTACTCAATTTCTTAAGTGTGTTAAATATATTAATAATATTGACTTAAATTAAGTAATTTTTGTGGTTCTTGAAACAGATCTGTTTAATTCTCAATTCTCAAATATTTTGATAGAAATTTCACAAATATATTAAGTTTATTTAAAAGAAACAATTGGTTAGTCAAATACTAAATTCTTTTAGTGAAAAAAACTTATATATAACTGTAAATTCTAGACAAAATTAACTGTTGGATTTTTAGTCAATTATTTTGGTATGTTCAACTCAAACAATCAAGTAAATGATATTCAGAGATTTTATTAAGTTAATACAGTTAATTATTACTGTGATATTTACTAAGCCCCTGAATTATTTTTTAGAGTGTACAAGCTTGATAAAAATTATCATTCTAGAAGAAAATTTCAAATGGCACTTAGAGGCTTTTGCATCTGAATAAAAAATACAAAGCTGAATTTTCATCAGCCATTACTCCAGTCTTTAGAGTCACGTGATCCTTCAGAAATTATTTTAGTAATTCAGACCATTATTTTAAATTTTAATAATATTTCACAATGTTACTGTATTTTCTGTATTATTGATCAAATGTAGGCTGACTGACCATAAGAGATTTCTTTCAAAAACATTAAAAATAGTAATGTTTCCAAATTTTGATCGCTACTGTACATATATTTGTTTTTATTATTATTAATAAAATTATTATCACAATAATTATTGCAACAAAATAAATACAAAATATCAAATAAGTATTATTTATTTGTAAAGTGGATGTTTGTTAGGTTTCAAATGATACAACTAAAGATATACTGTTCAACATTAAGACAAAAGCATTTTTTGTTCTCCTTGTTCCAAGTTCTCCTTGTCAAATCATGATCTCCTTGGATCATGTAATGAATTACACCTGTTTTATGAATTTTATGAATATGAAAATATGAATTACATATTTTGTTTCTACAGTAATGAAATTCATACTTTAAGTGTAAGTTAAGCATCCAAACCACTTTTGGGGCTGCTGTCTATTCCTTGTGTCACTCCATTAATTTGAAACCATACCAGCCATTTGAAGAGGAGTAGGACAGTCTCCGTGAGCCAGGTGAGCCCTGCAGGTGCGTGCGGCTCTTCAGAAGATGCTTGTATTTGGGGTTATGCCTTATCCAGCCCAGCAGCGCCTCACACGCGTCCTGCCTCATGCCCGTGTTGGTCAGGCTCACTGCCAGGGCCATGAGGGCCTGAAGGTTGTTGGGGTGGAGCTCCAGACACCTGCACACACATACAACAGGGAATCATCTAAAGAACCGCTGCTTTTGATGGACACTAATTAGCTGTCTGCCATCATAATAAGAGCCAGATGCTTCCTGATTAGTGCTGGTTTTAATTCATGGGTGGATGCTTGTGTCATCTCATGTGTCTGTAAATATATTTCTTAAAACTCAAATAAACCATTTGCTCAGTTTATGACGGAAGTCGCGTTCCCTGTTTTACAAGTGTAAGAAAAAACACAGTGAGGGTGACATCTGGATATTGTTTATTTCTGCACATTAGCTACACGGCTGTATCAAATAATAAATATGGAAATTCAACCATGCCAAATAAAATCAGGTTGCATTTATGAGAGTCAGTAAACAGTAAAAACATTTTATCTTGTTGTCCATTGAAACGAAAGCAAAGCAGTGCACATTGCTCATGATTTACCTGCTAAATGCATCAGAAATATAAATTCTAATCTAATCTGATCTGGTATAATCAGATTATTAGGTAATAGTATACTCAACCACCCACCCCCACTCCCTCCAGCCAATAAAAGATGTCTGCTGTGTCCCGATTCACATACTACGTACTAAACATATGTACTTCAGTGATTCTTATGAGTACGAAGTAACTTGTTGTGGAAATAGGACTCACTACAATTCCAGTCAATTCCAACAAGGGAAGCTACAGTTCCCATAGGGTCATTCCAAACAAAAGTGACTGAATCCTTTCACGAATGACCGTTCCATAAGTCCGTTAACATTTACACCTGACGATCACTTCAAGGAAGTAATTTTACTTGGGATTTAAACACATTATTAATAACCCAACTGGAAATATATTTCTAAATACTTTTATTCAGCAAGGACACATTCAATTAATCAAAAGTGACAGTAAAGACACATTATTACAAAAAAAACCCATTACAAATAAATTCAGTTCTTTTTAAACTTTTTATTCATAAAAAAAAAATCATGACAAAAATCAGTTTCCGCAAAAATATTAAGCAGCACAACTGTTTTCAACGGTGATAAGAAATGTTTCTTGAGCACCAAATCAGCATATTAGAATGATTTATAAAGGATCATGTGACACTGAAGACTGCTGAAAATTTGCCATCGCAAGAATAAATTACATTTTAAAATATATTTTTATAATATTTCACAATACTATTGTTTTACTGTACCAACCACAGATGACACACCCTTTTAAAATGACATATTAAATTGTGTTTGATAACATTAGAGACATTATAAAATCACTCCATTCAAAAGTGATGTGGATACATGGTACCAAAACACAGCTTTGAGTGTCACCAATGATTGACACATAGATTGGAGTCTTCATCTCGGTCACTCAGAGGAACATTGTATGAGATTATGACTGGCTGTTCTATCCAAAGTAAATGTAATCTCCCGAAGGCCTCTGTGCTTATGAAATGCAATTTTAATTGGATCACCGGGTTAATACAGTAGCCCTTTATCTCGAGCAGGAGAGGGCACAGCAGAGAGCTTGGTCTCATAGATAACCACATGGAGGTGTTCAATTCAAGGCCTGTTTGACATTCTTCTTTTTGAACTTCCTCTCAACACTCAACACATTAAACACTCAAGCAAACATGCAGAAGGGTCTTGTTTTCATTACTTATACTGTTTCTATTCTGAATGAGGATTCCCTTTTAGATTAACCTAAATCTTGACATTGATGGTGATGAGAATTTTAGGTTTATCTCAGTACATACCTCACAATCATCTAACATACGTACTAATATAAAACTAACATACGTACTTCTTTCTACTTATTTTTCCCCCATAAATGCTAAGTCAGTGTAAGTGTGATGACTCAAACTTCATGTGCCAAAAGGCTATATGTAAAACATAATTTGCATTTAATTCATGCAGGGATAGTTCCTTACCTCTGGAGGGAGACAATTGCTGCCTGCTCATTCTCATTCTCTGCTTGTGTGGTTCCCAGCACCAGCCAAGCCTGAAAAGAAAATAGGTGCTGAACAATAAGCACTGGGGTTATCACCTTGACTCCGTTGAGGAGCATTCATTCTCAAAGGCCTGCGACTCACACATACAACACAATGTTAGCGAGGAACTGAATGGATTTGTGTTGCCATTACTTGGAGATAATGAAACGAAACATTGGATGTACTAAATACTGCTACATCCAATAATATAATACATATAATATCCTATTTATTATGTGACTGACTGAATATTTATGCTATGATTCCTAAATGAATCATTCATAAGGCTATGAATAAGACTAATTATTAGAAGACAAGCTTATTAACTTTGTGTTGGAGGAAACTGCATTCCTCGTGACTAGCCTTAGCCTACAGTTTGTGAATACAACGAAAAATTTATTAATGAGCGTTATAAATAGAATATCTTAACATGGTTGGCTGAGTCTGTGCACTTAACTTGCTACAGTACAATGAGTATAGAGTTCTCAATGACATTTCACAAGCAAACTCTCCCCGAAATGTTATTTGCTTTGTAATATTATCTGGTGAAATTCATATTTTTTTGGAGACAATCACTTAGAGGTGGGGTAATTCCAGGAGAAGAGGGATAATCCTTTCTGGAATGTAACTGAACTATTACATCATTAAATCGTCTGAAAAAGGGAACCCTATCAGTTACAGGAGTGTTAATGGTTTGCCATCAGTCACTGTCAAGTATAACGTCTAATACAGAGCTCTTATTAAAAATCAGTGAGAACATGGAACCCCCTGCCTTGGCTAATCATGCCATGATCTGTACAAATGTTCAGTGTGGGCAAGAACAAAACTACCACTTTTCACTGTATGTAGGAAAGGTATGACGGTAGTCTGATTGGCAGAATATGTGACTTGCTGTTTTCAAGCTGTGCAGACGTTGATTTGGTGAAAGTACCAGGCTTACTCTTGTTTTATAAGTCCACTCCCTCACCTCTGAATCCTGAGGGTCCTGCAACACAGCTGCTTCCAGAAGAAGTACGGCGTTAGGCAGTTCTCCCTCTCTCGACTTGCGCAATCCCTCCTCAAATGCATTTGGCCAGTCTTTGAAAGGGTTGTCTGTGTGGAAGTAGTATCCCTGAGGAAGAAATAATGGAAATAATTAAGTAGTGGACAATTTATGAAGGTTTTACATACTGGAAAATCTAAATAAATAGAAATGTATGAAAGTTTTACATACTGAGTAAATACATAAATAAATAATAAATCACTGTTTAATTGTTTGCTTGAATTGTTTCTCCTTTACCTTTTCGTAAGGAGACACATTTGAGGGAATCTGCTGTTGGTCATTCTCTGTTAGCCAGTTCCTGCGAGCGAGTTCTTCCCACTCCGCCTGCATCTTATCCCAAAACTCAGTGTCTGACTGAAAGAGATTTAAGAAAAGAATAGCTATACTGTAAAAACCATATTCTTGGAAAAATAAGAAAGACACGTTGGCACAATGTACAGTATCAAAAGAGTTGTTCTAAAATATGACAATAGGTTTTATGTATCATTCTGTATTTTTTCATTTAACTAATGATATTACATTCAGCGACTCTTGAGTGTATTACAAAAATCAATATTAGCTGAGCAGCCGTGTGTATAGTGATCTAATCTAATGAGCAGGAACGTCACAAAACTCCTTCCACATTCACTTTTCAGCAAAGCCAAATGAACAGTAATTCTTTTACAAAAAAAATTATATATTCTAGCAATTGGATTGATCCATATATGTGGTGTCATAAACATCTCAGAAAAGCTTAGGCCATAAAACCATTGGTGATATTACAGTGATGCAGTCCCTGTAGCTCATCAAGTAAAACATGGCGCTAGCAACATCAAGGACGTGGGTTTGATTCCAAAGAAACTAACAAACTGGTTGAACACTCCAAAAATTTAAGAGATGGTGAAATGTTCTCAAAATGCATTAATTTACAGAAATTTAAGCCAACTAATGTTATTTGCAACCACACACACACACAAAGTTTATGCTATTTTCCGTTTTGTTGTTGTTGTTTTTTTCCTCTCACAGTGTCCAGAAGAGCAATTCGGAATTGAAGCAAATCTTCCGTAATATCAAGCTCTGGGTAAATCTTAGGATTTAGTCTCCGCAGGTGTGCCGCACTCATGAACGTCTCAAATCTCTATCAACATGCCTCTGAACTCTCTGAGCTCAGCAATCTGAATAATGAATCACTGTGCATGAATATTGATGGAAAGAGGAGGCTTACACAGCCATGCAAGCAATCATTCAGCTCTCAGCCATCTAGGACATTTGGAAATCTCATCTAAAGGGTTTGATTAATAAAAAATAAATAGAAACTCTCGGATAGCATTAGCCAGCACACTGAGTGCAATGAAACAAAAGGACAAAATGGTAGAACATTATTTTGAAATGTATATATATTTGTATTTTTTAAACTTAACATCTTGTTAGTCAAAACCTCACACATCACTGCCATGTGTAATAAAATCAGAAACGACAGGAGTATTCGTTGAAGTCAGCTACCAATCGAAACGGGTCACGAGTCCCAGTGTCCTTCATTAGGGCTCATATTCAGCTGAAAAGCACTGCTGTAGCTTTTCAAAAGCCCTCATGGCATGATTCCCTCAGAGATTGTATTTATGATGAGGGTTTTCAAAGAATGTTGCGCGACTGAAAGTTGATGAGATGTTATTTTGTTCAATGACACATCTTTTGTTGAGGAGATAAATGGCTCTCCGTGTTATATGATGGGTAACAGCTTTGTTAAGTGGCCAATTACGGTAATTGGATGACCCACCCCCCTTATCCCCCCAATAGCTCAGCACAGAAAGAATCCAACTAGTCAAAGGTCAAAGTTGAAGACTCATTATCTCTCATCCAGAAAAAGACTGTCCGACTGAACTTTTTAATAGCCAGAACATTTGTGTTAAGTACATCCTTCACAGCATACATCTTAACGGAACACATCAGAGATCTTGAATCCACTATGTTTTTCCACTATTGTTCCATGTATCTAAATTATAGATCCTCTTTTCAAAAACTTTAGCAACATTAATTAAAAACATTTGAATTTTTGAAAAATATCCAGGCCACTTTTTTGACAACAAGGCAACATAACAAAAGTGTTGTTACTGTTGTCTAAAAGTCTTAAAAATCTTTTGTTGGTAATTAAAATAAAGAAAACAGAAAATATAAAAATAAAAGCTAGTAAATAATCAAAATATGAAATAATACTATAATAGCATATAATAAATAATACTAACAACATTGTACAATATTTTTCAAGTCTGCTAATCCAAATGATTTGTGTAAGAAAATGCAATTTGAAAAATCATGATGATGGAATGATTCATGAATTGTTCTTTTGAATCAATGAATTGGTTAATCTGGTTCACAACCTTCAACAATCCTGAAAGCATGTTTGAAAGCTGAGAGAAAAATAACTTTTGGGGGAACTATTACTTTAACAACTTTGGTCACATATTTTGTGCAAAGCACCTGGACAATTTCTAAAAATATGTCTGATTGAAATATATGTCAGAAACACTGAAAAAGATCCATGAAGAATAATGAGAGCTATGTTATGACATCCCCTGAAGCAGTAACTGTGTAAGGAGCAGAGAAAATCATTCCTGAACACCCATGTGACATTGTCTCGCTTTCAAGACTGGCATCTTTCCTTCAGAGTTCTTTTACCTCAAATTGCATTGTTCGTCCCTTGAAAGATTGTGATACAGCTCTATAAGTGCAAAAAAAAGTCTGAAATGTTGTCAGGAGCTCAGCAGGCCATGGCAGAGGGCTTAACTGATGGCCCCAAAGGGGGTCAGTGCTCTTCCTCATTTTCAAACAATAGACACATGATCAAGGCCATGCTGTTCCACTGGGGTGAGAAAGTCTTTTCTAATTGGTTCTTGTTTCTGAAATAGAATGCCCTTTGTTTCACAAGTTTGAGACCTTTATTTCTATTTGGAAGGTACACAAAAGCTTATTATTTAAACACTATTGGCATATGCTTTACCCTGGAAATAGTGAAAAGCTCTAGTATTTCTGTGTTTGTTTCCAATAAAAACAACCTAAGCTTCCTTAAAATAAGATACATTGAAATTAGAAGCAAAACTCTATAAGATTCAGAAAACATATCTTGAATTTAGTTTATTCTTTTTACTTAGGTAAAGTTTTTTTTCCCCCTGTCTATTTTAACCCTTAAACACATATCAGGGCCCGTATTCCTAAAGAATCTTAATGCAAAAAGTAGCTCCTAGTGACAAAATTCTAAGAAAATTCTTAGAAATGTGGGCGTTTACTCCTAAAATTAAAGAAAAAATCCTAGTAAAGAAAAAAGTAATTCAGAGAGTAGGGCTGTCAAATGCTTAATCACGATTAATCGCATCCAAAATAAAAGTTTGTGTTTACATAATAAATGTGTGTGTACTGTGTATAATTATTTTATATATATAAATACATACACATGCTTGTATAATATATTTAAGAAATATTTGCATGTATATACTATATATAGATTTATATATAATTTATATTATATATAAATATTTTATATATAAATAACACATTTTTCTGAAATATATAAATGCACGTGTGTGTACTTACATTTATATATATATATATATATATATATATATATATATATATATATATATATATATATATATATATATATATATATACAAAATAATTTTACACAGTACAAACACATTTATTATGTAAACACAAACTTTTATTTTGGATGCGATTAATCGTGATTAATCATTTGACAGCCCTATCAGAGAGTATCTTAACCCTTAAAAGAGGTCTTAAGGTCAAAATTGTTAGGAGCACGGACGAGGACTTTTAAGAGGCTTAAGAGTTTCTTTATCAGAGGAGAAAATGGCAGAAAGACAAAGAGGGAGAAGAAATGTGTTGCAGACGATGGATGACAGTGAGTTTGATATATTAAAACCAACATTCAAACCACCACTTAAATAGACACGCCAGCAATCAGTGTAATTGGAAAGAGTGGAACAATTTTTATCATTCTAAGCCAATCAAATACCTTATAGGAAATGAACAGCATGGTAAATAAAAAAAGGATTTATATACACATATATATATATATTGTCTGTGTGTGTGTGTGTGTGTGTTTGTGTGTGTGTGTGTGTAAAAGCGGTCAAATAGGAAAAATTACGCATGTAATTTCAAAGTGAAGGCTTATAATAGACCCTATAGGTGAAACTCGAAAAATTAGAATATCGTGCAAAAGTTATTATGTTGATGATTAACTACAGCTTATGAAACCCCCAAAATTCAAACTCTCAGAAAATTAGAATATTACATGAAAAAAAAAAAAAAACACAGAAATGTCGGCCCTCTGAAAAGGATAATCATGCATATGTTTATAGTTATATATACTAAATATATTAGTTTCATCTTTTAATTTGAATTACTGAAATAAGTTTTGCACGATATTCTAATTTTTCGAGTTTCACCTGTATACTTAAATCACTCTTTTTTTCCTTCTTGGACAACCAACCGCAGTCGCAGTCTTCAAAAGATTGTTTCATACATAGCAACGGGGTCAACCCCGCCTCCTCACTAAGATGAAAGTTTTTGTCTTTTCCTTACTCAGAGTTGCTCTCAGATCGGTCCCGAATCACTCTTAAGCTAAGACTCCTACGTAAAAGTTTTTAAGCTAAATTAAGAGTTTTCTAAAAGGATTCTTAGATTCTTTAGGAATACGGGCCCAGGTCTTTAGTGACCCGGGACATCATTTACTACCTTCTTCCTCATTCATTTTTAAAATTTAGACATCATCCTTGTTAGTATTCCTCAGTCAACTCATTATAAACAACAAAACAAGAAGAAAAGTTAAATGATAAAAGAATGCCCATTCATTTCCCATAAATTTTTTCCTGTACAGCAATTCACCTCTATTCCACAACATGGCAATGTCTGATACATAATGACGTTTCACTCGTACAAAAGAAAACAAAAGAATAGGCTTCAAAACTTGAAATGGCTCAGTACTGCAGAAAAAAATAGCTGTCACTGCCACTTAATGGTGGATCTGGTGAAGAAGCTGTTGAAAATGATAGTTTTGAGAATATGTTTGAGATGGCAAATATGAGCCAGATGCTGAATGTACTGTAACTGGGAAATGAGCTCTGGCAAGGACAGTGCTGATGGTATAAAACATCTGCTCAAACGGAACCCTTCCAAGCTCCAAAAGGTTACAAAATATGCTTTATTTTATTCTTCTGTAATAGTTATTCTCATATCAGAAAATTTTATATTTTCGCGATATTATGATCGCTAAAGACCTGGATATGTAATAATGATTGGCGAAACATTCATGCATTCAAGGGTTAAAGGGATACTTCACCTCTGATGAAAGATGAATGTGTATTTAAAATGGGTCATTTATGTAGTAGAAATGTGAAATTATTTTTGAATTTGGAGCTTTCTAGACTGAGAAATGCCAGAAAATGTATTTTTGGCTTATGTGGATGAAAGACAACAACTCCCAGAATGCACTTGCTTTGCTGCCCTAGGAGGCCACGCCTACCGGTAACAGAGCGCAGTAGTTAAACAACAAGTCTAAGTTACAAGTGAGTCTCCGGGATCAGTCGGCCCAGAGATCGCCCAAAATGTCCGTGATTCAACTTTTGCGTTCTACAGTCGCCATTCATCATGTTTACTGTGGCAAGCAGGACGAGACTGAGGGCCGCGGGAGAAAGACGCGAGGCCGGTGGCGTGATTACTGATGAGAGACACCTGTGAGACGCACCGGTCTCGTATCTCTCACGGAGGAGCGGGAATTTTCTTAGCAATGTTAAAATGCACATCAACCGATCGCTTGTTTAGCGTTCATGTAAACACTACATTTAGATTCACCAATGGAATGAATTCAGTTAGATTGAAACAAAAGGTGTGCATGTAAACAATGAATGGCGACTGGAGAAAGCAAAAGCAGAATCCCGGACATTTTGAAAGATCTCGAAGCTGGACATGTCCGGGAAAAAGAGGATGGTGGTAACCTGTAACTCCTACTACTCAGCTTTCTCCACAAAACAAGAGGCTGCTAGCTTAGCATCCAAAAAAAGATGGCTGACACTATGTGTATATTATGTGAGTGAGATCTCACCCTCTATGGGCGGGTTGAGAACATGCGGGACAGCCCCTACTACTGGCTGTAGTCTTTAGCCTCTGGCCAAAAAATCCTCAGATGACGCAAAATGACGATTTTTGCGTCATCTGAGGATTTTTCCCAGACAAAAAAATACAAAGCTTAATGCTAAATCCTGAAGTATCCCTTTAAGGATAAAACTAGCTTGAAAAGAATGAATGCTCATCAAATACAATTGTTAGTTTATAAAATAATAACCTTACAAATAGTATATAAGAGGGGTGTTGACTTGCTGTCCAGAATAGGAGAAAGTTGGGGTGGTGGATGCAAATAATTATTTGAACTCTCTCAAAGACTAACTCTTTAATAGAGGAGCAAATGATTATATTCATCTCATAATTACAAACTAAAAGAGACCAAGGGTCAGTTCATGATTGGAATGATAACCCCCTAAGACAGACGTGACAAACAATTAAAAAGCTTGAGTGTGAGTGTGTGACACACTCATACAAATTCCAATGAGGCTTCTACTAAACTTCTGAACAATAACTTCAGACAGTTTTGAACATATGAGTCAACAAAACCATCAGAGCAAAAATGTAAGTAATCCATATTGCACTTACTATATACATATTAATATTACATTAATATTTGTGATTTAATGTCCATCATAATTACTTAACTAAATAAAAAAAATTAATTGATCATGTACTCTGTTCCTTCAGTAGTTGTATTTCCCCCAAAAAAGCAGGAACTTTCTGTCTGAGAGTTTGGTTTGTTGAGCATATAAAAAAAAGAATTGACAAGCTGTCAAGTCCTGCTGTTAAAACCGATCCCTGTCATTTTGCATCATTTGAAACATCCTACATGTTAGAAGATGATTTTGAGGTACTGATGTGTGCTATTGTAAAATCTAATCTGTAAATCTTTTGTAAATGCTCAATCATACTATTCTTTCTTTGTGAAATAAATGCTTTTACTGTTTTGAAGTGACAAGTAATGACCCAAAAGGTTCATTGCCAGCACTTATACATCATTATATTCATAATTTATGCTGTTATTTAAAGCATAAATCCGTACATTTAACACACCTTTGTGTTATATTTGGCCCTGACCAGCACAGAGTCAGCCAACATCCTGCATTAACCTTCCCTGTCTGCCTGCATGTTTCTAAAAAGAGCAGCATAATTTCAGTTGTATTCTGTTTCCTGCAACCCAACATCCTCCCCTAAGACTGCGGGGCGTAAAAATGTATTTTCCATCTATCTTGCATCTTTATTCAATGCTCAGTAAGCAGCCCAGCCCGGCATTTCTCCATTTTAATTCATTTTGGGCTCTAAGCCATTTCTTCGTTCAGGACATCAACAAATGAAAATGATTGGAAATTGGCCTCACTGTCCCAGAAAGTAGCTTTCTGGATAATTCAGGTCTCCATTCATCTAATAATCATATTAAATATATGCAGTTATTTATAGGGGGGCTGGAGGCATAAGGGCAGCTCTCAGCGTGCAGGCCAGTTCCCGTAATGATCGAAACTCAAGGATGGTGCTATCGATCAACCCTCCATTTGTTCCCATCGCAGCCTTAAAATCACTACTTACTGTACACTAAGTCCCGCCCCCCTCCAACTCAATTCCAAACCGAACATCATCTCAGTCCTTTAGCTGTAATAGGCGCTGTCTTGAGGGCTACGAATAGGCAGCATAACCAGTGATTCTGTGCACAGTATAAATTCTGCATTGAGTGGTTCCTCATAGTGCTCTCACTTTTAGATGTGCACTTCCTCTTCCATTATTCATCTGTTCTTACAGATCCCCCATGTTTTTGCCCTTAGCACTCTACCTCTCCAACACATGTAATACAATAGCAGAGCTATTCTGGCAAGTGCAACAATAGACACTCATCAGAACAACATCAACTTTTAAGCAGAGAGAACTCTTAACACAGTACCACAGTATGAGGTATTAAGTAGACTTATCACATTGTGATGAAATACGTGATTTCTATTTGCAAGTTTAAACTATTTTGTGTAATCAACACTGAAAATCAATCATTTAAAATTAAAATGAATAAAATAAAATAAGATACAGATTTTAAAGACTCTCTTACCCAAGCACAACTGCTAAAAATACTGATATAAATAGCTGTTATAACAAAAAATTGTTTTCTGGTTGAATAAGACATATCGTGTCTAGATGTTTTTTTTTCCCCTGAGTGATAGGCCTTAGAGTAATTTCTTCCAATGCATCAGCGGTTGTGAGCACTGAAGCAGAGGAACTGATGTTTGATAGCAGGGTCTCCAGCTGAATTAGCCCATATCTAGTTTCTGAAAGCACAATACCTTTACCTCTGCCACCTGATGCTGCACGACTGGCCTATTTTCTCCTTCTCAATGAGTAATGGAAAGTTGTTATATGGTTCAACTTATTCCATGAGCAACAGTGATGACATTATAATCAATCAATTATTGAGTGAGGCTAATTAGCATCACATACTAGTGACAGACAGCAGACGGTTTTTAATTCGTCCAAAGCAACAAAGGTGAGGCCTAATTAAAAAATTCATTTTAGCATTAGAGGGCACACCTTCAAGATACTTTATGTTGATTTTTTCAATGTTAAAATATTTTCTTCCATCACAATTTAAAGTGATACGTCACCCAAATATATGAAAATTCCATCATCATATACGCATCCTCATGTCATTTGAAAACTGTATGACTCTTTCTTCTGTGGAACATAGAAGATATTGTGAATATTATTGGTAACCAAACAGTTTTGGTGGCTGTTGACTTCCACTGTACGAACCAAAAAATAAACCTCTCAAAATATCTTCTTTTATGTTCAACAGAAGAAACTCCTACTGGTTTGGAATGACATGAGGGTGGATAAATAATTACCTTCCAAAAGACTGTACAAAAGTGTTGGCCCTTTCATTTCGTGTAAAAATTATATTATTATATTTACTGAATAGTGCTGGCTAATATTAGTGTAGTATTCTCAGCTCCAGTTCACTGCTTTTAGTATACAGTATTTAAATCCACTCTGCAGAATTCTGTAGATTTCCCCCCAAAACCGGGATAGAAAACGTAGAACATGTCTGTAGATTTCATCTTTGTCTGTTGTTAAGTTAATAAACATAGACTTTGGAACAATTTTACAGTAATGCAGCATTGGCTGTAAATATCCTATAGTAAGCAAATACACTATAGTAGATACTGTAAATACAATACAGTACCTTATAAGGCCCGGTTTCAAAGACAGGGCTTAGATTAAGCCAGGATTAGTCCTTAGTCTAATTAGGACATTTATGTACCTTTTATAAGCTTCATGCCTTCAAAACATTACTTGAGTGCATTTTGAGACAAAATAACAACACATTCTCATCCCAAGGCGTCATTTAATTGACACTTTTGACCATGCGTCAACTAACCGACGCACAAGGTGACCCTTTAGCGTCAGTTAGATGACGCTTCCGTTATGGGTAAGTTTAGGTATGGGGTAGGGTAGGCGCGTCTCATATTGACGCTAAAGGTTGTCATGTGCGTCGGATGTAGACGCATGGTCAAAAGCGTCAGTCAGATGACGCCCGAGGATGAGCGTCATCTAACTGACGCTAAAGGGTCACCTTGTGCGTCGGATAGTTGACGCATGGTCAAAAGTGTCAATTAATGACGCCTTGGGATGAGAACGGGCTGAAAATAATGGCACTAATATTTTTTTAAGACATATCAGTGCAAGTTGCTCTCAGTTAAAACAGCTCAAACATGCATTTTAGTCTGGGACTATCTTAAGCCTAGTCTGTGAAACCGGGGGTAAAAGTGTAAAATAAGCAGATGCTATTTACACCGAATGTACATTTTGGTTGATCCTATTTGCACCTAGTCTTATAGTAACAAGTAGTGCAAATAGTGACAGATGCTATTCACAAAATGTGCAAATGAAAGTAATATGCTATTTGTACAAAATAAAAAAAATATCTGAGTAATGATGGAGTTAAGCCACAGTCAACCTCATTGAGCATGCAAAATTTGCAACATAATTCAACATAACTTAATTCAAATAATACATCCAACATGTAAAAATATGCGATCTACTCCACATTACTGCAAAGCTGAAATACTCGAGATTTAAAGAGGTCACGCTGTGACATATCAATATTCTATTGGTCTTACAGCAGGTAGTCAACCAAAATGCCTATTACCACCGCCGTAAAAATGCAGCGTTATATGCCTTCATATCTGTTAAATACGTCTGTACATCTTCATGTGATACAAAATCGCAGTGCAGAGTTCACCAAACTTGAACTTTGGAATGCAGCTAAATTCACAAGAGCTTGCGTTTCCTGACTAGCATGCATAATCTGCAAATGCACAAGTGTAGTGTGACTGTCCGTTTAGTCACGTTAAGTTACATTTATATAAAAAGGGCTTTATACAATACAGATTTTGTCAAAGCAGCTTCAAAGTAATAAACGGGAAAATAACAGACAGTGTTAATGTTGCAAATCTCATTAAACATGAAAGAAATTTAATTTCAGCCGTATAGCAGCTCTACAGAAGACAATAGTGTCATTATTTAGCTCAATTCAGTTCAGTGCGTCTTTGAAAAAAGGCTTTGTCAACAAAGTTGGCATCTTGCATTCCATGTAAATAGTTGTGGTTGACCGATAATCATATTTTTTTTCAAATAAAGAGAAGGTAGCGTTAATTTTATATATAGTACAAATGACATGAAAATGACATGTGTTGGTGTTCTCAGCGCTTTCAAAATAAAAGTCCTGCAGCCACCCCATCAGACAAACAGAAAATCTGTAGATTTTGATCATTTAAAAAATGCCTAATACCTGTATACTGACCATGGCGATATATTGATCAACTACTAACATGGCGCCATTAGTGCCCCTGACCCATGAGACAATGTTTGTGATGGTCATAGACATTTTTAACAGACGCTTTTGGCTTACCTCCACTGCTGCCTTAGCTCTCTCAAACTCTTCCTCCAGAGACTGGTTTCTGGACAGCAGTGTGCTACCCCACCTTTGGTCTTTGCTCAAACGGCCCTGTCAAACACAGGAGTAAGAGAGAACGTGGTCAGCCATCTCTCAATCACTCTGACAGGAGAAAAGGTCCTGCCCTTGCCAAACCCCCGATGCCAGAGGCAAGGAGAAATGCCAGCATTAGCAGCACAGGGTCTTCTTGTTTTCTTTCTCTCTCTTTCTCACTCTCTTTTGAGGTCCTGCTTTCCACACCTAATGTTCTCACCCTCATAATGGCTCTGGACTGGCTTGTCATGCATAGCACGTTGCCCTTCACATTTTTCTTAGTATGGAAATCTGAAAATAGCATGGCAGGAGACCTTTGCTCAGCATGTATTGTCAAATGCGCACCATTTTCAGCACTGTACACCTGAAGACATGCTTCACATGCGGCAAAGCCATTCATTTTTACTACACTGCTGTGTGTGAGTGTGTGCATATCACGCAGCAATGGAAATCAAGCTTACTTGTTTTACTTAAGTTTTATTTTCTTAGAGTCATTAGAGGGTGACATATTGGCGTAATAAACAAAACAAAAGTCTGTTTACATTTGCTGATGGCTCAGGATTTTAAAACAAACACTATAAAATAGTTCTATACTATATTTTGCTAACTAGGTTATTGCTAGGGCTGTCAATTGATTCAAATTGTTAATCAAACTAATAACAGGATATTCCATATAAATAACTGCATTTAATGTTTTAATGTTTTTGGTGCTCCTTAAAATTTAAAGTTGCTTGTCATTTTAATGAATAATGTAATCATAAAGTTACCCTTTACAATTGTACCTTGTTCCTAGGTCACTCTAAATGTCAAGTGCTGGGCTATCAAAGACAAACCCAATCCAATTCTCGGCATAACAAAGCCTTCCAGGCAGACTGAATCAAAGGAATAGGATGAAGTATTTGCCATCTGCCTCATTGGATATTAATCAATTATCAAGGTTACTAAGCTAAACGGATTTCATACAGGAGGCTACTATGGAGGCCTCAAAAAGGACAATTGGTCTTGCTTCATTGTGCTGGTGCAGCTCTGTATAATTACATTTAATGTGCCCATGTCAGACCCTGTGTCAGTGCAACAATTACCTTTAGCGTTACACATTCCATTTCCAGTGCACCCCATGGTCAAAAGACAATTCAAGCTCGATGTTTTTAGAACCCATGCAGCTCACAAGTGTAATGATTGCTTCATCATGACTAGTCTTGAATGTATCTGTACTCCCAATGCAAGGTTTAAGTATATAAGAGTCAGTGATGTATAAGAGTGTCCATGATAAAGAAACATTAATCATCATTTATCAAATGTTTTAAAATTGAATTTGACTGTTTACTGTTTAATGTTTTTTTTCCAAAAGTTTTTTTTTTTCAATTATTAAATAATAAATACTCTACTGTTTAAAAGTTTGGGGTCAGTATTTTATTTATTTTTTAAAGAAAGAAATGAATACTTTTGCGGTTCTTTTGCTGTTCTTTCTCTTTCTGGTCTTTCTATTCACTAAGGAATACTGAATTTTTTTTTACACGGTTTCCACAAAAATATTAAGCTGCACAACTGTTTTCAAAATTGATAATAAGAAATGTTGCTTGAGCTCCCAATTAGCATCTCACACACACTGAAATCTGTTTTGGTTGCTCTTTCGTTTCTGTTTTCATGGACTTTCAGTTTTGTTTTCATCAGTCACGTGTGTTTCTTTGTCTTCGTTTCCCACCAGTCATCAATTGTCATGGACACTCATCGGATCATCACACCTGTTCGTCATCTCCTCATTATCATGATTTCCATTACACGAGAGTAGATGTTAAAACTTCATGCTGATTTGTACTCGGCTTTCGCCAAGATAAGCAACACTAAGACGTAGCTTTACAGTAAACTATGGTTCTCCATCCATTTACGCTTCTTTCCATATGAGGGTGTGACTCCCCTTCTGTCCGGCGTTAACGGCTGCAGTTTACTTGGCGCGTCAGCACACACGACGGCTGCAACTACAGTGTGGTCTCCCTAGTGGACCAGCACGACAACCGTCTGGATTGAGCCGAGTAGGGGACATCTCTAGGGTCTTCAAGTGGGCACCTTCCGTCCTCAGTGTTTCGTCGACTAGCCCACGACACCTCCAGAGGGCTCGACAGTGACTCTGGCGTCCCAGAGTCACCCCCCTCCGTCCCCCACTCAACTCAGCCCAGCTTACTGACCTCTACATCCCTCCTGCTGCTGAGACCTAACCACAATCTCACAATCTCTCCGCAACCCAACCATATGCGCCAACCCGTTTGACTAAGGCTGTCGAGCCCCACTAGTGCGTTAAAGCAGTTTCAGTGGCAACGGTTCCGTATGGCATACCACCTACCGCAAAACACAATATCTGCCCAACCACCCGTCATTCACGCAATATACACAGGAACGTAATGACTGTAAATACTATACAACCTATACAAATAAACCAACAGACTCTTCAAGTTTTTCAAGAATTCTACGAAACCGTAGCGTGGCGGCCACAGCCAGTTGCTGCTCCTTTCTGCTGCTTCAGATAAGTTCTTTACTGTGCGACGCAACTCTTGGCCGCTGAATCCGATGTCTCTGAGGAACCGGGTTGTAGAGTGTGCCACAAAACCTCGACAACCCACTTCCACTGGATAAACATGGACTCTCCATCCTCGCTGTTCTGCTTCAGTGGCCAGATGAGCATACCGCAGTTTCTTCCTCTCATATGCCTCATCTACAGCATCCTCCCATGGCACTGTTAACTCTATCAGTTGAACAATGCGTGCTGATCCAGACCACAAAACAATGTCTGGTCGTAGATTAGTGGTGGCAATCTCAGGTGGAAAAATAAGCCATTGATCAAGATCAGCCAGCATCTTCCAGTCCCTAGCAGCTTCCAGTTGTCCTGGGCGAGAATTGGTGTTAACACCTTTTCTTGGTGGTTGCTCGCCTGGGCGGAGGAATATTGTGTTCTGCGTGTAATGTTTTGCTAGAACAGGCGGCAACTTATTGGTCATACTACGCTTGCCTTCCAATGCTAAAGCCAAACATCGCAGTACTTGGTCATGGCGCCAAGTAAACCGACCTTGGCTAAGAGCCACCTTGCATCCTGTCAAAATGTGCCTTAATGTGGCAGGTGATGAACACAAAGGACAAGAGGGATCCTCTCCTACCCAGAGGTTTAGGTTCTGCGGTGATGGGAGAACATCATATGTTGACCTAATAAGGAAACTGATCCTACTCTCTTCCATTGACCAAAGGTCTTGCCAGCCCATCTTGCGTTGTTCCACACTCTCCCATCTCATCCACTCTCCCTGCTTGGCCTGGGAAATGGCCTTTATACACCTCATCCTCTCCTCCTGCTTTCGCACCTTGTTGACTACCAGCTTCCTCCTTTGAGCTGGGCCTGCCTTGTGCCATTTAGGAGGAGCTAAACTGAGCCCAAAACCCCCTCTTCCATGCTGTACCTGTCCCACGATATCCCCAATTTGAAGGTCAGCCTTTGCCTCTACTACAGATTTCTTTGCTGACCACTTTCTACCAGTTTTTAACACAGGGGCTGCCTGCCTTACACATTTGTCACGTGACTCTACTAATGTCATTTCCAGTCTGACCTTGGCACACTTAAACTCCTCGGTTAAAGCAGAGACTGGCAGCTGCAATATTCCTTTACTATAAAGTCCCACTCTGCTGAGGCAGCGTGGAACTCCCAACCATTTCCTGATGTATGAACTTATTAACACTTCCAGCTTATCCACTGTTGTCAAAGAAACCTCGTACACAGTCAGTGGCCACAGCAACCTCGGCAGTAGACCAAACTGAAAGCACCAGAGTTTTAGTTTGCCTGGTAGAGCACAGCTGTTTATGCTCTTCAACCCTTCCACTGCTTGTCGTCTAACTTCTCCCACTCGAACTGTGTCCTTTAGATCTCCATCGTACCATCTCCCAAGACTCTTCACTGGCTTCTCAGAAACTGTTGGTATTGCCTCACCATTAATGAAGAATGTTTTATCTACTACCTTTCCTTTAACTATTGAGATGCTCCTTGATTTAGAGGGCTTAAATTGCATTCGTGCCCATTCAATATTATCTGTTAACTTCCCCAATAACCGATTAGTGCAGGCTACTGTTGTAGTCATGGTTGTCATGTCATCCATGTATGCTCTGATTGGTGGTAGTCGCATCCCAGAAGCCAAGCGCTCTCCTCCTACTACCCATCTTGATGCCCTAATGATTACTTCCATTGCCATGGTAAAAGCCAGTGGAGAAATGGTGCATCCTGCCATTATTCCAACCTCTAAGCATCGCCATGCAGTGCTGAATTTTAGAGTTGAGAAACTAAATTGCAAATCTCCAAAATAGGCTTTCACTAAATTTGTTATTGACATTGGTACTCTGAAAAAATCAAATGCTGCCCAAAGAAGCTCATGTGGCACTGAACCATATACATTAGCCAAATCCAGGAATGTCACATGGAGCTCCTTCCTCTCCTTTTTAGCTGACTGAATTCGTTGCCAGATAACATTGATGTGTTCTAAGCATCCTGAGAACCCTGGAATGCCCGCTTTTTGAACTGAAGTGTCAATGAAGCCATTCTTTAATAGGTAGGTGGAAAATCTTACCTTCAACGTTTAATAGTGAAATAGGACGAAACTGACTGATGCTTGTAGCATCTTTTAGTATAAATCAGGTATAAAGACTCCACCTGCTCTGCGCCATGCTCTAGGTACAACCTGTTTTTCCCATGCCACTTTTAACAATTTCCACAGAATTCGCAGAACTCCTGAAGCACTCTTGTACACTCTGTACGGAACTCCATTAGGCCCTGGAGATGATGAAGCCCTTGCCTTTCTCACAGCCTGCTCTACCTCTTTCCACTTAGGTGCACAGACCTCCATTTGGTATTCTGGTGGGTTGATAGGTGGTATGTCTGATGGAATTGACATATGCTCATGCCTTTTTTCATCTGTATGCGTTTCCTCCAAATATCTCTCTAGCTCAACTCTAGATGCTTTTAAAGTGCCATTCTTCTCACTGGTGAATAACTTCTTTACGAATTTGAATGGGTCTTTATAGAAATTAGCCATCGCACGTTCCTTCTTTTTGTAGCGTTTCCGTAGACGCTCAGCTCTGCGTAATGTTGCCAGCTTATCTTTTATGTCCCTTTGTAAGAGATTGAGTCCCTCCTTCTGACTTTGTTCTGCTCTTTTCCATTGCTTCCTCAGCTGTCTCCTTTCTCTAACTAACCCTTCAATTTTCTGCTGCCGTCTAGACATTCCAGGAGTAGTTTGTACTTTTTCCTTCCTTTTTTCCACACCAAACCTCTCACTTCCATATGCGTAAATGATGTCCCCAAATTTATCCAGCTTCTTTTCAACTGTACCAGTTAATCTTTCCAATGCAAAGCATAGATCTGTGTTTACCGTGTCCCATGCAGTTCCCTATCAGGAACTCGAGCTGCGTGGAAAACGCTGCGGGAACGCTTCTTGCGTTGTGCTTCATGAAGCCAGTATGAAATCAGTCCAAAGGCGAGACGGAACGTGATAGGCGGGTGACGTCATCGTCCAGGAAACTATAAAGCACCCCAAAATCACAGCCGCGATAGCTTCTGTTGTCTTCAGCAAGCGCTCTGTGTGTGAATCTGTCCCAGTGTTTTTGTCTGTCTTTAGTGATTGCTAGGCAGGAGTTTTCACTTAAACAAAAAAAAAACTATATATATACATATATATATATATTCACATATCTAAATGGCGAGCGAGCAGCAATACAGAAAGTGTGTTCCCCCCTGTACTCGTTATCTCACGGGTGAGGATTCACGCGATCTGTTTGTTGTTTGTTTGGGAGTACAGCATGCCTAGTCAGCTCTCGAGGGGGCTGATCGTGAGCATTGCGAGCGTTTTCCAATAAGAACGCTCTGCTCCCGCCGATCACTCTTTAAGGAGAGTGGTTCGGCTCGCGCTCCCCGCGGCTTGGGTCCCGCGTCTGTCGAGGCAGAGCGGCGGCGCGTGTCGTGGGGATCGCGGATGAATCTGACAGCGGGGTTTGAGACGGGCCTCGCCCTATCTCAGCCTTTAACTGTTAGATTCAGTGTCTCAGTTCAGGGCTTGAAGCACGCTCTGCGGTTTCTTCTGCCCAGGCTGTGGCATCAATATTGCAACTATCCAGTTCTGAGGAGCTGGATGTTGTTGGTATTAAAATAATAATAATAAATAATAAATAAATTATTATTATATAAAATAAGGGGATAATGAGGACTCTCTACCTCATTTCCCTGAACAGAAATAAATGAGGAGCTTATAGAGGTGCTTACTCATGCTGTAGAAAAATTATTGCATTAAAAGCATTGAGTGGTCAGCAGTTTGGCAGGAGTTTATTTATAAAAATATTGTATGAACTATTTTTGCCTTTCCAATTGCAACCTCCACGACTGTGCCTGCCGTTTTCCGGACCTCCACACCGAGGTGTCGAAGTCCTAGAGAAAAACGATTTCATACTGTATTTTTAGTCCTCAGACCTTCACGAAAAATATTTCAATATCGCTGGGGCTTTAATTCACGGTTATGGGGCGATGCCTAAGCTTAAGAGACGCTTGCAGCCATCTCTCCGCTGTAACGACATCGTCTTTTAAGGCACCGGCGTTTAAAAACAGGGACTGCTGGGCGGGTCAGTCCTGGCTGTTGATAAGCTCCTCGCAATGGGCGCAACAAAAGCAGAGCGTCGCGTCTCGTGTTCCCCCTGCAAACAATGGGACCAGACGTGACACTCTCAGATGAAGTTTTTGGGTTATAACTGATCTAAGGATAGTTATTATAGCCAAGTGGCTTCATCTAAAAAAATAAATAAAATAAAAAAGTAGTTCTGACGCCACCGCCGTCAGGATGTTGAGGGTAGTCTCCACCGTGAGAGGAAGGAGTTCACCGCATCACAAGGTGCCCATTCTCTCTCGGTGCCCTCAGGGGCCCAATCTACCAACCCTGCCTTTATGCCGGGGCGTAGACGGTCCCAACGAGCGCGTTCCCGAGGGACGCTCGCCCCTTAAAAAGCAGAGCGTCGCGTCTCGTGCTCCCCCTGCAAGACAGTGGGACCAGACGTGACACTCTTAGATGAAGCTTTTGGGGTATAACTGATCTAAGGATAGTTATTATAGCCATGTGTCTTCATCTAAAAAAAAAAAAAAAAAAAGGTAGTTCTGACGCCACCGGTGTCAGGATGCTGAGGGTGGTCCCCACCGTGAGAGAAAGGTGTTCACTGCATCAGACGGTGCCCATTCTCTCACGGTACCCTCAGGGGTCCCTTCTGCCAACCCCGCCTTCGTGTCGCTTTCCCGAGGGACGCTCGCCCCCTCTACAGAGTGTCGAGTCTCGTGCTCCCCCCCTGCAAAACAGTGGGACCAGGCGCGGCACTCTCAACCGAAGTCTTCTGGCCATAAGACTGATCTGAGGACAGTCATTATGGCCAAGAAGGCTTTGTCTAAGAGGTCCTGACGCCACCGCCCCCTCTGAGGAGGGGTTTAGAGCAGTCAAACCAGTCGTTCCCTGCCGGTGCACCGTTTCAGCGTTTTTACAGCCGATGTTTCATCGTTCCAAAGAAGGATGGGGGGGTTGCGTCCAACCTTAGATCTGTGCCCATTTAATCGCTAGCTCGATTTCTAGATGCTGTCTCTCAAGCAGAGTGTGTTACAAATCAGATCCGAGGACTGATTTGTCACGATAGGTCTAAAGGACGTGTATTTCCACATTTCCATCCTTCTGCAACATAGGAAGTTCCTGAGGTTCGCTTCTGGGGCCGAAGCATACCAATATCGTGTTCTTCCGTTCGGTCTAGCTTCACGAGTGAAACTGGACCAGTTGCTCACTGTAAAACGGTTTCAGAGACTGTTGGTTCTGATGGCAGCAGCGTCCAACGTTATACCTTGTGGCCTGCTGTACATTTGGCTATTACAGTGGTGGCTCAGGATCAAGGGGTTCTCCCCGAGGGGAAACCCACTCCACACGATCAGAGTCAGACGGCGTTACCTCCGTCCTCTAGTCGTGTTGAAAGAACCTTGGTTCCGGTCCTAAGGACTTGTTTTGGGAGCTCTTTGTCGTCGTATAATGCTAACGACAGATGCTTCCCTCACAGGTGGCGGGGCGATCATGAGTGGTCGTCCAGCCCAGGGTCTGTGGTAGGACCATCATCTATCATGGCATTGAATTGTCTAGTAGTTTTGGCAGTGTTTCACTGAAACACTTCCTTCCAGACCTGAGAGGCCATCATGTTCTTGTCTGGTCAGACAACACATCGGTGGTCTCCTATACATATATATCACCAGGGAAGTCTGCGTTCGCGCCCGTTTTACAAGCCGGCTCACCAGATCCTTCTATGGTCCCAGGGAAACCTTCTTTCATTGAGGGCGATTTACATCCCAGGGTATCTAAATCAGGGGGCGGACATCCTGTCGAGGCAGGGGCCGAGGCCCGGGGAATGGAGACTCCTTTGGAAACATTTCGGTCGTGCCGAGGTAGACCTGTTTACATCTCGGGAGACATCACACTGTCTACTGTGGTTCTCTCTAAGCCATCCAGCCCCTCTGGGGTTGGACGCTATGGTACAGGCGTGGCCGAGGTCACGTCTGTACGCATTTCCCCTGATTGCTCTGCTCCCAGGAGTTCTGGAGAGGGTTCGCCGGGACGGGGTCAGTCTACTGTTGGTAGCCCCGTACTGGCCGGCTCGAGTTTGGTTTTTCGGACCTAATATCTCTCCTCGTCGGCTTTCCTCTGGAGATTCCGATCAGGAGGGACCTTCTCTCTCAGGCGAGCGGGTCGATCTTTCGCCCCCGCCCAGAGTTATGGAAATTGTGGGCTTGGCCTCTGAGGGGGCCCAGCTCATAGAAGCTGGTCTCTCGACTGAGGTCGTTGAGACCATCCTTCACTCCAGAGCTCCGGCCACTAGGAAATTATATGTTCTGAAGTAAAAGCTTTTCACTTCTTGGTGTGGGGAACACCTGATGGACCCAGTTAACTGCCCTGTGGGTGCAGTGCTGGAATTCCTGCAGGAGCGTTTCTCCGCTGGGTTATCCCACTCCACACTGAAGGTGTACGTGGGGGCCTTATCTGCTTTCCATGTCCCTTTAAGTGGATCTTCACTGGGGAGACACCCATTCATATCTCGTTTCCTTCGTGGCACTTTGAGGCTGAGGCCAGCAGTTTGCACGAGGGTGCTGACCTGGGACCTGGCCATTGTTCTAAAGGGCCTCTCCCTTGCTCCTTTCGAGCCCATTGAGGAAGTCTCTGAGAAGTTCATTACTCTCAAGACTATATTTTTGCTTGCTATCTTTCTTTAAGAGAATTGGGGATATTCAAGCTCTCTCGGTTTCTCCCTCGTGCTTGGAATTTTCGCCCGGCATGGTAAGGCTTTCCTCCATCCAAGACCGGGCTATGTTCCTAAGGTTCCAACTAATGTTGTTAGGCCTATTGTTCTGCAGGCTTTCTGTCCTCCTTTTCTGACGTCGGACCAAGAGAAACTTAACCTCCTCTGCCCGGTTAGGGCTTTAGACGCCTATGTCCACAGAGCTGCCCTGTGGAGAAAATCTGAACAGTTGTTTGTCTGATTTGGGCCACCCAAGAAGGGGTGTCCTGTGTCTAAACAGAGGATGAGCAAGTGGGTGGTCGAGGCCATCTCACTTGCTTACGAGTCGGCCAGTCAGCCTTCACCTTTGGCTGTTCGAGCTCACTCCACTAGGAGTATGGCTGCTTCCAAAGCTCTTCTGTCAGGAGTTTCACTTCAGGACGTTTGTGATGCGGCAGGCTGGTCCTCACCGCACACATTCGCCAAATTCTACCATCTTGACTTTGGCTCCACTCCAGGGGCGCAGGTGCTTTCGTCAGCTTGTGCGCCATGATTTCACACGACGGACACTTGCTCGCATGGCGACGTGGGTATTTGCGTTCCCGCAGCATTTTCCACGCAGCTCGAGTTCCTGATAGGGAACGTCTCCGGTTACGTATGTAACCTTAGTTCCCTGAAGGAACGAGACGCTGCGTGTCTTTGCCATACTCCCTGCATGCCCGAGATCACTTGCCTCAGACTTTTTCAGAAGCTATCGCGGCTGTGATTTTGGGGTGCTTTATAGTTTCCTGGTCGATGACATCACCCGCCTATCACGTTCCGTCTCGCCTTTGGACTGATTTCATACTGGCTTCATGAAGCACAACGCAAGAAGCGTTCCCGCAGCGTTTTCCATGCAGCATCTCGTTCCTTCAGGGAACTAAGGTTACATACGTAACCGGAGACGTTTTCTCACAAGCTCTTGGCCATCTAACTCCAGGCCTATGCCCGTTGAGGTTATTTTCTCTCTTATGCTGGTTAGTCTGACCGGTTTCACAAGTATGAATATGTTCATCACTAACTGTGCAAGCCCTCCTCTCCTCTATGACAGGGATGCTGATATCCTGCGAGCTGTGGTTTGCTTCCTGTCGCTGGATTTCATTCGACTGACTTGACTGACTTCGTAAGAAGTACTGATCAATGCGAGGCCCTTGTCCCTTCTCCCTCAAGCATTTCATTTCCCTTGATGAACCTTCAAACCCCTGACCGTTGTCGCCTTGCGCCAGCCACAGACACAAACTTGGAGTTCAATGACTTTACTAACTGCAGATCTTGAACTAGACTTACTCTCCTTACTCATATCCGTTTCCACTCCTAAGTCGTTAACCATGTTGTCCAACATCGAGTCATCTTCCGCCCTCGCTCTCGCAGACTCTAGGGGTATTTTTCTCTTTAATTTCCTGACAAGGGTCACAAGGATCAAATGCACCCGACAAGGATCACGGTGCATTTAAGTTCCTCGCCTTCACTCTGTGTTTGTCCGTTGTTGTTCATGTGTGTGTGTAGACAAGCTGTTACTGTCGTAGTGAATTAGAGTTTGTTTTCATTAAAGAACCCTTTTTAAATCTCCTATTACAGATAGTATATTTCTGGTAACAGATATTATATTTCTGAAAGATCATGTGACACTAAAGACTGAATTAATGGATGCTGAAAATTTCAGCTTTGATATCACAGGAATACATTACATTTAAAACATATCAAAATAGAAAACGGATATTTTAAATGTAATAAAATTTCACAATTTATTTAAATAATATTTAACTTTTTTTTATCAAATAAATGCGGCCTGGGTGAGAAACAAAAACATTAAAAATGTTATAGACCCCAAACTTTAAAAAGGTAGTGTATAGAAGTTTTGGGGGGATTTGCATCACATGACATTTTAACCTGACAACAAACCAGAGGAACAAATCAAAGGTACTGGAGGAGGAGCCCACTGGACACTATCCATTTGGTGTAATTACATTTTTTATACCTTTTCCCATAACACCCTGGGGCAATATTGTACAACCTCCGATATTAATATTGACCAGTGGCTGGCCAATAATTAATTTGCTAATAATCTAATCATGATAGATAGCAATACAACAGACCTGCATGCTTCACTAAGGGTTAAAGCGTGTAACATTTGTACCCTGTAGCACCACAAGAAATTTGAAAGTCCATGCAAACTGTGACCCACCACATGGGCACCGCTTCAGTTCATTATTTGCCATAAATGTTTGGTCTTTTTTGTATTGAATTTGGTGGTGATGCTGTTGCCATGGTACAAATGTGTAGATCATTCAGCGATTCATTCATAGAGTGCACAGAGAGGCTTACGTGTCTTCCACTAACATATTGCCTGTTAAGCTGAAAATAAAGAATTCTAGACATTAGCACAGAATGTTACACAATGTATTGAATGGCTAAAAAACCAAACCATTCACAGTTCAAGTGGATGGACTTATAATAATATTTGACAACACTACAAAAGAATGGAACACATGGGAAATAACATGTGAAAGTCACATGTACAGATGATCATGACTTAAGTATTGTTGTGTGTTGCACTTACTTGAGTTACTGGCACGGCTTCCGCCTCTACTTTATTATTTACCTCCAGGGAGTTCCTGGGGGCAATGTCCAGCTGAGTCTTGCAATCCATAGACCTGGGGTTGAGTCATAAGAAATTAATGTTAAAAAAAGAAAGAAAAGGTGTTACTTATTCATAGTTTTCCTGTGACATCAAACCCTAATAGGAATGCCCACCTGAAGTGTAAAACAAGGCTTTCCTCCATTTCCCTCCAGATAGTGTCCCTTTTGTTCTTAGTACAAATGTAGTAAGACAGTGATATTAAAAGACTAAATTAATTATACACAGACATTATTGATGGTGCATACTATATACAGGAAAGCAGATGAATCCACGATACAAACGGAATGCGTTTTTCGTTACCATTTAGTGTGCTGAGTTAATATTCTGGGTTGCCTGTATTTAGTATGCATCGCCAATAAGATGTACTGAATTAGATTTTTCAATATCACTTTTTAAGTACATTTTTAAGTACAGCTTTTTAAGTACAGCTGCAGTCCGTAGCTTTTCCTCTTTGTCGCCATCTGTGTTCGAAATCTGCAATTGCAGTTTGCGGAATTATCAACTTTACGTGGGTTGTGCCTCTGCAAGGCACAGCGCGGATGAACACAATGTTTTGAGGAGAATGTGATATCAGTCACCGCGCTGGTGTGGAGACTGGCATTAGGAATAACAGGTTCTACTTTTTGAAAGTATGACCAACATAAGAATTTTCACTGGAAAATGTAATCTGACCAAGTAAGTGACATCCACTTTTGTTCTGACCAACTAAGGGGGAAAAAGCATTGCAGTAAATCGCGCTGATTAAATCTAACGATCGCTTATCATATCACGTCAAACTATACTATAAATTATAGATAAATTATAAATTATACTTTGTTCTGAAATTGTTAATGTTAACAATATCAGCATTGCGTGACTACATGTAATGTGTATCAGGGCTACCTGTAGTTCAGTACTCCGTAACTGTATGAATTAAGCGAACAAAGTGTGCTGTTACATAATTGAACCATTGAAATGTCTTACCTGTCCAGCAGAAACAAATAGCCATCTCTGCGTTCGTTTTGAACCCCTTCAAAAGTTCACGCCACCTTTCAAAAGCCCTTTCGATATCCTAGTTTCTGCATGGGCCGGCGCCCGTTGCAGTCTCTTTTTTACTGTAGCCACTCCGAAGTCTTTTGCATTTTAAAACAGGTGAATCTCCAGTTGTCTCTGGTGATTGTCGTTTGAACTTTTCTGGATCAAATTGAAAAGTTAAATTATATCAAGTGCTGTGAGAAAAGGCTATAAATCTCCACCTCAACATCCTCACACGCAACATAGCCTACTAGCCGAGACTCCTTCTTTATGTGTACAGATGTGACGTAATGACGCAAAGACAAGCTCAAATTTCCCGCGGAAATCCACCAGTACCACTGGAATAAAAAACATTATTACAAGCTTACCGTTTTGAATCGAGCAACGGCAGGCAGATGGTTTTGAACCCTGGCTAGTTATGTACTTGCTCCTAAATTTATTACCCAAAAAAGTTACAGACTGCAGCTTTAAGTACTTAACATGTTTTTCATGTTAAGTGTTTTAGAATGTCCTGCTGTTTTTAGTGACTGAAATACTGCAGCAGGTTCTGTATAAGGATCACAAGTGTCCAAAACCTGCATTTTGTTCACATATTTTTGTTTTTCTTCTTTTGAGATGTGATCTAAATATTAATGGCTTGAAACCAATGGAAATTTTTTGGAACAAAACAGTTCTATGGATGTTTCGGCCTCCAGGTCTCAGTGCCAATCGTGTGACTGAAAACTATTAATTCATATCTTTTAGACAAAGAAATTGAACATTTTCATATGTAAATTTTATTAGAACAGCGACTCACCACACAAACTCGCCAGAAATTTTGGATGAACGTCTTCTCTCAAGTTTCCACTTTCTGCTACCATTTCGCTCTGGGTGTGGGTTGAGTTCTTCCCATTTGTCCAGTGAAGATGGAACTGCTACTGTGAACAAAATGAGGCCATGCCATTTGACAGAGATATATTATCCTAATGCAACCTAAGTAAAACCCAAACAACACCAAAGTTTTAGGCATTTGCAGCATGCAAGCACATAATGAAGAGGGCAAGTAGGTAACGATATCTGAGCACATAATGCTTTTCTCAATTAAAAAGTACTATCCGTTACAGAATCTGTTCAGTTAATCGTATGAAAAACCCATTTTCATTTGTGTAACCATCTGATTTCCCTTGACTGATTTGCAAGAGTGCTACTTGGCATTACAGCCCTTTACTTTAGCTGTGTGGCACATACCTGAGTCCAATGAATTTTTTTCAGGTGTGCGGGAACAGGGTATACTATGTTCAACATCCACTTGAATCAGCTCCGTTTCATCTGGCTTCCTCCTGTACGGTGTGCCCTTAGAAGAAAGAGGGCTCTTCCTGTCTTTGCTGTGTCTTCTCTCACCAGGCTCACTAAGATCCAGCAAGTCCAGAGAGGAGGACAGTACTGGACAAAGGAAGCAAAAATAAAATAAATATCATCCACTTATATTTGTTTTCCTGTTTCAGAAAGTTCAGTGGTTCTGAAAGTGTGGGACACATCCCATGGTCAATTCCAAGTTTCAAGCATAAGATAGATTAGTACATAAGTTAGAGCAAAAGTGAAATGCACAAAAAGAAGAGAAAGTTGAAAGTTGTGATGGCCTCAGCGAATTGAATGAAGGTTCAAGAGGAACTGAGTGGGTGAATGTTTTGGAAAGGAAACACCAGTCGCAGTTTGCTCTCAGACTGTAAATACCAGTAGGCAATATTCGCTTTTAAGAGTGTATTACTGAGGTTGAAGCATCCATCAACATCCTCCCATCCTTTTATCTATCCCCTTTTGTGTTCAATAAATGAAAAAATGCTAACATTTGAGAGCAAAGTCTTTATTTGTGCATTACAAATAAATTGTGAACTAGCAAGTTCCCTATCAGGAACATCGAGCTGCGTGAAAACGCTGCGGGAACGCTTCTAGCGTTGTGCGTCTTGAAGCATAGTATGGAATCAGCCAACGGCGAGACGGAACGTCACGAGTGACGTCATCGACCAGGAAACTATAAAGCACACCCATGAACACAATGGCGACAGCTTCTGGAAAAGTCTGAAGCAAGTCGATCAAGGGAATGCTGGGAGTATGGCAACGACACGCAGCGTCTCGTTCCTTCAGGGAACTAGGGTTACATACGTAACCCGGGACGTTCCCTATCAGGAACATCGAGCTGCGTGAAAACGCTCCGGGCTCTAGATACTTATGTCCACAGAGCTGCTTGAGAGCTGCACAGAGTTGTTTGTTTGTTGACCCCACCTAAGAAGGGGTCTCCAGTGTCTAAGCAGAGGATGAGCAAGTGGGTGGTCGAGGCCATCTCACTTGCTTATGAGTCGGCTGGTCAGCCTTCACCTTTGACTGTCCAAGCTCACTCTACCAGGAGTATGGTGGCTTCCAAAGCCTTATTGTCAGGAGTTTCTCTTCATGACGTGTGTGATGCGGCAGGCTGGTCCTCACCGCATACTTTCGTCAGGTTTTATGACCTAGACCTTAGCTCCACCCCTGGGGCGCAGGTGCTTTCGGCTGAATTTAATCCGTGATTCACACAGTCGGTCACTTGCTCTTATGGCGACGTGGGTATTAGCGTTCCCGCAGCGTTTTCACGCAGCTCGATGTTCCTGATAGGGAACGTCCCGGGTTACGTATGTAACCCTAGTTCCCTGAAGGAACGAGACGCTGCGTGTCGTTGCCATACTCCCAGCATTCCCTTGATCGACTTGCTTCAGACTTTTCCAGAAGCTGTCGCCATTGTGTTCATGGGTGTGCTTTATAGTTTCCTGGTCGATGACGTCACTCGTGACGTTCCGTCTCGCCGTTGGCTGATTCCATACTATGCTTCAAGACGCACAACGCTAGAAGCGTTCCCGCAGCGTTTTCACGCAGCGTCTCGTTCCTTCAGGGAACTAGGGTTACATACGTAACCCGGGACGTTTTTGGCTCAGCATGGTCACAGCAACAAAAAACATCAGGCAGTTCCGACAGCTCAGGGGCTTGTGCCAAATAATCTTTGATGTTGCATGTATGTTCCTCTCCAAGAGAACAAAGAGCGTTTGATATAGTGTGTGTGTATATATATATATATATACACACACACTTTATCAAGAACACTCTCTACAGAACACTGTGTTCCACTGAAGAGGATGAAGGTTTGAGAATAATGTGTTCATTCAATATTCAGAGGGAATGTAGTCAGCTTTTGTGATTAGGTGAGATTAAAGTATAAAACTTTTAGATGGTTGAACCCCCCCATTATACAGTACGTGAACATTAAGAACAGATTCTACAGACATATTCTTCAGCTTCTTCTGCCATCCTGTTACCATCAGGCTTGCAGAATCTGTTCTTCATGTCTTCATAACCGGGTAGTAACCAAAATATCCATGCAGGTCAGTACTGCATATAGATGCCAGCATGGAGGATGCATGATCCAAGCCTTGAGGGCTTGACACCACACCTTCTGAAATGTGGCACAAACATCAGAGCTGAAACCAGGTTAACACCACATGCTTTTGTTTCTGCCGACCGTGACCACACAAGAACCAGTCTGCACACCAAATACTCGTCAAGACTTTGACATCTTCAAAAGCCTTTTACTTTGAACCAAGCTAAGAGTGCAAGAACCTCAGCATGTACAGTAACAACAATAAAACATTGATTACTAGTTCAATGACATAATGTGCCCACATTAAAGAACATAAAACATGTTTAAAAGGAAGGAAACACTTTTTTAAACACGTGTCAAGTTCTTAGTGTCACGCCTGCCACCCAGAGTGCCTATGATAGCCAGCAGTGTGCACTCCTCCTGTCTTCTTTATCACATTATGAACTGCATATCCCATGACTCATTGCCTGGACTCATCGTGTGCTGCTGATTGCTTCCACCTGTGTATTATTATCTTGTTTATGTTCTCCATAAGCCCTGTGTGTTCAGTCATCCTTAGCAAAGTCTTGCTGCATGTTAGTATTACACTATATTTCTTAAACTCTGGCTTCCTTATCATGGTCTTGTTATTCTGTCTGTCTCTCTGGATCACCCTGTTTGCCTGTGCTTTGGGACCTTTTATTATTATCTAGAGTGGTTACCCTGTGGTTTTGACCTCATGCATGTTATATGGATTACAATCAAAGTTTGCGTTTGGATCTCCTACACAAACAGAAAATTCGCTTTTTACAGATCCAGCAGCAGAGTGTAAACCAACATGCAGAAGCTCAAAACCACAGGGTAATCAATCCAGATAATAATAAAAGGTCCAAGGCACAGGCAGGGAGACAGAACAAGGAAAGCAGTGATGGCTTTCTGAAATGCAGTGTAACACTAACATGCAACAAGACTTTGCAAAGAACGACTGAACACACAGGGCTTATATCAGAGACCATAAATGAGATGATAATAGCAGTTCACACACGATGAGTCAAGGCACTGAGACATGGTCAATTAAGTTCATTATGCAGTAAAGAAGACAGGATGAGTGCACTCTGTTCGCTATAGGCACTCCGGCTGGCAGGTGTACTTGTGACACTTAGAAAAATACTCTTTGCAAATTTGGTACAAACATACACTGCCTATCAAAAGTTTGGGATCGGTACGATTTTTTATGTTTTTAAAATAAGTCTCTTATGCTTAACAAGGCTGCATTTATTTGATTTAAAATACAAAAAAATGTAATATATTCATGTGATGCAAAGCTGAATTTTCAGCATTTATCTGAAATAGAAAGCTTTTGTAACATTATACAGTGCCGTTCAAAGGTTTAGGGTCAGAAGAAAAAAAAAAAGAAAAAAAAAAACTTTTATTCAGCAAGGATGCTTTAAATTGATCAAAAGTTACAGTAAAGGCATTTATAATGTTACAAAAGATTCTATTTCAAATAAATGAAATGAAACTTTCTATTCATCAAAGAATCCTGAAAAATCTTTTCAGCATTGATAATAACAGTAAATGTTTTTTGAGCATCAAATTAGCACATTAGAATGATTTCTGAAGGATCATATGACACTTAAGACTGTCATGATGTAATGAGTAATGATGCTGAAAATTTAGATTTGCATCACAGGGATAAACTATATTTTCAATTATACTCAAATAGAAAATTGTCTTTTAAAATTAATCTTTTAAATTGTCATAATATTTAACAATATTCCTGTTTTTTGTTGTTGTTGTTGTTTATTAAATAAATGCAGCCTTGGTGAGCATAAGAGACTTCTTTTAAAAGCATTACAAATCTTACAGATCCCAAACTTTTGAACCGCAGTGTACATCTAGGTTAAAGTTTACACGACCTTACACATTGTTGGTTCATTATTATTATTATTATTATTTAATTCAATGACTTCAGTTTTTGTTTTCTGTTTGTAGATGCTTAAGAAGTGATGTAGAGCTGAAATTCAGTGTGGTTTAATGCACTGATCTTGCTTTGAATCTCATAAGTGTCTCAAAGAAAGAAGTATAGGAGTCCTGATGCATTGATAATATAATAGTCAGACAATTTTTAAACCAAAGCAAGTCATAATTTTTTTATTGCTAAAATGAAAAATGAATCAAAAGCTCACTCAGGAGAATCTTCCAGTGAATAATAATTGAATTCAGAGGCATTCCTTTGAAAGATTACAGCAGTTCCCGTAAAAGACCCAAATATAAATTTCTATAATCTTCTCCATTCCTGTTATAGACAGACACTGCTTTAAAAAGCCTGGTGTTCCTCAAAAATGTATGTTTTAGTTTAAGAGTGTAGTTTAGTTCAGCATAAAAAGTATATTATCCTATAAATTAATAAAAATATTTTACGTGGTACCAACAAAAAACTGACTTTAATGCAGTGTTTACTTGGCAATTTACTCTGGCTTCACATTTAAAGTCAGGCACAACTAAGCATAATATTCAGCCCGTTCTCATCCCAAGGCATAATATAATGACGCTTTTGCCAAAGCGTCTATATCGAACGCGCATGGCACCCTTTAGCGTCAATATGAGACGCCGAAATATATGGGTCAGAAGGCGCCTCCTAGCGGTCTAACCCTAACCCTACACCATACCTAAACCTACCCATCTCTCTGGGTGTTATATTGACGCTAAAGGGTTCCATGGGCGTTGGATTTAGACGCTTTGTCAAAGTGTCAGAATATGATGCCTTGGGATGAGAATGCGTTGTAATATTTGACAGACTGAAAATCTTTCATATTGTGAACTGTGTACTTTGTGACATTTTGATTGCAGAAAATTCTACCTGGTAATTTCTGAACCTCAATATGCATGATGTTCAGAGGCACAGTAATAAGCCGACTGCTGCTTCATTGCAACCAAATCGAAAGATCCTCAAAACTAATCTGTTGGTAAATTAAAAATGCTGTTTTCTACAATCAGAAAGTAAACTAGATACTCTATAGGGAGTAGTAGTGGTTGTCTTAACTGCTTTGTGGTGTAGGCAAGACAGGATGCAGTTTTACTTGCTCATCTTCTCAGTGTGAACTTCACGTATACAGCTGTCATGCAGTAAGAAGCCACTTACTTCCTCATTCAGTAATGTGTCTGTCAGCTCCGCTAATCAGTGGTGAAGATGTATATAATGTAGGTGACATCTGTGAGGAATTAATTAAGTAGAAACGTAAGCATGAGTTCCCCATCGTCGTCACTCCGAGTTCCGTCGGATGACGACGATTGGGGTTTCGCTTAGAAGCCTATCAACTTCGAGCTTTACAAAACGAGCCAATGGCAAGAAACTGAGTTTTCTCTCACTAAAAGAGCTTGCGCGTGGCACGTCTTTTTAAAGATGTCTCGCCCGTGCACTTCAGGTTGCGGTAGACTGGTGTCAGCCTCTGATGGGCACGAGCGCTGTCTAGTGTGTTTGGGCATTGATCACGCTAGAGCAGCGCTCATGGATGACTCATGTTCTCTCTGCGGGAACATGACCATCGCGTCATTAAGGTCGAGACTCAATGAGCTCTCTAGAGCGAGAGTCCCCTCATCCACACCCCGATCTAATGTCTCCACGAGAGGCACTACTTCGGCTGGTGGCCAGGGTGACCTGAGGGTTACGGTGTGGCAGAACGCGCCGACTATGCGTCCGTGCGCCACGCCCCCCTCTTCAATGACGGTGCCCGCTAGCGTGTAGGGGATTCCCGCGGGTCTATCCTCGGATGCCCCGCGTGTTTCTTTCGGCGCTACAGAGGATGATGCGATGTCTATCGCAGCATCACAAGGCGGGCCGGAGTCATCTGGAAGTGATGACTCGTCACAGTTGCCACCTTCCGGTGTGCATACGGCTGTGTTCGAGTCTGATCCAGAGATGATGGCCATGCTTTCCCGGGCTTCCGCGAGCATCGGGTTAGAGTGGAATCCTCCGCCCTCTTCATAGCGCTCGCGGCTGGATGATTGGCCAACCCCAATCCGGCCGCGACCAACCCCAATACCTTTTTTCCCGGACGTGCATGATGAGATCTCGAAATCCTGGAAGACTCCCATGTCTTCTTGGGATCACTCGTTGATTTCATCCGCCTTTCCTCCCCTCGATGGGGCAGCTGCCCGTGGGTACACTGGGCCCCCCCCCCGGTTGAACGCTCTGTTGCGATACAACTGTGTCCTCAGAGTGCTTCTTCTCGTGGTGAGCCTAAGCACCCATCCAAAGCCTGTAGATTTTCGTCTACCCTGGTGGCGAAGTCTTACAGAGCGGCGGGACAGGCAGCTGCTTCTCTGCATGCCATGGCCACTCTGCAGGTCTATCAGGCCCAGATGCTAAAGGACATGCACGAGGGCAGGACAGACCCAGGGCTCTTTGATGAGCCGACCTTGCCCTCCAAGCGGTGAAGGTGACCGCACGCTCCCTGGGTTTGGTGATGTCCACTGCCGTGGTCCAGAAGAGACACCTATGGCTGAACCTGGCTGACATGCGGGATGCCGAGCGGTCCCGTCTGCTCGACACCCCCATGTCCCAGGCCGGCCTCTTCGGCGGTGCAGTCGAGGACTTTGCCCAACAGTTCTCGACTGCTCAGAAACAGACTGAGGCCATCAAGCACATCCTGCCCCGCCGGCCCGCTGCTGCCTCCACCCAGCCGACCGGGCAGGCTCCTCAGTCTGTTCGCCGCCGAGCGCGCCCTCCTGCGGCTCCCGCCCCTCCAGTCCGGCCCGAGCAGCAGCCTCCACCCGGGGCTGGTCGCGGAGGAAGCTGTAAGAAGGCGCCCCAGCCCTCTCCAGCCCTGCCCCCCGCTAAACGCCGGGCCAAGCGGCGCTCCTGAGACGGGCTGCTCAGGGATGATGGTCATTTCTCGGGAGATGGTTGCAGGACCACTCCTTCCCCCGGTGGAGGGCCGGGGGAGAATCTTTTGTTCTCCACCCCCCGCTGCTCACCCACGGGTGGGCAGCACCCTGATGTGGTTAAAGAAAGAAATTACATGTTCACCCCTGAGCTCACAGAGGTCTCGGACGACACGGTGCACCGCCCCTCAGCCGTGCTCCCCTCGTGCTCCTCTGTCCCAGAGTGGGCTGACAGTGCGTGCCGTCCCCGGACCGTATCGCCCTCAGCCACCTCTGTCGCCAGACCCCTGGCAGAGCAGGCCCCCGTGGAACGTTCGTCCTTCGCTGGCCTCCTCTGTCAGGCCGCGGCTAATGACCGTGCCCCCACACCGGGCCGCTATGCCGTCCACGTCCACGTCCGGGCCGGTCATCCTGCCTCGCTGCCCCACCGACGGAACGTCTGTGGTTCGCATGACCCCGCTGGTGCAGTTCTTGGGAGCCTGGTTAGAGCTCCCCCATCTGTCCCGCTGGGTCACCCGAACTATCAGGCTCGGCTATGCGATTCAGTTCGCGCGGTCTCCTCCCCGCTTCAGGGGAGTCCGCTCCACTTTGGTCGGTGGCAATGCCCCCATCATGAGAGCAGAGATTGCTACCCTGCTGGTGAAGGGTGCAATCGAGACTGTCCCTCCAGCCGAAATGAGGTCCGGCTTCTACAGCCCCTACTTCATTGTTCCGAAGAAAACCGGTGGGTTACGGCCAATCCTGGACCTGCGCGTGCTGAACCGTTCCCCTTCACAGGATGCCGTTCAAGATGTTCACTGCCAAACGCATTTTCGAATGTGTGCGGCCCCAGGATTGGTTTGCAGCGATCGACCTGAAGGACGCCTACTTTCATGTCTCCATTATTCCTCGACACAGACCGTTTCTACGGTTTGCTTTCGAGGGGCAGGCATACCAGTACGTGGTTCTCCCATTCGGGCTAGCCCTGTCTCCTCGCGTCTTCACGAAGGTCGTCGAGGCAGCCCTTGTTCCCCTTCGGGAACACGGGGTTCGCATCCTGAACTATCTCGACGACTGGCTTATCCTAGCTCACTCTTGAGACCAGGTTTGCGAACACAGGGACCTAGTGCTCCGGCACTTAGCCCGTTTGGGCCTTCGGGTCAACTGGGAGAAGAGCAAACATTTCCCCGTGCAGAGGATCTCTTTTCTCGGTATGGACATTGACTCGGTCGCCATGTCCGCGCAGCTTACGAGCGAGCGCGCACAGTCACTGCTGACTTGTCTTCGACAGTTTGAGGGCAAGAGCGCGGTTCCACTGAAACTTTTTCAGAGGCTCCTGGGGCCGGTGTCCCCCTGGAACGAGCTTCCCGGCATGTTGTTGTGTCAACAGATGCCTCCACCATGGGCTGGGGTGCCATGTGCAATGGACATGCGGCCGCGGGCTCCTGGACAGGACCCCACCGTCTTTGGCATGTCAATTGCCTCGAATTGCTGACAGTACGTCTTGCTCTGCACCGCTTTCGAGCGCTGCTCAAGGGTCAACGCGTACTAGTCAGGTCAGACAATACCGCCACTGTAGCGTACATCAACCATCAAGGTGGTCTATGCTCCCGCCGTATGTCGCAACTCGCCCGCCACCTCCTCATATGGAGTCAGAAGCATCTGAGGTCGCTGCGAGCCATTTATATTCCCGGAGCCCTGAACTGTGCAGCCGACGAGCTGTCACGGCTTCAGCCCCTCCCTGGAGAATGGCGACTCCATCCCCAGTCAGTTCAGCTGATTTGGGACCAGTTCGGGGACGCACAGATAGATCTGTTTACCTCTCACGACTCGACCTATTGCGCCCTGTTTTATTCCCTGACCGAGGGCACACTCGGCACGGATGCACTGGCGCACAGCTGGCCGCGGGGTCGCAAATATGCGTTCCCCCCAGTGAGCCTTCTTGCGCAGACCTTGTGCAAGGTCAGGGAGGACGAAGAGCAGGTCATTATGGTCGCGCCGTACTGGCCCACCCGGACCCGGTTCTCCGAACTCGTACTCCTCGCGACAGCACCTCCCTGGCCAATCCCTCTGAGGAAGGACCTCCTTTCCCTATGGCTCCTTCGTCCCGATCTATGGAACCTCCACGTGTGGCTCCTGGACGGGACGAGGCAGGTTTGAGTACCCTACCACCAGCGGTGGTGGCTACCATCACTTCCGCTAGAGCGTCATCTACCCGACACGCCTATGCGTTGAAGTGGAACCTCTTCGTTAACTGGTGCTCTTCTCGCCGAGAAGACCCCCGGAGATGCTCGATCAGTGTTGTGCTTTCCTTCCTTCAAGCAGGGTTGGAGCGAAGGCTGTCTCCCTCCACCCTCAAGGTATATGTTGCCGCTATTGCCGCACACCATGATACGGTAGAAGGTAAGTCTGTGGGGAAGCACGACCTGATCGTCAGGTTCCTGAGAGGAGCGAGGAGACTGTATCCTCCTCGCCCTACTCTCGTTCCCTCTTGGGACCTCGCAATGGTTCTAACTGCCCTTTGAGCCTTTGCAGTCAGTGTAGCTAAAGTTCCTGTCAATGAAGACAGCACTCCTGACTGCACTGGCCTCCATCAAGAGGGTAGGGGACCTGCACGCATTCTCCGTTGACGAAACGTGCCTGGAATTCGGGCCGGCTTACTCTCACGTGATCCTGAGACCCCAGCCTGGATATGTGCCCACGGTTCCCACCACTCCCCTCCGGGACCAGGTGGTGAACCTGCAAGCGCTGCCCCTGGAGGAGGCAGACCCAGCCTTTTTACATTTACATTTATTCATTTAGCTGACGCTTTTATCCAAAGCGACTTACACAATTGCTATATGTCAGAGGTCGCACGTCTCTGGAGCAACTAGGGGTTAAGTGTCTTGCTCAGGGACACATTGGTGTCTCACAGTGGATTCGAACCCGGGTCTCTCACACCACAGGCATGTGTCTTATCCACTGCACCATCACCACCCCATGCCTTGGCCTTGGCACTGCCCCCATGCACTGGCCTTGGCACTGCTCTGTCCAGTACGTGCTCTCCGCACCTATGTAGACAGAACGCAGTGTTTCAGTACCTCAGACCAGCTCTATGTCTGTTATGGTGGGAAGCTGAAGGGAAAGGCTCTCTCCAAACAAAGGTTGTCTCACTGGATAGTGGACGCCATTGCTTTGGCATACCAGCAGCGAGGTCGACCGTGCCCCCTTGGTGTGACTGCCCACTCCACCCGGAGTGTGGCGTCCTCTTGGGCTCTAGCGCATGGCACCTCGCTAACAGACATCTGCAGATCTGCAGGCTGGGCGACACCGAACACATTAGCCAGATTCTACAATCTCCGAGTGGAGCCTGTGTCCTCTCATGTACTCGCTTCAACCAGCTAGTACCGGACCCGCTCAGGTGTCTTCGCTTGCTCGCCATTCCACTCCACGGACTGGATACGTGCGATATTTCCTCAGGTGAGCTTCCCCATAAGCCCTGAGTTCCTCCAGCAGCTTGAAGGTGGCGTGATTGGACTGGTAACCCCAATCGTCGTCATCCGACGGAACTCGGAGTGACAACGATGGGGAACGTCTCGGTTACGTATGTAACCCTCGTTCCCCGAGTGGGGAACGGAGACGTTCCGTCTGTCTGCCACTTTCCGCTGTACCGCTGGGTAACAGTAAGTTCAGTCTTGGCTCCTCAGCGAGGAAACATAGCCTGCATTTTGCCGGCATCCTCCTTTTATACCCACAAGGTGGGGCGGAGTTACGCTATGCAAATTGGCATTTTCTTGCCATTGGCTCGTTTTGTAAAGCTCGAAGTTGACAGGCTTCTAAGCGAAACCCCAATCGTCGTCATCCGACGGAACGTCTCCGTTCCCCACTCGGGGAACGAGGGTTACACACGTAACCGAGACGTTATATCTTTCTCCAGTATTCAGAGTCACATGATCCTGATATGCTTATTTAGTGCTCATCATCACAGTTGAAAATGGTGGTTGTTTAAACAATTTGTGGAAACCGTAATACATCTCTTTTAGGATTCTTTGATGAATTTAAAGTTCAAAAGAGCAGCATTTTACTTTAAATAGAATTATTTTGTAATAGTGCAAAATACTTTGATCTGGCTTTTGATCAATTTAATGCATCCTTGCTGAATAAAAGTATTAATCAAAATAACCAAAATCTTACTGACCCAGAACTTTTGAATGGTATAATTTTTTATGAAAAAATCCAGTTAATATGCTACAGTATGCTTGTTGGTTTTGGTTCTTAAAAATCAGATTATTATAAATGTTGTTAAAGGGGCCCTGTTATGCTTTTCCACTTTTGTTAGTATGTAATGTTGCTGTTAGAGCATAAAAAAAAAGATCTGCAAGGTTACAAAGCTCAAAGTCTGCTCCAAAGGGAGATATTTTATTTAACAGAATTCACTTTTCAAGAACTACAACGAAAGGCTCATTTGGACTACAACACGATTTTTCCGGATCTTATGAAGTCACAATGTTACTAATTTAAATAATCCCTGCCTACAGAATAAGCAAAAAAGGGGACAAGGCCTGGCTGATCTGCATTAGAGAAGACAGTGTTGCGTCTATATCAGATAGATTTTTTCCATCCCATTTCCAAAACTCATTTGTTTGACCTTCCTAAGGCTGACAAACTTTGAGTGGTTCAAATTTATTTAAAACGCTGTTCCTGATCATTATAACCCCAATGTTTATCTGTGCGCTGCACATTTTATGGAGTACAGCTTTTTTGTTGTTGCTTTTGTAAGATGGTTCAGCGCTCCTTAGGAAATGTAACCATGCTTTTGTTACCGATAACTGTTTAGTTTTCCAACAAATATCACAATTAAATGGTGGATAACACTGTATCTATAATGTATAAGAAACGTACAAAAAACATACCACTCAAACGTCCTGTGAAATCCATGCTTGCAAAGTCTGTGCATGAAATCCGTTCTGCACGATCCTCTTGTTTGTTAACATTGTCAGGGTCTGAATCGGGCTCGAATTGGTTTGAAATTGACGCAATCCTCAATATTTACGCTAGAGAAGAACTCGCAGTTATGGAGGGGTGGAACAATTCCTGAACAAGCGCTACACAGTGCCAATTACAACTAACTAGGCCAGCTAACCAATCACAGCACATTTCTTATTTCGGAAGGAGGGGCTTCATCGGCGTGTTCAAGCAAGATTGGGGAGATAATAGGAGCTGTAATAATGTAAAATATGTGAAATAGAATGTGTTTTTTGAACAATCAAGCATGAAAACATATTTTAGTACACCCACAAAACTAAATCAAGACTTTTTAAAAGGGCATAATAGGATCCATAATTGGATAATAGGATTCAGAATTGGACTAGCATAATAGTATAGTGCAGTGGAGTATAGTAAAGTGGAGAAGCAGAATTGTTGAGGAACTACAGGAAGGTCAGTATCTCTGGTACCTGCTGTGTTGGAGGTTACTGGGCGGGCAGCTCCATCACACTTGGTCTCGCAGAGGAAATCATCGATGGAAGGGCTCAGCAAGGGACGGCTCTCTTGTTGCTCGCTCACCAGCTGAAAAATCAAGCAAAAGAGTGCAATGAGATCTACATTAATGCACTTGGCCTCCTGTTCTCCTATTGCTTGAGTTGCAGCCAGCCTCCATTGCGCCATGACCATCTCGGCATGTGATAGGTAACGCTGGTAGTCACTACCCTTACAGCTCCTGCCTATTTACAGGACTGAGACGACAATTCTCACCTTGCCCCCCTCTGACAAACCTGGGGATGTTTCTCTCTCCCTTTATCACTTAAACAGAGAGAAAGCAGACCAGTAAAATTACAAATAGTACGTGTTGTGCTTGCTTTTCTAGAGGTCCTAGTCCTATTGTGGATGAATGTAATTATGACAAGGTGTGAGACTTTCTTTATAAAGCCCCCATCAGTGTACTATGTGACAGAATGTGTGTATACGTTCTCTTGAGAGACTGGCAAAGAGGTGGCCTTGTGTCTAACAGAAAGGAAAAAACACATCAATCATCATCTGGTTGTTCTCATAGTGTTCATTCAGCCATGCCACAGACTCATCGGAGCAGAACACTTTTGTGGGCAGTGCATGGCTACAGCATATCTGCATTTCTTTTAAACCTCATCTACTGCTCTTTTGAAAATACAATTCTTAAGTCATTACAAAGACACGCATTTGCAACATTAAAGAGGTTCCTGATGCTTAATCTGTGTGCTCAATGTGGATAAATTCATTATTTTCTTACTACATATTGCACATGGTAAATATTTTTTTGGTTATTTGTGTGTCCGTATAGGTTTGCATCAGAGGCGTTGCTAGACTCTTTTCAAACTTCTGTCTAGTCTATTTCTTGGTTTTGTGACAGAGCCCTGGACACTCCTGTTTTGTCTTGTCTGTGTGCCTTGTTTTATGTGCTTTCATGTCATGTTTCATGCTCATGTGTTTGTCACGTTTGGTGTGAGCACATGAATTGTCATGTTTCCTTGCACCATATGTGCTCTAATTGTTTACATGATTTAAGACACAAATGAAGTAAATGTTTTTCTCCAAAACACATTGGGAACAATTATTTGCCCCCTTTTATTAAAAGTTGTATCAGTGATTTTAGGCCCAAAAATAAATGATCACATTCATCTAATCTTTCCTAACGATCCGCTAGCTGCCCGCCCCATAAGCATGCCGTAAAAAAAAAACGCGTCTCTGTAAGCAGCCTAGGCTCTGAGATCTGCACACAAAAACAATTGGGTACAACCACCAATTAAAAACCAAAATAAACAGTGTTTCAACCAATTACCGACAGGGGCGGATGTTGCTCCGACTTCGCGTCCAGCCGTGCACGAGCTCAAAACCTCACAACACCCGCCCCTGTCGGTGATTGGTTGGAACACTGTTTGTTTTGGTTTTGAGTGGTGGTTGTACCCATTTGTTTTTGTGTGCAGATCTCAAAGCCTAGGCTGCCTACAGAGACGCGTTTTTTTTTTGACAGCCTTAGGAAAGATTAGATGAATGTGATCATTTATTTTTGGGCCTGAAATCACTGATACAACCTTTAAATACTTTTTGCAGCCTCCTTTTTCCAAGATAACAGCTCTGAGTCTTCTCCTATAATGCCTGATGAGTTTGGAGAACACCTGAGAAGTGATCAGAGACCATTCCTCCGTGCAGAATCTCTCCAGATCCTTCAGATTCCCAGATCCATGTCGGCGCTTCTCTTCAGTTCAGCCCACTCATTTTCTATAGAGTTCAGGTCTGGGTACTGGGATGGCCATTACAATGTTTGTATTTGTGTTTCGAAGGTCAAAATCACTAAACATGCTGTGAACGAATAGAATAGATACAGCTAATGATTAAAAACTAAACTATTATTGTAGCTTCTGCCTGTTTGCTAATTAGATTGTAAAGCTACAGTTTGAGGTTGGTAATATTTTTAAGAATTCTCTTATGCTCACCATGCTGCATTTATTTGATAAAAAATTCAGAATAAACATAGTGAAATATTCTTGGGCTACACTTCAAAATAACCTTTTTTTTTCTATTTTAATACATTTTAAAATGTAATTTATTGCTGTATTGGTAAAGCTGTGTTTACTGAATTTTGTCACTGTCACATGATCCTTCAGAAATAATTCTATCTTGATTTGGTGCTCAATAAACATTTCTTATTATTATCAATATTGAAAATAGTGGGCTGCCTAATATTTTTTTGTGGAAACTAATACATTCACACATTTCAATATTTGATGAATAGAACGTTTTTAAAATAGAAATCATTACAAATGTCTTTACTGTTGCTTTTTATCAAATTAATGCATCCTTGCTGAATAAAATAATTGATTGATTTAATAAACTGTAAAAATCGTATTCACCCCACACATTTGAACAGTAGTGTATGTGTACTGCAGCTTACAGTTAAAAATTAGGTTGTAGATAATAAATTGAACTGATGAAAGCATTTGTAGCACAGTTGGATAAATGCTAATCAACTGTTTTCAAAAGAATGTAAACATGCTTCTCTAAAAGTCACATGAATTGAAAGCTTTGATGCTGTTTTTTTGCAAACAATTTACCTGGGGTGAGAACCCCGTTAGGCACCCCTAGAAACAAGGACACTTTTTTCATTATTGAGGAGCCTGATGTGCCCCAGTATGGATGAAGCTCTGAACATCCCTGGTTTGCATGTTGCTGACACGTTTCCTGGAAATAGAGGGCTGTATCATCAAAACGCTGCTAGTTGTAAAACAGCACACATGTAATTTCATGTCACATTCACATGTCCTGTATGGACTTAACAACAACAGATGCTTCAAGCAACGCTGCCTAAATTGTAGACTGTTGCATGTTTTTCATTTAATGCAAACTGAAAAGAACTATAAATTAAAAACTCTGACCTTATCAAGACTGGGTTAATTAAAGGTTCCTCAGGATAAAGGTTTTAATAAAGGTTTTCCCTCGGATTTATTTTTAATTTGTCCGGGGCTTAAATAAGACCATAGAGACAAAAAGTCCAGCAGGAATTAAGTTAGAGATGGACATAGAAAAACAATTGAATTAATACAAATTTAAATAATGGATAATACCTCTCTGAGCAAATACTATCTGTGCTTAGCAATTTTCTGGTGTATCTATATATTCAAACTAGCGACTGGTTTGTGATCTCTACGTACAGTAGCTTGACAGCTTTGAAATAAATACTGAATATTCATGAATAACACAAGCAGTGTATGTTGGCCAGAGCTCTTGGGAGAACATTCCTGTTGTGAGAGTCTGTGCCAGAATGCTGACCCAGCAGTCTTAATTGGGTTGGACAGAGAAGACTCTGGCTCTCCTGGTGTCAGGGAGGAGATTTATTCCTTCACTGGCTGGAATGCCCGATGTTACCCAAGCTGAACTCCTGCTGTTACAACACCTTGTACATTTTTTATGAAAGGGAAGAAAATTATGGCACTCTGTCTTCTGTTGTCTTTGCCTTCTTTCGCATGCATAAAGTTCAGTTTGCTGATCAGCACGCATTTGAAGATTTTGAAGTGTCAGGCTGGGTTATATAACAGCATCTACTCTTCTGATGTTTTATCACTAGGTGAGCTGGATTTGGAGCTTACTTTTATTTTCCCCCTCTAAGCCTTATTATAAAAGCATAACTTCCTCCCTTGAGAATGCCAGCAGAAAAAGGGCCATAATGAGAGGGGGAGAAATATTTTGTAAATTTTTAAGGCTCTGTTTAAAACAGGCACACATTGGTTGCTGACATAAATAGGAATTATTAGGGGACAAAGCTCATTCTTGTTATTGGAGCAGATAACTAGTCACACTGCACAACAATTTGACTATAGCAATCTGGCTGAAAGAGAATTTGACCGGCTGCTCTGTCTGTGAGAAGGAAACACGTCTGGTGTGTCTTCAGTCAAAGGGGCATTCAGTAGTTTGGTGCTAAATTAAAACGTTTTACACATTAAGAATTAAGAGTTTTTGTGAAGAGTATGGTGCACACTCACATGAGATCAATACGTTTTTTAATTATCATAATTAAATTAAATTATTATGACAATGTATTTCGCCATGACGTGATCAAGCTACGTTGGAGAGAATCCTCACGCCCGTTGGCTGCCGTCTCTGTACGCTTAACGTTGGCCTAATACTTTGTTAATGGTAATGGAAATAATAATTTGGTAATTGCTAATTTGGCTTCGAAGAGCGAAAATAAGAAAGTGAAACAAACGTATTATCATGCTTTGCCAGAAAAGACAATGGGAAAATGCGTAGCGTTACCTGTAGGCCTACTGATTGATTGATTCACCTGTAGACGCAGTAACAGAAGATGACTTTGTATGTTCCAAGGTGGAAAGATTCGACGATGAAGACAATCAAGAGTAGTAATGACCAAGTAGTTCTTGTTGTTGGACAGGAGGTAATGAAATAATTTTTTTGTTTGTAAACCGCGCTCTCTAAAACTCCTTAGTAGCCTATCCGTGTAACATTAAACTCATCGATCATGCCGATTCACGTCGATACATGGCAGTCCAGCGTGAAAGATAGCTAAAGAATTAATGCAGATTTTGTTAAACACGATTGCAGATTCTGAAAGTACTGTATATAGATATGATCAACTTTGCCATCCATTTCAAATGATCGTTTCCACCACATATTAATTTCATACAAAACTTCTGCGCATGTGCAGTAAATAAAATAAAATAAAATAACTCGGCTCGAACATGCCATGGCAGTTATTGCATGGACGGAGCAAGAACAAGTGTCTAAAATACATGCACACAGTTCAATTAAATGGTAAAGCTTGCCCCCTTTAACAATACAGTTAAAGTAAATGTACGAAGAAAACTTTGTACAAAGCTGAAAAAAAAAACTCAACAACAGTGAAATAAGATCGCATATTATCTGTCAATCAGATGAATGTAAAGTGTAGTTCGTTATTAACAGTGGGCTCCCAGCACATTTTCGGTAGAACGAAAAAAAAATATATACAATTTAATTTAACATGTTAACCACACCCCACTTATTTATTTATTTATTTTTACTGGCACTTTTTATTCATACTAAATCTCTCTTTTTTTATCAGACCTCTCACTTAACCCTCTTTGCTTTCAATTATGAAATGATTCAAATGAAAACATTCGTTCATTCATGATCTTACCTAGCCTGGATGCCAGCCCGAACCCCGCCCACAACATTTTTGGGTCGGTGAAAAATGTTTTGGTTGGTCGGGTCTGAATAGAATATGAGTATGACGAAGTCAGGCTAGATCTTACCTGTACTTACTTTCAAAATTAGTAATAAAACAATCTCTCTTGACAACTGGGAAAGTTTTACTTAGCATAAGTTACCATCAAACACTACAATTTATGAGTTTAATATCATGTTTTGCTCCAAAATCACAATACATGTCAGTCTTGTTTGAAATTACTTCTGTGGTTTCATGTTGCTTCTTAACACAGAGTGAGAATATATTATTTTGTTAAAGGGGTCATGACATGGTTTTTTGTTTTGTTTTATTATGTTCCCTTAGGTGCAATTGTAGTATTACTATAGTTTTTTGTACAAAAAACTTTAAAAATCTATTTATTTATGACCTTTTCCCACCCTGTTTCTCACCTCTGATTCAAACAGTCTGTTTTTGAGGTGTTTCCCCTTTAAGAGTTCAGTGTTAACGCCCACTGTTGTGATTGGCTAATGTCAGTGCTGCGTATGCATAAATTATTGACGTTAATCATTTTGTATCACATGTAGACTACACAATGCTCCACCATGTGAAACTTCGGTCTTTTACCATCGTGTCAATTCTCAATTGATTTTGATTCAAATGCGCGAGGGAGGGAGAGAGAGAGAGAGCAAGACAGTTTGAAGGCGCGCGCGTGGCCGGGGCTCTCTCTCTCTCTGCTAGTTCTTTCAGTAACATGCCCTGTCACACTCATCTGATCACTCACCGTTCAAATAAAGCTTTGGCGGGCTGCATATGCTGCAAATAAACTGCATCCGACTGCTTTCCCTGACTATGAAACTTGCAGGAAGTTTTATTAGTACATTGATCTCTTATATACCCAAAGATCAAGGCAAATTTGGTTTCTCATGTCATGACCCCTTTAAATTCTATGATACAAGCTATGTTGATGAGCATTGCATTAAAGGGTTAGTTTAACCCAAAAATTAAAATTAGCCCATGATTTACTCACCTCAAGTCCTTCTAGGTGTATGACATTCTTCTTTCAGACAAATACAATCAGAGTTATATTAAAAAATGTCCGGCTCTTCCAAGCTTTATAATTTGAGTGAATGGCTGGAAAAAATCTAAAATAACTAGCTTCCACCAGACGACTGTATGCATACTACGCAATTCGACTTGTGCCACAATAACCGTGGTGCATGTATGACATAGGATGTAGGAGTATCGTAAGCTTAGACACCTCTCGCGGTCAGGGGTAAGTATTCCACCGTAAATCGATGCGTACGGCTGTCTGGCAGTTTATAAAGTTTTAAATATGGCTGCCGTCGTATCATCCAGGTGGATGCTACACATTGGTGGTGGTTGAGGAGATTCCCCCCTACCATATGTGAAGCGCTTTGAGTACCTTGAAAAGCGCTATATAAATGTAATGAATTATTATTATTATTAATAATAATAATAATAATAATAATAATAATTCGTTACATTTATATAGCGCTTTATCTGAGACCTCAAAGCGCTTTACAAGGAAGGGGGGAATCTCCTCAACCACCACCAATTAAATATGGGTATTTTCCTTACACAAACGCATGGCTTCACTTCAGAAGGCCTTTATTATCCCCCTGGAGTAAAAGTGGAGCACTTTTATCATGGATGGATGCACTTTTTTGGGCTTCAAATTTTCTCCAGCCATTCGCTGCCATTATAAAGTTTGGAGGAGTCAGGAAATTTTTTAATATAACTCTGATTGTATTTGTCTGAATAATATATATTATAAGAATATATATTAGACAGATATATTATCACTGTCATCTGTTTGTCTTCATGTTTAATCAGTCAAATCAGGTATGACTCGACTCGGTACGGCACGGTTCGATTTGCTTTAGCTTGGTTGCTTTTCCACTGCAGTTAGTACCGGTTCAAAGTGGGTGGGACTGATCGTTATAGTTGCGCAACTCCTCGGCAACCAACAAAGGAAGGACTGCACCTCATCCACTAACCACGATTCAGCCATTTCTTTTTTTCATCTTCTTTTTTCAAGCAAGTATTTTAAAAAATGGGGGCTGCTGTCAACTGGCTATTTAAATCTAGCGGGTTTAGTGTCTCGTGTCGCAAATACAGTGTGGTAGTGACGATTCTGTCTGACCAATCAGTGATCTGCAGTGTTTTCACGTCACATTTTAGTATCGGTACGGTACGCTTGGAACCTCAACAGACCAGGTACCATTTAAAGGTATGAATCGGTATGTACTGGCTTTCCAGTTTAAATGAAACAGATGACGTGATTGTTTAGCGCTCCATTTCGCTATCACCTCCCCATTTTGGGTAAAAATAGAAAAATAATACTAAAGTACTTTGATCTCTAGAGGGTCCAACACATCTGATAGTTTCTGGGATACTGATAACTACACTGAACAAAATTTTAAACGCAACACTTTTGGTTTTGCCCCCATTTTTCATGAGCTGAACTCAAAGATCTGAGACTTTTTCTATGTACACAAAAGGCCTATTTCTCTCAAATATTGTTCACAAATCAGTCTAAATCTGTTTTAGTGAGCTCTTCTCCTTTGCAGAGATAATCCATCCACCTCACAGGTGTGGCATATCAAGATGCTGATATAATTTTGTTCAGTGTAGGATAAACAGCCAAAACCTGTGTTTTCAATTGAAGCACTGTGTTATACTACCGGTCACAATTGTGACCGTTAACAAATTTACACGTCGAGCAAAATATATATGCAGGAGTATAATTCTCAAAATATATCAGTAGTAGGCCTAGACCCTTTAAAGAATATATGTACAAAATATGATAGTTCTATCTGTTAATTAAGATGTTTTACATTCTACTTTTTGTAGTAGTCTGAGGAAGACATCTTCTTCTAGATGTGCAAGCAAGAAGTACACTGATCTGGTCATGTGACCTTTCACAATAGTCACATGACATTAATAGATTTTAATCAAGACAATCTATTTTTTTCATTTAAAAGTTGAATTTCTTGCCCAAAGCCAATGACACAATTTTTAGAGCTTCCAGAAATAAGAAAAAAGATGCGGTCACAATTGTGACCGGTGGGATAAGTAAAAGATTGAAGTGTGTTATACAAGTGTGAGGCTCCCTATAAATTCAAACAATGAATATTGCAACATAAAATTCAGCCAAGACTTGAACATCAAGGCCACATATTTTGCCTTTAATCAGGATTTGATTATTAATGTAATACTGTACAATTTTCTATTCTTAGATTCATATTGCTTCTGTCCCATCTTGCTATGATTCTCAATAGCTTTTATAGCAACTACATTTGGCCCCATGAATAGGAAATGAAGCGAGCATGCCATAGTTACGTATTCTACATGTATTAATGTCTTCAAGCCATGCAATGTATATAGGTAGGCTAGCCGTTTATTTCGAAACATAATTAACCAAGGGGCAAAACAACACAAAAAACTTCAAATGTGATTTTACTGAACATAAGAACTACATACTTGTGTAAATGCCCCAATAAAAGTAGGCATTGAATAAACAACCACTAATATAAGATGATCGCTGTGCCCAGTGAAAGGTGATTTCTACCCCCCGGGAATACGATTTCTACCAAGGGGGAAAGGCACTACATCACCATGCATCTGTTGTTCACTCGTTATTGCGGTGCATTGTGGGATTGACTGAGCGCACTCTAACGTTCACTATGGTTTTGGACACCACTACAAATGGCTGTCCCCTGTCATGATTGGATCCTGGAAGTCCTATATAGCTTTAGCCAAGCAGCATGTCATGCCACTCTGCGATCTACACATTGGCTTATGTTACGTTTGGGCTTGTTCGAGACCACCTGCTCTAAATAAAGATTTGCAATCTTTGGTTTACAAAGTTACAAACAATTTAATATAAATATATATATAAAAAATACTTATTTATAGTATAGTTATAAAGGTATAGTTTGGTCTCAAACTGAAACAAAGATGCTATTTGAGACCTTTCAATGATAATGACACAATTCTATCTGTTATGTACGATGAATCGTACATCACATCTAAGCTTTAAAACCGACACCTATTTTGTGTCTAGTTTAACATTAGCTAGGCTAAATGTTAAGTGGTTGTTAAGTAACATGATAACTTTGCTGTATCCACATTTTGTATTGTATTGTAAAACAGAATAAACTCACTAATTGGTAATGTAAGAAAAAATATGTTGATGGACTTCTTATTATATAAAATGTATACCCCCCCCCCCCCCCCCAGTTCTTCTCAGCTATATGCTTTATCAAAGCATGCATTCAGAGGGCATTTCCTGCATTATGTCATGGAAAACTTCAACTAATTGTGTCACGTGGGCTTAGCTCCTGGTGGTAACTCCAAGATATTGTTGTCAAGGGAACCTGGAACCAGTTTAGCTGGCGGGAGTCTTAAGGGGGAGAGTTAGGGAGGCTAGCTGAGGGAGGTAAAAGCTCAAGTGAGGCAATTATTAGTGTTATAAATAACAGCATGAATGAACACAACTGCATTATGTTTGAAGAAATTATTTTCAGAGATATTTGGCTGTAAAAGTCATACCTTGTTAAAAACCTATTCTATTTTATCTCTAGTGATAAATTGTGTGGGGGGCCTATATTAACTGTATAATTAATATGCTATTTAAACCGAAAATGTTTATGAAACACCAGCATGGTTGTTTATTTGAACAAATATATAAAAAAAAACATTTAAAAGTTTAAATAAGGACACCTGGTTCTCGCAATGACGAAGTGTTTTCAATCAAGTAAAAAGAAAACTGTTTTCTATTATTCAATATATGTCATTCGCAAAGTGTGTTTGGCTAATTATAAAATCTTTCTCTTCAGATAAAGATTCTAGCCGATAAGTTCTTAAATTTTCTTGAAGTGGCGGCAGGTGTTTAATACACAGTATTAAATTGGTTAGGGACACAGAGTATAAGAAGTGATAATTTCTCAACTGAACATTATGCAGGTTTTTTTATTTTTTTAATTTTTTTTATATATCTATAAATACCCTACTATAACCGAATGACATGCATCCAAATAAACTTTGCTGATGAAATCAACTTTTAATTCAGGCATTAGTGGTTTTACAAGACTGAAGTTACTACAGGTTCCACATTGTGTTAAATAGGTCAGTATTGATCTGATAATACTCTGGCATCAGTATTGACAAGACTTTACACAGAGGAACAATGCTGTGCTTCACATGCCATGTTCGATCTCACCTGATTTGAAAATGAACTAACCTTCACGCTATTATGGACAAAGCAAAGGAGTGCAGTTGACTTCAGGTCACTGATCTATTGATTCTTGACTGATTACAAAACGAACTACTAAATGCTTTGCAAAGGTATATTTGAATTATCTGTCATTTAGTGACTGGTGAAACAAGAGTGGATGCTTTGTGCCAGTTAAATGCTAAAAATGCTTAGTTTAGCGCAATTATTATTGAATAGTTCCGAATCTGTATGGCATCAATATAACACACAGACTTATACTACACAGATGACAGCTACACATACCAAACCAAAAGATTTAAACACAGAATGAGCCACAAACCACACAGGCAACAACAAGATGAGCTATAAAGCTATACGACACTAGACTCATATCAACCACTAAAGAGCAAGGACATTTATTTTGCCAGAAAGGTTCCAGCGTCAAATAAATAATTTGAAATGATTGTTAAGTGAAGTGAATTTAGACATGATAACAAAGTGCAAGATGAAAAATGGATGTTCATTTTGGGATTTGGAACATTAGGCTATTAGTTATTTGATGACTGCAATGGCAATCAAAATGTGTGGAAAATAGTGGATGTAGGTGGAAATGATGCACAATTAAAATATAGTCTGATACATTACTGATATACTGTACATTGCTATGTAAAATATTTGTAAAATAACATTAAATATATCAAATTGAACGGCTTATTAGGGTATATTACAATTTAGAAGCATGTGGTTAAGTCTTTCCCTATATTTACAGCTTAAGTATGTGATCTATATTGTGGTTGTGGTGTAAAATTCTTGACCATCACTAAATATTTAAGGCTACGATTTAAATTCATGTGTCCCATGTGTCCATCTAAAATTATAATTTCTATTGTCCCCATTCTATTGCCAGTGACAAGCCTTGCCTGATGTGAAAAGCTAAATTTTATACCCCACAGAGCTGCTCTGAAATAAAAAAAAAATCCAGTGTTAGCTGTTGTGTTGTCGGTTCGACATTTATGATGGCAGTTTTTTATTTAGGCTAAATGGTAGAGGTTAGACATGTGACGGTCAAAGCCTTGCCATTGGTTATCATCATCATTTCACTCTTGCGGTAGCTGCAGTAGTTCTGCCCACCTTGTTTGTCACCGTGAGGAGGGGTTTGCCTTCTGAGGACGCCTTATTGGGTATCTCCTTCAGGACCATGGCAACGGTCTTATCTGCAGCCCTAGAGTCTTTCCCCTACAACAGTGAAATCAACAATGCCTTGTGTCAGGACAGAATATTTAGATATTCCAAGTATTATTCGTTCTATGGTGCTTAAAGGCTCAAAGATTTATATTCTAAAATAATATGATCACACTGATTGTCAACAACACAACAAAAGGAAACACTGCCTAAAGCCACACATGAAACAGCTGTGGAATGACAGTATATTCTTTTTCACGTCACCCTGGGTTTAACTTTGCGTGATGGAGAGCCACCGCAGTCATGCAAGTGATAAGAGTGGCTGTTGTCAACTGCTTTTATCTGAACTACAGAGACAGACATATGGCCAGTCTGAACAGTTAGTCACTTCAGGATTCAACCACTGCCTCCCCTGGGGAAGAAGGCACCCTATTGCTCCAAGGACAAGTTACATAATGGGTTAAATTGAATTGGACAGCTCTGTTCAGCTTGGCTAAATTCGCACTGAGTAAATGTAGTGTCCAGTGAATTTATTACATTGAGGACACTTACAGTTGTGCTCAAATGTTTACATACACATTGCAGAATCCGTAAAATGTTACAGTAATTATTTTAACAAAATAAGAGGGATCATACAAAATGCATGTTATCCTTTATTTAGTACTGTCCTGGATAGGATATTTTACATAAAATATATTTACATATAGTCTACAAGACAAAAAAATAACTGCATTTATACAAATGACCTCGTTCAAAAGTTGAATATTGTGTCGTTACCTTGGATGATCCACGACTGTTTTTTGTTTTGTGATGTTTGTTCGCAAATTCTTCAGTTTTCCAGCATCTTTTGCATATTTGAGCCCTTTCCAGCAGTGACTGTATGCTTTTCACACTGAGGATAATTGAGGGACTCAAACACAACAATTAAAAAAGGTTCAAACATTCACTGATGCTCCAGAAGGAAACGGGATGCATTAAGAGCTGGGGGTGAAAACTTTTGAATTTGAAGATTAAGATAAATTGTACTTAATTTGTCTTCCTGAAAACATGTAAGTATCTTCTATTGCTTCCAAAGGGCAGTAATAAATTATTATTTTAAATTTTTCTTAACAAAATAAGAAAACCTGTTCAAATTTTTTTTTATATATCTATTTTATTGTCTTGTGGACTATATTTAAATATCTTTTATGTAAAATATCATATTCAGGAAAGTTTTAATTAAAAAAAAATAATTTTGTATGATCCCTCTTATATTGTTAAAATTATTAATTAAAAATATACAAATACATAATATGGCCTATCTATCGTTCTATCCTTCAATCTATCTATTGTCCTGTAAGGCCTATAATGCTTCAAACTTCAAGGCATTTTAAACTTTTTGCAACATTTTCAAATAAAGCTTTGTCAAGCCAACATTCAAAGTTCATCTTGGGAAAAAACTGCTTTTCTAAATAAAAACAATACATTACAAATTAAAGCTACAGTCCGTAGTTTTTCCTCTTTGTCACCATCTCTGTTCGAATTGCAGTTATTTGCGGAATTATCAACTTTACGTGGGTTGTAAATCGGCATGAAACAGCGCGGATGAACACAATGTTTTGAGGCGAGTGCTGTCAATCACCGCGCTGTGTGGATACTATCATTCAGAATCACAGATTCACATTTTGAAAGTTTGACTAACATAAGAATTTTCACTGGAAAATATCTTCTGAAAAAGTAAGTAACATCCATTTTTGTTCTGATCAACTAAGGGGGAAAAAGCATTCGACATGATAAGCGATCGTTAGATTTAACCAACGCGATTTACAGCAACCGTGCAAATTATACGTTAGCCTACTTTGTTCTCAAATTGTTCATGTTAACAACATCAGCATTGCGTGACTAACGTTGCATTTAATGTGTTTTATTACCTGTGTAGTTCAGAATTCATATTCTCCATAATAGCTAAACGAGAAAGGCACAACAAGGAAACTCCATAACTGTGTGAATTAAGAAAACAGTGGTACTGTTACACGATTGAACTATTGAAATGTCTTACTTGTTAAGCAGAAAAAGCCGTCTCTTCTTCCGTTTTGAACCCCTTCAAAACACGCAGTTCACGCACCTTCGATGTTTAAATCCTTGTGTTCGCATGAGACGGTTAATTTCTTTCTCTTTCTCTAGCCACCTTAAATCCGAAGTACGAAGTCTTTTGGGTTTCATAACTGGTGAATCTCCAGTTGACACTGATGATTGTTGTTTGGATCTTGAATTATGTAAAGTGCTGCGAGAAAAGCCTATACATATCTACATCTCCTCACGCGCAGTATTCATAGATTTCATGTGACGTCACACAGTGGAGCGGCCGCCATTTGTAGGACCGAATTGCAACATGCCGTCTATCTGCTGTGCTGTAAACTGTGATAACAGCAAATCACAAAGAAATGTTGAGAAATTAAACGTTGACCTGGGAATTTAAATAAAAGTAAAATTAGCTAATTACAGGTTAGCTAGCTAAAATTAAAACATGTAGCCTAGTTTACAATTGAAACACGTATTCTCTACAACCTTATTCTAGACCGCTATCTATATTTACATTATAACCTTAGTTATACGTTTGGCTGAATTATGTTGTCGTTACCTGCTTCAGTATGCTACTACTGCTCACTGTTTCTGCCTTAATGCATTGTTTAAATTAATAGATTATTAGCTAACTGCATGATTTATAGCCTATACATTTCTGAAATGCATAACTCTGACACTCTAAATTGTAATGTAGACACGCATTTTCTGAAAAGCTGCTTTGAAATATTGTGAAAAGCGCTATACAAATAAATGAGAATTGAAAATAAAGGTGTCCAAACGTCACTGATAATACAAGAGATATGTGCTTTACCGACATTATTAGCAATTCAGTTCAGCGAAGCTTTTATGTTCAGCGATTACTGGTGTAACGTTAATATTGCTTGATTAACAGAGTGCCACTTACCCTTCCTGTTATCAAGAACATTTTCTTCATGGCATTTAATACAACACTAAATCATAAATCATACCTGTACAATAACAATACGATGTCCACCAATCAATTTAAATAGTACATTGAATTTAATTTGTCGTTTAATGACTAGGCCTATTTTACATACTTGATTGTCCAGTGGCGGAACTTTTGCCAAGCGTGTCAGAGGTCTGGGTTCTAATCCGCCCTCGTACCATTTTTTATTAAAAACCCTTATTAAAATAATCGATTATGTTTATCAGTGGTTGTATATCAGTCAGGATATCAGTCAGCACACATTTGTGTGCATTTTATTTTGTGATCTCACCGGAGCCAATAGTCTCCGAAATGGATTAAAGTGCGCGTCCGTGTGTGAAGACTGTGCGGTGTGCGCGAGTCACGAGAGAACACTGTATCTGCACCACTGATCCAGAGTCAACAAGCACTTTGATCACTTGATTTAAAAAACAACACATTTCAGCGTGCTAGATCACCTCTTATTTGACTTTTATTTATGTGTATTGGTACATCCGTGCCGCGAGAGATGTTTCAAAAGTGGTGGGGACATGGAGAGGGAGTGTGGACGAGGTAGATGTAAATGTCAGCAAATGTAAAATTTGGCACGTTTTTACTAGACTTTAGTGGAGTCAGTAGGTCGTTTAACAGTAAATACGGATCTATACCTAAAGTATATATTTTATTTAAATACCGTTGCTTTTCATCTGTGCTATTTAAGTGTGCAACATCTCTCCGATCACCATGGAGAGATCATGCGATTTAACGCAAAGGTCCTAAAGATGGCGGCCACAACAAAAAAGTCACGTGACTGAAACCCATGAATAGCCGGCGAGCCGAAACACCTTCACTATGTGTACGGATGTGACGTAATGACGCAAAGACATGCTCGAATTTCCCGCGGAAACCCACCAGTACCACTGGAATTAAAATCATTATTACAAGCTAACCGTTTTGAATCTAGCTATGGCAAGCAGATAGATTTGAACACTGGCTGAAGATGTTTTTTTTAAAATAATTATTTTGGATTATTTTTAACTTAAAAAAGTTGCGGACAGCAGCTTTAAATTCAAATAACTGTAAAAAAAAAAAATTACAGAATTTTTAAAAACATGATCAATGGTGAAACATCCATTGCTAAAATCTCATGCATTGCTGCAATACAAATCTGATCTGGGGCCGTATTCACAAAGAATTTTAAGGCTAAAAGTAGCTCCTAACTGGTGAATTTAGGAGCAACTCCTAAAAATAATGGGCGTGTCACTCCTAACTTTAGGACTCCTAATTCTTTTCACTAAGAGTAATTCACAAATCATTTTAGCCCTAAAAGTAGCACCTAAGTCTGGGACAGCTTAAAAGAAGTCGAGAGGACTCCTAACTCACTAAGACCTATTCACAAAGGATCTTAAACCGCCTCTCGCAGTCCGCGACACAAGCGGGAATACTGCATTGATCTGCAAACAGATCCTCTCCCATCTCACGCTTAGTTTTGCTTGATATCCCAGTGCCAAATGTCCCTTTTATTAAGTTTTTTTTTTCTAGCACCAACTGGGCCAGCAGCAGTAACTGATCCTGCGTCCAGTTGGGCTTTCTTTTCCGTTTTGGCGAGTTCATAATCCACCGTCATTTATGGGGGGGACGGGTGGGACATGTCCCCACCACTTTTGAAACATCTCGCGGCACAGATGTACCAATACAAATAAAAAATCTCCAGTTAACTAGCAGAGCATTAGTTTCGTTCGTTTGTTGAATAAGAGGCGATCTAGCGCCGAAATGTGTTGTTGTTTTTTAATCAAGTGATATGCTCGTTATATGCCGCTGCAGACAGATATTGAGTGGCGCGGATGTTCTCTTGAGGCTCGCGCAACGCACGATGAATGATTCAACTATTACATTACTTCAATAGGAGCAATATTTCCTTGCTTTAAGTAGTCTATTTAGGCTAATAGGATGTCAATTAATTAACCAAGCAAGTGTTAATGCAAGTGTCGTTTTTCATTAGTAGGCAAGTGGTGGTTTTCATTAGGGTATTAGGCTACCTTTATTTAATTTTATTTAATTCACGACATACGACGAAAAGTCGTATTTAATTTACGACTTTTAATTCATCTCTCTCTCTCTCTCTCTCTCTCTCTCTCTCTCTCTCTCTCTCTGCCTTTTTAGAATTACACTTCACTGGGGCCTGCACAAACATGTCATTATATATGCATTTCGATGACATTACTATTATTATTTTGTGTAGGACACAGACATATTTAGATGTCGTAATTCCATGATTTGTTGCGTCTGTGTTATGTTCCGCATGATGGCCCTGTCATCTAACAACCAATCACCGTGATCATTGCGAGGAAGCTCGTTCATGAGAATTGACGTCATCCATAGTAACGAAGACTCACTCTTAGTTTAGGAGTTGTCATTTTTCCTTACTAAGAGTAGGTCTGAAAGGCGTTGTGAATAACTTTTAAGAGAAAACTCCTAGCTAAAATATTTTAGTGCGATTTAGGAGTACTCCTAGTGATAAGATAAAATTATTTGTGAATACGGCCCCTGGTCAACTAGCAATTTGAACACTCAAATATTTCAAATTCTAGTTTGGTGTGGTGACGTAAGCATTCGATTTGATAAAGATGAAATACTGCATCTTTACAAAACCTAATTCAATAAAAAAAACTAAAACAATTTACACCGTAAAACTTTCCAGCCATCTTTTTTTCGATAAAATGTATTCCCTTATGGTATAAACTAGCATGGCTCTGCCATTAGAGATAAGAAAAGTAATCTCTCTCTCTGAATCACACTGTCGTCATTCTTAAAACAAGAAGTGCTCAATTCTCAATTCATTCACTCTACCCTGTGATTGTGTCCAGTGCCATTGTGTGTACGTGACCTGCTGAGACATCTCTCTAGAGAACTTAATGCTATTAAAAGGAGATGAAAAACACGTCTTAGTTGACTGATATAAAGTGTAAGTGTTTTTTAATTAAAAATGTAAGCAGTCCTTACAAAGTGAGGAGTCTTCTCTGCCTCATGATTTCTTTTTGTCATCTTTGCCCTGTTGTCCTATGAATAAACCCTTATGTTCTGTTTGCGGTCGAAGAGACCCCGAAGAGAAAATATATTTAACATTTCACATCAGACTGATACTAAAATAATTTTCTTATTCTTATGGAGAAGGGATTATAGACACCATTTTAATTATAGTTTTTCTCAGTCGCCGTGGCTCAATTCTCAAATTAGACTTTTTTTTCCTTAAAACAATAAGTTCAGATCTAAGTTCAGAACAATTAATTTCTTGTTCAAATCAGATTTGAATTTCTTATTTAACCGAACTACATGTGTTTTGGCACGTGTGCAAAAAAGTACAAGAAAACCTTTTGAATTTGAAGATTATCACTCTAAAAAATGCTATGTTGGCTTTAATTAACTTTGTTATGTTTACAGTTGGCTTTAATTAACTCTTTTATGTCAACAGGTCCCATGTAACTAGGTTATGTTGGATTTATGTAACATTATTTATTTCAATTAACTTAAGTTATTTACATAAGGTTAATCCAATGCTGTTTAGTTGAATAAGGTTAACAGTCTTAATTTTGTCCAAAACAATGAAGTTAATTAAGTTCAATTATCCTAAAATGATGATTGATAATTATTAATGGTAACAAGCAGAATCACTGAAGGAGAAAATCTATTTTTTAAGACACTGTTATGGTGATCAGTGTTTGCTTTAGTTGGGTTATTGACCCTTGAATCACTAACTTTAAATTTTTGTTTGGCTGTTGTATCCGTGTTATGACTGCCAGATGAACAAAGAGAAAAGTTGATTAGGTGTTGGTTATGTTTTGACATAATTTGACCTGAATAACTGAACTCATGTGGAGTCTAATCTCTGACTTAAATGTATATTTTTGATTACAGCATCACAGTGATTCTACATAAAATCCATAAAATCCATAATATTCTAAATAATCTAAAGGATCTAATCTAAAGGATTTCTTAAAAGTTGTTCTGACAAAACAAAATCTTCCTTTTAGGCACACACAGACTTCAATAATCAGTGTATGAATCTCAACAATGGTGACAAACAGAATATTCAATTAGGGAAAGGAAATTACTAAAACAATTCAGATCATAATTTATTCATACCGCAATGCATGATGGGAGTCGTGAATGAGTTTTGATTGGTAGCACCCAGAATGCACTGCAACATGCTTTATTATTGTCACCATAGTTGAGATTCACAGGCTGATTATTGATGTCAGTGTGTCTAAATAAGGGTAATTTTCAAAATATTTTGATCAGAACAACTTTATAGAAATATTTTGGATTATATATGCTGATAATCATTAGCTGTAGAATCACAGGTCTGCTGTAATCAACAATGTAGACATAACTCTCTGAATTAGATTTGTGATTCAGGTCAAATTATGATTACATCAAAACAGAACCAACACCAAAATCTAAAGTTATTGATTCAAGGGTGAAGAGCCCAACTAAAGCAAACACTGATCTCCATAACGGTATCTTAAAAAATATATTTTTGCTTGTTAACATCGGGTGTCTTCAATAATGCTCAATCATCACTCAATCAATCACTTAACGTTGAATGTAAAAAAAAAAATATTAGGATAATTGAACTTAATTAACGTAATTGTTTTGGATATAATTAGGACTGTTAACCTTATTCAACTAAACAACATTGGATTAACCTTATGTAATTAACTTAAGTTAATTGAAATAAATAATGTTACATAAATCCAACGTAACCTAGTTATGTGGGACCAGTTGACATAACAAAGTTAATTAAAGCCAACACAGCATTTTTTAGAGTGAGATAAATTGTACTTAATTTGTCTTCCTGAAAACATGTAAGTATCTTCTATTGCTTCCAAAGGGCAGTAATATATTATTTTTATTGTACTATTGTATAATTGCACAATAGCTAAATGCACATGTCTTGTTGATCAGAACTGATGAGTTGATCCTCAGTGAAATTGTTAAACTCTTCACAACTTCTAAACATTATTTCATCATGTCTTCAAAATCTGTTAGATGTTATATTCCATAAATATTAGGACATGGAATGTTTGTTATGTCTGCTATATATAGAGTTTGCTGACAGTACAATCACCACCATTTTTTAACAAGGAGGTACATCACAACTCTGAACAGCAGCAGCTACGTCAGTACTGTATAAATACATTTGAATTTTTACAGTACATTTATTTTTGTAGAAATGTGTTACATGTAAACTGAAAATTGTGGTAGAGAAAGGCATAATAAAGCGTGTAAAAATTAACAAGCAAATGATAATTTTCAGTTTACATGTAACACATTTCTGCAATGTTCATTCCCTATCAGGAACATCGAGCTGCGTGAAAACGCTGCGGGAACGCTTCTAGCGTTGTGCGTCTTGAAGCATAGTATGGAATCAGCCAATGGCGAGACGGAACGTCACGAGTGACGTCATCGACCAGGAAACTATAAAGCACACCCATAAACAAGATGGCGACAGCTTCTGTTGTCTTCAGCAAAGCGCTCTGTGTGTGAATCTGTCCAAACTGTGTTTTTGTCTGTTCTTAGTGATTGCTAGGCAGGAGTTTTTCACTTAAAAAAAAAAAAAAACTATATATATTCACATATATATTATTATGACGAGCGAGCAGCAATATAGAAAGTGTGCTCCCCTCTGTACTCGTTATCTCACGGGTGGGGACACACACGATCTGTGTGTTGCTTGTTTGGGAGTGCAGCATGCCCAGTCAGCTCTCGAGGGGGCTGATTGTGAGCATTGCGAGCGTTTCCCGATCAGAACGCTCCGCTCCCGCCGATCACTCTTCGAGGAGAGTGGTTCGGTTCGCGCTCCCCGCGGCTCGGGTCCCGCTTCTGTCGAGGCAGAGCGGCGGCGCCTGTCGTGAGGATCGCAAATGGATCTGTCAGCGGGGTCTGAGACGGGCGCTGCCTTATCTCAGCCTTTACCTGCCAGTTCCAGTGCCTCAGTTCCGGGTGTGGAAGCACGCTTTGCGGTTTCTTCCCCCCGGGCTGAGGCACCAATGCTGCAACTATCCAGTTCCGAGGAGCTGGATGTTGTTAGTGTTGAAACAGGGGATATTGAGGATTCGTCATCTCATTCCCCTGAACATGAGGAGCTTATGGAGGTGCTCACTCGTGCGGTTTCGAAACTAAGCATTGAGTGGCCAGCTGTTAGGCAGGAGTGTGTTTCTAAAAGCAAGCTTGATGAGCGATTTTTGCCTTCCCGTGCTCAACCTCCACGGCGGTGCCTTCCGTTTCTTCCCGACCTCCACACTGAGGTGTCGAAGTCGTGGAAGAGACCCGCCTCTTATCGTGTGTTTAGCCCCCAGACATCCACTTATTCGAATATATCGGGGGCTAAGTTGTATGGTTATGGGGCGATGCCCAAGGCGGAGGAGACTCTAGCTAGCCATCTTTCTGCTGAGTCTTCTTCGTCTCTTAAGGCACCAGCGTTGCCCACCAAGCCTCTCAGAAATACTTCGGCTTTGGTGGGCAAGGCTTATTCGGCGGCTGGTCAGGCTTCGGCGTGTCTGCATACTATGTCCATATTGCAGGCATACCAAGCTGATCTTTTAAAAGATATGAGTGAGAGTGAGGAGGTCAGCTCTGACATGGTTCGCGAACTGCGTCAGGCTGCAGATTTATCTCTGCGTGCCACCAAGGAGTCGGCCAAAATGATGGGCCGTACTATGGCAGCCTTGGTGGCCGCAGAGAGGCACTTGTGGTTGAACCTTTCTGATATGAAGGATAAAGAAAAAGCTTTTCTTTTGGATGCTCCACTTTCTCCGTCTGGTCTATTTGGTGACGCAGTAGATGTGGTTATAGATAAATTTCAGGAAGGAAAGAAACAAGCTGCAGCTTTTCAAAAATTCCTCCCACTTAAAGTTAGTATCTCAGGGTCTGCTGGGCGAGGGCAGACCAAGCCGTCGACAAGCTCCTCACATAGGGCGCAACAAAAGCAGAGCGTCGCGTCTCGTGGCCCCCCTTCTAAACAGTGGCAACAGACGCGACACTCTCAGGCGAAACCTTCCAGCGGCAAGACTGATCTGAGGACGGTCATTGTCGCTAAGAAGGCTTCGTCTAAAAAGAAGTCCTGACGTCACTGGCGTCAGGATGCTGAGGGTGGTCCCCGCCGTGAGAGGGAGGTGTTCACCGCTTCAGACGGTGCCCGTCCTCTCACGGTGCCCTCAGGGGTCCCTTCTGCCAACCCCGCCTTTAAGACGGGGCGTAGACGGGCCCAGCGAGTGTTTTCCCGAGGGACGCTCGCCCCCTCTGAGGAGGGGCTTAGGGCAGTTAGACCAGTTGTTCCCTGCCGGTGCGCCGTTACAGGGCGCTGTGTCTGCTGCTCAAAATATTCCAGAGGCCAGCCTCGAGAGGCTGGTACCCTTAGTAGATTTTCTGGCAGAGTGGAAAAGTCTTCCAAAAGTATCTCAGTGGGTTCTGCAGTCGATAGAGAGGGGTTATGCCATTCAGTTCAGATCTCCTCCTCCTCGATTCAACGGGGTCCTGCCCACCGTGGTGGGCCCCGAGCAGGCTCTGGTATTGGAACAGGAGGTGAAAACACTCCTTCAAAAGGAGGCTATAGAACGGGTTCCTCCTCCCAGCAAGGAGTCAGGTTATTACAGCCGATATTTCATCGTTCCAAAGAAGGATGGGGGGTTGCGTCCAATTTTAGATCTGCGCCTATTAAACCGTGCTGTAGCCAAGCTCAAGTTCAAGATGCTCACGCTAAAGCAAATCGTGTCACAAATCAGGTCCGAGGACTGGTTTGTCACAATAGATCTGAAGGACGCATACTTCCACATTTCCATCCTTCCGCAACACAGGAAGTTCCTGAGGTTCGCTTTCGGGGGGGAATGGAGACTCCACCCCGAGGTGGTGGAGCTCCTGTGGATGCAGTACGGTCGCGCCGAGGTGGACCTATTTGCGTCCAGGGAGACATCACACTGTCCACTGTGGTTCTCTCTCAGTTATCCAGCCCCTATGGGGTTGGATGCTATGGTACAGGTGTGGCCGTGGTCACGCCTGTACGCCTTTCCCCCGATTGCTCTGCTCCCAGGAGTTCTGGAGAGGGTTCGCCGGGACGGGGTCAGTCTACTATTGGTAGCCCCGTACTGGCCGGCCCGAGTTTGGTTTGCGGACCTTATATCTCTCCTAGACGGTTCTCCTCTGGAGATTCCGATCAGGAGGGACCTTCTCTCTCAGGCGAGCGGGTTGATTTATCACCCCCGCCCAGAGTTGTGGAAGCTATGGGCTTGGCCTCTGAGGGGGCCCAGCTCGTAGGTGCTGGTCTCTCAACCGAGGTTGTTGAGACCATCCTTCACTCCAGAGCTCCTTCCACGAGGAAGTTATACGCCTTGAAGTGGAGGCTCTTCACTTCTTGGTGTGGAGAACACCTGTTGGACCCAGTTAACTGCCCAGTGGGTGCAGTGCTGGAGTTCCTGCAGGAGCGTTTCTCCTCAGGGTTATCCCCCTCCACACTAAAGGTGTATGTGGCGGCACTTGCTGCTTACCATGTCCCTTTCAGTGGAGTCCCTTTGGGGAGACACCCGTTTATAACTCGTTTCCTTCGTGGTACTTTGAGGCTGAGGCCTGTAGTCCGCACGAGGGTGCCAGCGTGAGACTTGGCCATCGTTCTAGAAGGTCTTTCCCTAGCTCCTTTTGAGCCTATTGAAGAAGTTTCTGAAAAGTTTGTTACTTTAAAGACTATTTTTCTCCTTGCCATTTCTTCTCTTAAGAGAATCGGAGATATTCAGGCTCTCTCGGTTGCTCCTTCGTGTTTGGAATTTGCGCCTGGGATGGTGAAGGCTTTTCTCCACCCCAGGCCAGGTTATGTCCCTAAGGTCCCTACCAATGTGGCCAGACCTATAGTTCTGCAGGCCTTCTGTCCTCCTCCTTTTACATCGTCAGATCAGGAAAAACTTAATCTGCTCTGCCCTGTCCGGGCTCTAGATACTTATGTCCACAGAGCTGCCCTGTGGAGGAAATCAGAACAGTTGTTTGTTTGTTTTGGACCACCTAAGAAGGGGTCTCCAGTGTCTAAGCAGAGGATGAGCAAGTGGGTGGTCGAGGCCATCTCACTTGCTTATGAGTCGGCTGGTCAGCCTTCACCTTTGACTGTCCGAGCTCACTCTACCAGAAGTATGGCGGCTTCCAAAGCCTTATTGTCAGGAGTTTCTCTTCATGACGTGTGTGATGCGGCGGGCTGGTCCTCACCGCATACTTTCGTCAGGTTCTATGACCTAGACCTTAGCTCCACCCCTGGGGCGCAGGTGCTTTCGACTGAATTTAATCCGTGATTCACACAGTCGGTCACTTGCTCTTATGGCGACGTGGGTATTAGCGTTCCCGCAGCGTTTTCACGCAGCTCGATGTTCCTGATAGGGAACATCCCGGGTTACGTATGTAACCCTAGTTCCCTGAAGGAACGAGACGCTGCGTGTCGTTGCCATACTCCCAGCATTCCCTTGATCGATTTGCTTCAGACTTTCCAGAAGCTGTCGCCATCTTGTTTATGGGTGTGCTTTATAGTTTCCTGGTCGATGACGTCACTCGTGACGTTCCGTCTCGCCATTGGCTGATTCCATACTATGCTTCAAGACGCACAACGCTAGAAGCGTTCCCGCAGCGTTTTCACGCAGCGTCTCGTTCCTTCAGGGAACTAGGGTTACATACGTAACCCGGGACGTTTTCTTTTTGTGTACTACAGTATTGACTTTTCCTAGTCAGTTTTTACCTACTGTCTGAATCTGTTTTGAATCTGACATTCTTGTATAGAAAGCAGCTACTGTCAAATAAAAAGTAGAAAAGAAACATGAAATCAAATATTTACATGGTGAAAAATCATCTAAGCATTTTGATCAGTGTGACTCACACAATGACAAAAACACTTTATTTTGATGCCATTGGCCAATTTGCTGGCACAATAACTAGGTTTTGAAGCAGGAATTGGGTAAGTTACTACATTTTGCAGACATGAAATAGAGTTCTGATGATACAGCAAACAGTTGAGACAATTGAGCTTAGAGTTTAGAGAATGTTAAGACTGTTTTGAAAAATCTGCCCGTAATGTATTCCTGTGGTGGCAAAGCTTCATTTTCAGTAGCCATTACTCCAGTCTTCAATGTCACATGATCCTTCAAAAATCATTCTAATATGCTAGACATTTCTTAATATTATCAATGTTGAAAACAGTTGTGCTGCTTAATATTTTATTGGAAACCATAATACATTTTAAAGGATTTTTTAATGAAAAGAAAGTTCAAAAGAACAGCCTTTATTAATTTATTAACAGCATGATTAAAGTCTTTACTGACACATTTGAAAAATGTTTGCTGCTAGTAAATGAATTGACACAATTAAACTGAATTTAAATTAATTCAAACTAAATTCTATAAATATAAATTCTATAAATTCTATTCACTATACTACTGTGTGTATAATGCTGTTATTATGGCAGCTTACGATGTAAATAATCTCACAAGTGCATGGTATCAGCTGGTATCAGTGGTGCTGAACTAATAGTTTCCTTGACAAGTAAAATTGTCTACCACATTTTATCACTTCCTCAAAAAGGTGATATCTCAAATAATTAATTACACTCAGTTGATTTAACAGTATTCTGACCTTTTTATGCAAATGTGTAAACTAACATCTCTTGCATGCACAATCCGTCGCATTTACAAATTATATTTCACAAAATTTGCACTCATTTGTAAATCATCACATATCCAAATTATCTTTGGAGGCACAATGCATGGGTTTTATATATTTCACTTAATTAGCAGTAATTAGGAAAATTCATTTGTGATTTGTGACATGGGGTTGAGCAAAATTCTGGATTTCTGGAAGATGAAGCTCAAATGAGAGGAAAAGGACTTTATGGAACTGCAATTCAAAGAAATACAACACAGTTGCACAGCAGAAGGAATTTCATCAGTACAACACAAGTTCTGCGACAAAAAATTATGTTTCCATTTTGTAAGCTGCTTAATGTTGTTTGGCTCCATTTCGAAGATTTAGGGGTATTAGAGCATTCTGAGAAATTAAGTGTTCTTCCATTATGGTCAATAATATATATATAGGCTATAACAAACATAAATATAAATTCTACTTCAAATACAGGAACTGAATTTAAAAGGCGTTCTCCTGTCAAATCTGAATAGTGCTCAACCCAGTGAATTGCTCCAAATCTGGTGCTTGCACTCTGCATAGTCTTTGGATTATGTAACAGTAGCGTGGATAATGCATGGCTGTTTGATGCATCTCTAGTTCAGCTCCTGGCAGGACTTGGTCCATTTGCTGGATCTGCCTGCAGCTTCAAAGAGAACGTTTATATTAAATAGCCTTGACTGCCCACCTTTCTCAGGACCAATCACCATTGTGTGTGGACAAAACACAGCACTGCCTCTCTAATATTACACTTCTGTACAAGAGTGACAGTTAAGAAGGGCCTGTAACAAAAATAAAATGTGGCCATGAAATGAAGAGACACGTGTTTGGAAATGTCCTCACCGGCATTCTACTATCACAAAAGTCAAGTTAAAGCTTAAACCTTTTGAATACCAGTGAACTCAACATAATTATTAGTGGCCAAGCACCATAGGCACCTATTGTATCTGTTAGTGTTCTGTGCTTAGGCACCTATTGTAATAGTTAGTGTTCTTCTTCAAGTCAGTGGCAGCCATAGGTGTAATTTGAGGATGGAACATGTCCCCACCACTTTTTACCAGCGTCAATATTATCCCCACCACTTTTTGATACATCTTGCGGCACGGATGTACCTTATACAAAAGAAACATCTCCTGTTGATTAACAACTCATTAGTTTGTGTTAAATTAGAGGTGTTCTGGTGCTGGAATGTCTTGTTTTTTAAATCACGAGTGCTCATTGCTGCTGTTATCAGTGGTGGAAGGCAACAATGTTCTCTTGGCACATGTGCACAGACTTCACACAAACAAGTGCTTCAATCTATTGCTTAAGGCTGCTGCGGAGACTCTCTATTCATTCAGGTAAAATCACAAAGCAAAATGCTCACAAACGTGTCCCTGCTCTTGATATACAATAACTGATTAACCCTTTTGGTTTTAATGAGAAAGAAAGAAAAACTATAATTAGAAACCAGAAACTCTTGCACCTTCACGGTACAGATGGCAGCACATAGAACTGCTTGCAGGGAAGTTAGAGACTCTTGCGAGACCAACTGTCCAAAGATTCACTTACGTTTATGCTATTACTTTTGAACAATAAGGGCTAGAAACAATTTACTCATTGTTGCAGTTGGTCTGATTCTCCCAGCCATGCTGGAAAGACTTATCATGCCTTCTTTGTGCTTGGCCCCTTAATTGCTGTTTGCAGCTATATTTAGGGGCCAAGCACTGAAGGTGCATAGGCACCGATTGTTTCCATTGGCGTTCTTCTTTCTCTGCTTCTGGTCTTGAGACTATGTCAGCCCGTAGAATCATATGGTAAAAAGTTTTTTTTTTACAGTTTTTTCTGAATGCTTAAGCGCTAATCGTGATTCTTGTAGCACAATTTCTAAAACTATTAATACGTATAGCAAAACCACTCACTGAGTTTGCAAAACTAAAAGCACAAACACTGCTTTGCACTCAGTTTGCAATTTTGTAACACACACTTTGCAAAACTGTAGGCACAATTCACTGCACAACAATCTTTTTGCAGAACTTTAAACACAACTCACTGCTTACACTCAATTACCAAATTTCCAACACACTCCTAGCAAAATTATACACATGTATGGCTATCATTAACACTATTTTGCCAACTGTCTGGCACACTTTCACATGTGAAAACTATTTTAGATAATTAGTTCACTTTGCAATCAGCCTAAGCACTATAAATAAGCCACAGGTAAGCTGTCTGTGTGGAGTACAATGGAAGGAGCAGGAAGAGTGAGAAGAGTGAGAATCAGAGGAGGCCGAGGGAGAGGACGTGGAGGTGAAGGTGAAGAAGTTGGAGGAAGAGGACGTGGAGGTGAAGAAGTTGGAGGAAGAGGACGTGGAGTTGAAGAAGCGAGAGGGTTAGAGGAAGTTAGAGGAAGAGGACAAGGAGGAGCAAGAAGAGGACGAGGAGGCCGAGGGAGAGGACGTGGAGGTGAAGAAGCGAGAGGGTTAGAGGAAGTTAGAGGAAGAGGACGAGGAGTTGAAGAAGTTGGAGGAAGAGGACGTGGAGGTGAAGAAGTTGGAGGAAGAGGATGTGGAGGTGAAGAAGCGAGAGGGTTAGAGGAAGTAAGAGGAAGAGGACAAGGAGGAGCAAGAAGAGGACGAGGAGGGGAAAGAGGAAGGGTAAGAAGAGTAAGAAATAGAATAACTGATGACATCAGAGCTACAATAGTGGACCATGTCATCAACCATGGGATGACCTTGAGGGAAGCTGGCCAACGGGTTCAGCCTAATTTGAGCCGCTACACTGTGGCAAGCATCATTAGGACATTTCGAAATGAGAATCGGTAAGTACTTTGTAGCACTGCCATACTCTAACGAGAAACACAACAGTACCATACATGCAAAAATACTGAAATTGTTACTTTACAGAATTGCTAGACGTCCAGATGTTGGGGGCAGAGGAAGAATGTTCACTCCAGAGCAAGAGACCCATATAGTGAACATGGTGATTGCCAATAATGCAATAAGACTGCGCGAAATACAGCAGCGCATAATTGATAATGACACCATCTTTCAAAATATACACAGTGTAAGCATTTCTGCACTAAGTCGTGTACTTGCGCGCCACAGAATAAGAATGAAGCAAATTTACAGAGTTCCTTTCGAGAGAAACACAGAACGTGTAAAGCAACTGCGATATGACTATGTGCAGGTAAGCTATAGTGTCATTGGTTCTGAATTTGGAAGTGCATACTGTAGTGCTGTGCATGGGCCTGATGTGTTGCATTTGTTTTGTCTTGTCCAGAGAGTGATGGAACTAGAAGCAGATGCCATGGGACATGAGCTACTTTTTGTTGATGAGGCCGGTTTTAACCTCAGTAAAACCAGGAGACGTGGCAGGAACATTATTGGACACCGTGCCATCATCAATGTCCCAGTACAACGTGGTGGTAACATAACCATGTGTGCAGCTATAAGCCAAAATGGTGTTGTTCACCATCATGCAACCATAGGCCCATACAACACTGCACACATTATTGCATTCCTGGACACCTTACATGACATGCTCACTGTTCAGAGACCAGAGCATACCCGATATGTCATCATATGGGACAATGTTAGTTTCCATAGGGCTGCTTTGGTCCGCAACTGGTTTACAGACCACCCATTCTTCATGGCACTCAACCTCCCTCCATACTCTCCATTCTTAAATCCCATCGAGGAGTTCTTCTCTGCCTGGCGCTGGAAAGTGTACGACCGTCATCCTCATCAACAGGTAGCCCTTTTACAGGCAATGGAGGAGGCTTGTGGAGATATTGACCAGGCATCATGTCAGGCCTGGATACGGCATTCAAGGAGATATTTTCCCCGGTGCCTTGGACTGGAGGATATCGCATGCGATGTGGACGAAATTTTGTGGCCGGACCCAGAAAGACGACATGATGTAGGCTGATTGTTTTTTTGTTTTTGTTTTTTTGTGAAATTACTATTTTGTGTTCTGACTTTGTCTTGGTTTTGATGAGTGTGAATAAACACCAATACTTGAAGTTTGAATCCTTGTATGTTTACATGACACTATGACAGAAGTATGACCTCAAATTGACATCTGTACACAGAGAAAGCAAAATCCAGATGTGTTTTGTATTCATACCATCAGTGTGTAGTTGGCACATTGTGTGCTTAGTAGATGATGGCTTGTGTTTACTGTTTGATACGAAAACACCATTTTTACGAAGGTGTGAAGAGTTAATCTAGCTGTGTTCGCTTTTGCAAGAGAACTACAATGTTTTGATAATTGGGTGAAAGGTTTTCTTATTTGTGTGTAGAGTTTTGCAAAAATAGCCAATAGTTACAAAAAATGTGCTAAAGCAAACAGAAAAAACTGTAAACGGAGACCAAATAAAATGGTGCTCTGTAAAACTGATGGCATACCACATTAACCCAACTTCTATGCAGGAGCATCTAAAAAGCATCCCGAGGTATCCTACCTCAAAACGACAAGACGGCAGCACAAGTATTTGGACTACTATAGTGATTTTTTGCAGCATTAGAATTTGCTTGTCAGACCCATATTTTGCAATTACATTTTTTTTTCAGTCGCTAACAAGCGTTTGTCCAATCAGTTGTCACATTTTCAAAACTCTAAACACAGTTAGCACAGCATCGGTCTTTTGTGTCCATACTATTCACACATTTCATGTCGTTTTCACACAATATGCAGTCAGTGAACACATTTCCACAATGCTTGCATTTTCTTAACAGACAAGCTATACCTCCCAACAAAATTATGGATTGTTTTTGTAGTATTTACAAATGTTAACACACACCATCCCACAATAGCAAAAACAATATTCCAAATCTTAGATACAGTATAAAAACCTCTGTTTCTGCAATGATATCAGTTAAAAAACAATATATCTCAGCTGATAATAAACAAACAATTGAATAATTGACCCACAGCTTATTTATGTTGGGTAAATTGGGCCAAGCTGATTTAAGTCTGGCTTAGACTCAGTGGCAGGGGTTATGTTTTTCTATTACATTGACACTTATACAGTAAAAGGAGGACTTTGAAAGGTCCCGTTCTATGCCCCTTTTCACAAGATGTAAAATGAGTCTCTGATGTCCCCAGAGTGTGTCTGTGAAGTTTCAGCTCAAAATACCCAACAGATAATTTTTTACAGCATGTTTAAATTGTCTTTTTTGAGGACTCAGAAAAACGCGCTGTTTTAGTGTGTGCCCTTTAAATGCAAATAAGCTCCTGCTGCACGACACAGGAGCTTCAAGAGCTCGCACTCAGACTCTTAGGACAATTTCATCTCATGGAATAATGATAACATCAGCAACTCTCAGTAACGGTGTTCATTTCGAGTCGGACAATAATGCCTACAGAGTCAGAGGGCTGTATAGAGATGGAACAGGTATAGTTTAGTAGTTTAATTACGGTTATTATAACGTATTTGTCATCTGCTTGTATGTATCCATTATTTATTAATAGCCTACAAGTCTGCTGTGTCAGACCAGGTCCAAATGATGATCAAACATATACTGATGAGTTTAATAAAGTTTATTGTACATCACACAAAAGATGAAGCGTCAGTTTTACTTCAGAAAATCACCGTAAGACCTGAGTAAACACAGTAAGTTATAAGAAGTGCGCGAGTTGAGGGAGTTGAGGGAGCATTCCCGTGGGCGGAGGTTAGTCAGAGAGCTGTTCTACTGACGTCATTAAAAACGGAAGTAGAGCGATGTAGTCCAAACGAGCCGTTCACTGTAGGCGACTTCTGTTAAATAAAATATCTCGCTTGGCATTGAACTTTGAGCTTTATAATTTTACAGATATTATTTATACTCTAACAACAACATTACACACTAACTTAAGTTTGAAACATGGGATCACGAAGAACGGGACCTTGAAGAGTGATGTTTTTGGAAACAGAAACACTAAAAAAAGTTTTAGTGTTTGTAAAAAGACAAACACTAAAATGTCTGGGCGAGGAAGAGTAAAAGCAAGGGGCCCAGGGAGAAGACCAGGCCCAGTGAGAGATGCAGTGAGAGATGTAGTGAGAGATGCAGTGAGAGGTGCAGTGAGAGATACAGTGAGAGATGCAGTGAGAGGTGCAGAGAGAGGTGCAGTGAGAGATGCAGTGAGAGATGCAGGAGCAGTGAGAGAAGCAGTGAGAGATGCAGTGAGAGATGCAGTGAGAGGTGCAGTGAGAGATGCAGTGAGAGATGCAGTGAGAGATGCAGTGAGAGGTGCAGTGAGAGATGCAGTGAGATGTGCAGTGAGAGGTGCATTGAGAGATGCAGGAGCAGTGAGAGATGCAGTGAGAGATGCAGGAGCAGTGAGAGGTGCAGTGAGAGATGCAGGAGCAGTGAGAGATGCAGTGAGAGATGCAGTGAGAGATGCAGGAGCAGTGAGAGGTGCAGTGAGAGATGCAGTGAGAGATGCAGTGAGAGGTGCAGTGAGAGGTGCAGTGAGAGGTGCAGAGAGAGATGCAGTGAGAGATGCAGTGAGAGATGCAGTGAGAGGTGCAGTGAGAGGTGCAGTGAGAGATGCAGTGAGAGATGCAGTGAGAGGTGCAGTGAGAGATGCAGTGAGAGATGCAGTGAGAGATGCAGTGAGAGATGCAGTGAGAGGTGCAGTGAGAGATGCAGGAGCAGCGAGAGATGCAGTGAGAGGTGCAGTGAGAGATGCAGGAGCAGTGAGAGATGCAGTGAGAGATGCAGGAGCTGTGAGAGGTGCAGTGAGAGATGCAGGAGCAGTGAAAGGTGCAGTGAGAGATGCAGGAGCAGTGAGAGGTGCAGTGAGAGATGCAGTGAGAGATGCAGGAGCAGTGAGAGGTGCAGTGAGAGATACAGTGAGAGGTGCAGTGAGAGATGCAGTGAGAGATGCAGTGAGAGGTGTAGTGAGAGATGCAGGAGCAGTGAGAGGTGCAGTGAGAGATGCAGGAGCAGTGAGAGGTGCAGTGAGAGGTGCAGTGAGAGGTGCAGTGAGAGATGAGATGCAGTGAGAGATGCAGTGAGAGGTGCAGTGAGAGATGCAGTGAGAGGTGCAGTGAGAGGTGCAGTGAGAGGTGCAGTGAGAGATGCAGTGAGAGATGCAGGAGCAGTGAGAGATGCAGTGAGAGATGCAGGTGCATGGAGGTGGAAGGTTTATGACCATCAGTCACATGTAGCCATGAAGTTTCATGCAGGGACATCACAGTTCATGATTGCCACGGTGGGATCCGACATACCAAGTGGTTTTATCCCAGGTGCATCGCCTTGGATAATATCAGATGTGATGTTGATGAAAACTTGTGGCCTAACCCTGAAGATCACAGAGATTAGATACAGTAATTTTGTGCTTTTTTTAGTTCCCCCCCTTTTTGTCTGGGCTTTTTGCTGTTGTTATTTTTTATTTTTTTTTCAAAATGCTCTTGTGTGTTTCATGGATATTTTGTTCACTATAAGCAATACTGTAACACGGTTTCTGTTCTATCATGTGAACATTACTGTATATGTGGACATACAGTTCCCAACCAAGAAATTTAGTGTAAATACGGTGGATTGCATGTTTTGCATGTTTCCTGTAAAACTGAAACATAAAAGTCTATGCAGTTTTTGTAATGTCAACAATAGCCAGTATTTTGAAACCTTGTGTACTTTGATTGACTGCATGTACTTTGTGAAGTGAAAACAAGTGTTATTCTTTGACAGAATTATTTAATTTTGAGTCAGATTTCCAGTGTTTTGGTAAAGTTAGTGTGTGCAGAGAAAATATGTTCTATTTTGAAATGAAGAGTTAGTATACATTTAACAAAATGTGTTTTTGAGAAGAAAATTATCCATTTGGCCAATTGTGTTTTGTAGGTGTGAGTCTGTGTTAAGAGTTTAGAAAAAGTATCTGAAGTACGGGTACGCGCTTATTGGCGATTGAAAAAACCTGTAATACAGCTGTGTTCATACAGCATTCAGTTTTATACAAACCACAGTGAGTGTGAGGCTGCGAGATGCACGGCTCAAACATACTCTCTGCAAACGGTTACAAAAAATGTAACGCTGTTGTTACAGTTCCCCTTCAGGGACTACCGCTGCGTGTAATCGCAGTGGGAACGCCCCCCAGCGTAGCGCGTCTGAATATATGAATGAAATCAGTCAATGGAGAGAATGAGCGTACGGCGAGTGACGTCATCGACCAGGAAGCTATAAATACCCCCTGAGCACACAAGCCGCCAGCTTTTTTACTTCAGCAAGCGCTCTATGTGTGTCTGGAATCTTTCGATTGTGTTTGTCTGTTTTAGTCAGGAGTTTATCACTATATATATATATATTATATATTAAAAAACCAATATGAGCGAGCAGTATAGCTATGTGTGGCTTGTTTGGGAGTGCAGCATGCCCAGTCGGCTCTCGAGGGAGTCGATTATCAGCATTGCGTGCGTTTCCCTTGAGAACTCTGCGCTCGCGGCGATCGCTCTTCGAGGAGAGTGGTTTGCTGCGAGCTCCCCGAGGCTCGGGTCCCGCTTCTGTTGAGGCAGAGCGGCGGCGCGTGTCTTGGGGCTCGCAGACGGATCTCACTGGCGACGTTGAGACGGGCTCCGCCCTATCTCAGCTATCTCCAGCGAGATCTAGCGCCTCTCACCCGACTCCGGAAGCACGCGCTGCGGCGGTTACTTCTGCCCGGGTGGAGGCACATATGATGTTGAATTAAGATTATCCAGTTCTGAGGGGCTGGATGTCGTGAGTTTTCAACTAGTAAAAAATTGTCACATTATACTGCAAATGAAGAAGGTTTGATGGTGATAGACAGGAGTCTAGTGATAAAAGTAAACTAGATGATAGTTTTCTGTCTTCATTACCTCAACCTTCTCGCCGGTGCTTACCGTTCTTCCCAGATCTTCATGCTGAGGTTTCAAAGACCTGGGTTAGACCGGTTTCAAGCAGAATAAAAGTACACAATCATTCCAATGCTTATGGTAACATTGTTGGTGCTAATCTGCTGGTTATGTGATGCCGAAGGTGGAGGAGACGCTTGCAGCTATCTCTCTCCAGCTTCATCGCCTAAAAAATATATATATATAAAAAAAAAAAGAAAAAAAAAGTAAGGCACCGGCTCTGCCCTCTAAAACCACTAAAGAATACTTCTGTGTTAGTGGGGAAGGTTTACTCGGCGGCGGGTCATTATGCAGCTGACCTGCTTAAAGATGCGTGTAAAGGGGGGGAATTTTCTGTTGAAATGATTAATGAGCTCAGGCAGTCTGCTGATCTCACTCTCCTGGTCTATGGCAGCTATGGTGGCCACAGAGAGACACTTGTGGCTGAGTCAGACCTCTATGAAGGATAAAGATAAGACTCTCCCTTTAAATGCTTTTCAGAAATTTATGCCCCTTATATTGCGTGTCGCTGGGGCTGTTGAGCTAGCAAAAAGGGCAGTCCCAGTCGCCGAGTACCTCATAGAGAGCGCAGCAAAAACGAAGTATCGCGTCTCGTGCCCCCCCCCGCAGAGAAACTGGAGGGACGAGGCGGGGCGCTCTCCGGCGCGACCTTCTCGCGGTAGGGCTGATCTGAGGACAGTCATTATCGCCAAGAAGGCCGCGTCGAAAAAATCCTGGACTCTGAGGGTGGTCCCCATCGTAAAAGACTTGAGTTCACTGCACAAGAACACGGTGCCCTGTCTTTCCCGATGCCCTCAGGGGTCTGCTCTACTAACCCTGCCTTTACAGGGCGTAGAGAGACTCGGCGAGTGATTTCCCGAGGGACGCTCGCCCCCTCCGAGGAGGGTCGTGGAGTGCCCAGACCAGCTGTTCCCTGCCAGTGTGTTACAGGGCGCTGCGTCTGTCACTCGGGATGTTCATCCAGAGGCCAGCCTCGAGAGGCTGGTTCCCTTAGTAGAGTTCCTGGCGGAATGGAAAATTCTCCCCAATGTTTCTCAGTGGGTCCTGAATACTATATAGAACGGGTCTTTCTGAGGTTTCGCTTTCGGGGGCGAAGCGTACCAATATCGAGTTCTTCCGTTCGGCCTAGCACTGTCACCCCGAACATTCACGAAGTGTATGGATGCTGCTATAGCCCCGTTAGGCTGCAGGGCATCCGTATTCTGTATTATATAGACGATTGGTTAATTCTAGCTTAATGGGCTGAGGCTCAACGCCAATAAGAGTGTTCTTTCTCCATTACAGAGAACCACTTTTCTAGGTGTAGTGTGGGATTCGACGACGATGCAGGCACTATTGTCACCTGCTCGTATTGCTTCGATTCTTGCCACAGTAGATCAGGTCAAGCTAGGCCAGTCATCCACTGTAAAACAGTTCCAGAGACTGGTAGGTCTCATGGCACCTGCGTCCAACATGATACCTTTTGGCCTCTTGCACATGAGACCGTTACAGTGGTAGCTCAGAACCAAGGGATTCTCCCTGAGGGGAAATCCCCTTCGCATGATCGTGAGCTCGCGACAGTGTCATCGCGCCCTGATCATGTGGAAAGATCCTTGTTTTCTGTCCCAAGGCCCTGTGTTAGGAGCTCCTTGTCGTCGCTTTATGCTAACGACAGATGCCTCTCTCACGGGTTGGGGGGGCTATCATGAATGGTCGCCCGGCCCAGGGTCCGTGGGAGGACCACCATCGTCTGTGGCACATAAACTGCCTAGAGATGTTGGCGGTGTTTCAGGCTCTGAAACACTTCCTCCCAGACCTAAAGGGGCCACCATGTTCTTGAGGAAAAATGATCTATCTCAATCAGAACTACAGGCGGTTCGGCATCGAGATGTCGTTCTGGCCCACATCCAGAGACTGGGACTGAGGCTCAACGCCAAGAAGAGTGTTCTTTCTCCATTACAGAGAACCACTTTTCTAGGTGTAGTGTGGGACTCGACGACGGTGCAGGCACGATTGTCACCTGCTCGTATTGCTTCGATTCTTGCCACGGTAGATCAGGTCAAGCTAGGCCAGTCATCCACTGTAAAACAGTTCCAGAGACTGTTAGGTCTCATGGCACCTGCGTCCAACGTGATACCTTTTGGCCTCTTGCACATGAGACCGTTACAGTGGTGGCTCAGAACCAAGGGATTCTCCCCGAGGGGAAATCCGCTTCGCATGATCGTGAGTTCGCGACGGGTTCATCGCGCCCTGATCATGTGGAAAGATCCTTGGTTTCTGTCCCAAGGCCCTGTGTTAAGAGCTCCTTGTCGTCGCGTTATGCTAACGACAGATGCCTCTTTCACGGGTTGGGGGGCGATCATGAATGGTCGCCCGGTTCAGGGTCCGTGGAGGACCATCATCGTCTGTGGCACATAAACTGCCTAGAGATGTTGGCAGTGTTTCAAGCTCTGAAACACTTCCTCCCAGACCTAAGGGGCCACCATGTTCTTGTCCGGACAGACAACACATTGGTGGTCTCTTATATCAACCATCAGGGGGTTCTGCGTTCTCGCCCACTTTACAACTGGCACGTCAGATCCTTCTATGGTCCCAGGGGAAAATTCTTTCTCTGAGAGCTATTTATCTCCCGGGGTATTTTAATCAGGGAGCAGACATCCTGTCGAGGCAGGGGCCGAGGCCCGGGGAATGGATTTTCACCCCGAGGTGGTGGAACTCCTATGGAAACATTTCGGTCGTGCCGAGGTAGACCTATTTGCTTCTCGAGAAACATCACACTGCCCGCTGTGGTTCTCTCTCAGCCATCCAGCGATGGTACATCTGTGGCCGAGGTCACGTCTGTACGCATTTCCCCCGATCGCTCTGCTCCCGGGAGTTCTGGACGAGTATGGTTTGCGGACTTAGTGTCTCTCCTCGACGGCTCTCCTCTAGAGATACCGATCAGGAGAGATCTACTCTCTCAGGCGAGTGTGTCGATCCTTCACCCCCGCCCAGAACTATGGAGGCTGTGGGCTTGGCCTCTGAGGGGGCCCAGCTCATAGATTCTGGTCTCTCGACTGAGGTCGTTGAGACCATCCTCCAATCCAGAGCTCCCTCCACGAGGAAGTTATATGCCGCGAGGTGGAAACTTTTCACCTCGTGGTGTGGAGAGCGCCAGCAGGACCCAGTTAACTGCCCGGTTGGTACAGTGCTGGATTTCCTGCAGGACCGTCTCTCCACAGGGTTATCCCACTCTACACTGAAGGTGTATGTGGCGGCCTAGCTGCTTACCACGCTCCTTCAAGTGGAGGTTCCCTCGGGAGACACCCACTTATATCTCGCTTCCCTCGTGGCACCTTGAGGCTGAGGCCTGCAGTTCGCACGAGGGTACCAGCTTGGGACCTGGCCATCGTCTTAGAAGGTCTCTCCCTAGCTCCTTTCGAGCCCTTTGAGGAAGTTTTGGTAAAGTTTCTTACTCTAAAGACTATCCTTCTTCTCGCTATCTCATCTCTAAAAAGAATTGGAGATATTCAAGCACTTTCGGTGGCTCCCTCGTGCCTGGAATTTGCGCCTGGTATGGTTAAGGCCTTTCTCTGTCCGAGACCAGGTTATGTTCCTAAGGTACCAACTAGCCTACTTTTGATAGACCTATAGTTCTGCAGGCTTTCTGTCCTCCGCCTTTTTTGACGTCAGACCAGGAGAAACTTAATTTGCTGTGCCCAGTTAGGGCTTTAGATGCTTATGTCCACAGAGCTGCCCTGTGGAGGAAATCGGAACAACTGTTCGTTTGCTTTGGGTCACCTAGGAAAGGGTGTCCTGCATCTAAGCAAAGGATGAGCAAGTGGGTGGTCGAGGCCATCTCACTCGCTTATGGTTCGGCCCATCAGCCTTCACCTCTGGCTGTAAGGGCTCATTCCACTAGGAGTATGGCTGCCTCTACAGCTCTTCTTTCAGGAGCTTCTCTTCAGGACGTTTGTGATGCGGCAGGCTGGTCCTCACCGCACACTTTCGTCAGGTTTTATTCCCTTGACCTTAGCTCCACTCCCGGGGCTCAGGCTCTCTCGTCGGTTTGTGTCTCCGAATGACACACGACGGGGATTTGGTCGTATGGGGATGTGGGTATTGCGTTCCCACTGCGATTACACGCAGCGGTAGTCCCTGAAGGGGAACGTCCCGGGTTACGTATGTAACCCTAGTTCCCCGAAGGGACGGACGCTGCGTGTCCTGCCATACTCTCGGCATCCCCTTGGGTCGCTTGCTTCAGTAACTTTAAGCTGGCGGCTTGTGTGCTCAGGGGGTATTTATAGCTTCCTGGTCGATGACGTCACTCGCCGTACGCTCATTCTCTCCATTGACTGATTTCATTCATATATTCAGACGCGCTATGCTGGGGGGCGTTCCCACTGCGATTACACGCAGCGTCCGTCCCTTCGGGGAACTAGGGTTACATACGTAACCCGGGACGTTTTTTCCAATCGCTATGACAGTTTTTTCAATACATTTAACAAGTTTCCTAAACTCTTAACGCACCAACACACCTAAAACACACAATTGGCAAAACGGTTAATTTCATGTTCAAAATCACACATTTTAAACTAAACTCCAAAACTAATTTTCAAAATACAATAATACACTAACACGATACACTATGTCTAACAAAACACTGCAAACATGTTTCAAAATCAAATAATTATTCATAACACTAACACATGTTCTCTTCCAACAGGCACATTTAGTCAATCATAACACAATGACAAAAAAAAACACTATCATCAGCTGAAATTACAGAAACTGCATTATTTTATGTTTCAGGTCTGCCCTTATACAATAGACAGTATATTGTATTGATCATAGATTGTGTTTTGCACTGTAGTTTCTTTTGATGCCTCTCTACATTTTTGTTTTGTTGGATTTAGTAAATGCATGCATTAAGTTTCTTTTGCTGCAGAAATTCAATACAAAAAATGAATGACCATCTCAGAGTAGCTTTATAGAATGTACAGTTTATGAAAAAAAAGACAGAGACAGAATTGCTACAATACAGTAAAGACTTTATTTGCAAAAAGACATTACTGAAATATAACAAAATATGCAATATAGCTGCCATTTATATGTGAAAATACTAAATATACGAACAGAAAAAGCACAAGAAGATTTAAAAAAAGAACAAAAAGAGTCATCTTCTAATCTGCCCGGTCTTCTGCATTTGGCCACATATTCTTATCCACATCACACCTATGATATTTTCTCTGGCAAGGCATCGTGGGAAGAATCTTTTGGCATGCCTTATCCACCCCTGGTTGTGTTCAGCTGTGATGTCTTGGCATGCAGCATCCATTGCATCCAGGAGGGACATTTGGTCCTGTGGATGATGGTCAAAAACCTTCCATCTCCAGGATGAGAAAAACTCCTCAATGGGGTTGAGGAAAGGGGAGTAAGGAGCAAGGAAAAGGGACATCATATTAGGATGGGCGTCAATGCTGTGACTGCACGGCAGTGATGGAGTACTCGAGTCCCTTATTCTCTGGACTCGAGTCCGACTCGAGACTCCATTCTCTGGACTCGTGACTCGACTTGGACTCGCAGACTGATGACTAGTACTTGGACTCGGACTCGAGAATATATAAAATCGGACTTGAGCATTCATTAAATGAATGACGTTTTTTCTGACTAAATAGGTTATAAAAATGTTATATAAGATGTTACACTTTTCCTGTTTCGGGGTCCAAGACCGGCCGTGATAAATTTTTTCCCTCACAGACACTGCTAACCGCTCGCTCTCCTTGCTTGACAACACACTCACTGACGTCACTCACTTTACGCTGCATTCTCGTGCATTATTCGCGGGGGAGAGAGATAACGTAACACTCATTTAACAATAGATAAGTTCCTCTACATCTAATCAGCAATTTTTGGCACGCTTTGCAGCAGCTGAGCTGACCACTAGAGCGAATGTACAGTGACGTGACATAACTGCCAGATTTAAACTGTGCTTTCGTGCTATGGCTGGCGCTGAGCCAAAGTCGGACGCGCTCAGCGCTTAATCCCGTTTATCATACAATAACACAATCATGTTTATTTTAGCTAACAAACTAGACGGCGACCTTGACTATGCCACACATCGCAACCACTCTTTACCTGCGGTGTTACAACTGCTTATAGCACTGCATTTTCTGTTTTTTGCCGCAGTTACATTGGGATTTAGTTTGCTTTTCAAAATTTCAAAATAGTTTTTCTTTTACCATATTCGTCAAGAAGAATGCATTTCTCCTCCTCTGTCCAATTAGGCTTTTATTTTTTGTTTTCTTTATCCATTTCAGTTGCCTGATCATCCAAAAAATCAATGTTTTGAATAAAGTTAAAAATCAATGAACCTCTTTTATAAATTTTATCAGCTCTTTAAAGGTGCCAGAGTGGAGACATGTAGGCACTGGGGACTCGGACTCGAACACGGGACTCGAGACTCGACTCGGACTTGAATTCAGGTAATGGTGACTCGACTTGGACTCGACTCGGACTCTTCTTTGGTGACTCGGACTTGGACTCGGACTCGAACACTGGGACTCGAGACTCGACTCGGACTCGACAATTGGTGACTCGACTACAACACTGCTGCACGGGAATGGTGGAATGCCACATTGTCCCATGTGATCACGTATATTGGCAAGTGGTCTCTCACCTGTCCCCTTTCTACCTCTGGCACAAGTCCTTCGTGCAGGTCTTACGTATTTCATTACCCTAGCTCTGGCCCTTCTTGGAGCGCCACCACACATTCAAACTCCTCTCCCCTGTTCTGGTACACGTCGTCCTCTACCTAGTACAGACATTTTTTTTGTTCGTTTTTTTTTTTTTTTTGCTCTATATTGTTCTCTTTCCACAAAAGATCAGCCCAAAGGTCCTCTTTTGTACCATATGGTCATGCGATTGAAAGAACCTCAACACCTGAGTGTGTTTAGAAATCAGCTTTGATTTATATATTTGCAGAATTCAATCAGCTGTAACAATAGAATAAAATACAGAGGATATATTTGTGCTTCAATTCACAATATAAACAGCTGTTTACCTTGACTTTAGCCTGTAAGGTTAGGTTTAGAACATGGTGTTATCTGTTTTGACATACAGTGTTAAAGCATTGGTAAATTTGGCAGTAAAAATCCATTGTTTTGGTCTTGTTTGAGCTTGTGTGTAAAAGAAGTTCAAGCATTTTAAATTTGTGTTAATTTTATGCATTTTGTGTTAAAGCAACAAGAAATGCGTTAATAGTATAGCTTACACAGGCAGATGTAGTGCTAACTGTGTTAAGAGTTTTGGAAAATTGTTAAAAGTATTGAAAAATCTGTCATAGCAATCGTAAAAAACTGTAGTTATTTAAAATATCTAATTGATTTCTCACGCCTCAATTGGACGCATTTATTTAATAATGCGCAAAACTAAATGGTGCCCTTTCGAATGGGAACTCGCACTGCTTCCAAGGATGCTAATATGGAATGCCTCCAGGATGACCTTTGTCTGAAGCATGTGTCAAAACATAACAATAACATTGGCTGGCGAGTATAAAAGGGTGCCTGTTGTACACGTCTTCGCTCTCTTGTCTTCAGGCCATTTGTTTGTGACGTGTTGAAGGCAGTATGGCAGCGAAAGCTTGCCAGAAGTGCGTTCATCCATGTCACCAGTGTCTGACACCTGATGACACGCATGAGCTATGCATGATTTGTTTGAGTGAGGAGAATGCTCGCTTGAGTTTCTCTATGGAGAAACTCTGCTCTCATTTGTCGCTTTTCTCAATGGACTTGGAACAATCGCATGCGCCCCACGGACCAGGACCTGCTGCAGCTTAAGCGAGGAGGAAACTGAGATCATAGGGGTTTACAGATGGAGGAATTCGAGAAAGGTATGGAACTTTCTCATTCTTTGGTAGCTGACGAGGGCAAGCTGCTGGATGAGAATGTGTTATCGCTCACATCGTCTGATCTAGCAGCGAGTCAGTGTGCTCCTGGCTTCAAGCTAAGAAGAGCAGGATGTGGCTGTTGAGGATGATGATGTCTCTGAATCTTCACAGCCTGCATGCCCTGCGTATGACGAGCTACTGGATTACATTTGCAATGGTGGTGCCAGAGATGTGAGTTTGCTCGCAGACGGTTAAATGGAGCGATATCTGTCCAGTCATAATTGTCCAGCTTATGATGTTGTTTTACGTGGATATTGGAACACAAGTCTAAAAGTACAAAGCCTTGTTGTCACGATCAGGTTGTGTAAACACACACGAAGATGAAGATGAGTAAATAGGTAATCTTTAATAATCCACACAGGTTAAGTCCAACATAGTTACACGATCCAACACAACCATAGTATAGACAAGACCAGACAAAGTCACACAAACCGAACTAAACTTAAATAGTGACAGGATAATGAGATGATTGATAAGTGCATAGGTGAAACTAATGAGTGTCCATGACAACAAACTAAGGAAAAAACGGTACTGACTGAAAACAAGAGTCAAATGTGGTGTGAGAGTGTGACAGAACGCCCCCTCCTGGAAGGCGGCAAAGAGAATGAGATGGCGGCAAAAGGTTGGCAAAACAGGCAGAGGACACAGGAGGAGGTTCTGGAGGTGGACAGCTGACCAGGAGGAGGCGGAATACAAAAGTCCAGGGTGGAGCAGATGGTGGTAAAAGCCATAGAGGAGCCTTGAGCAGAGGAAGATGGTTACTGACCCAGGCCACAGCTGAGACTGCACCCCATGGCGGCATCGCTGGAGGGCGGAGCCATGGAGATGTCACTGACGCCACCATGGGGATGACCAGAGGTGATGTCATGGAGGAAGGAGCCCACCGCGCAGCCGGAAAGCCGAAGGGACTCTATGATCTAGGTGGCCACATCGTAGCCGCAGTGACAACCCCCTGAGATAGTGGTAGGGATCCGGAGGACTGAAATCGAGCTTGAGCGATCAGTATAGGTACAGTGATGTAGAAGGTATAGTGATGCCTGACCCATGTAGGGTCTGGACCAATCAGACACACACTAATTATTCATATTCATTATATTTACTGAATATAAAGGTCTATGAAACTCCCCCAAAACTAACATCACAAATGAAGTTACTATGTCGGTCGGGTGTCCTGTTACAGAGCACCTTAAGACTGATAACAGACTTTTATGACCTGTAGGAATGCGCAAGAGAGAGACAAAGGGAAGACAGAGACAGACTTTAAAACAGACTTTGCTGCACTCATTTATGGATGAACTTCTCTATAAAATAACATGCATCTCCGGACATTGTCTGTGATAAGTTACTGTCTTGTATAATGTCTTTTGAAACTATTATTATGATTATTATGTATATAGCTACTATAGTATGTATTGTATTATACAACCAACTAATGGTCGATGTAACCTCACCTATGTCATGCCTCCTACCTAATTAATCCTCATTTAATGACTCACACTTTGATGTACATCATCTTCTCTTAGAATGCAGTGTGGATTTGTTATATCTATCTGAGTATTAATGAACAGGAAAAGCCTAAGGCAGAGGTCTGAACAAAAGGTATGACCAAAGAGTTGTAAATCAACCAGAGCAATTTTCCCGCTCTGACATTTCACCTTTCTTATTGGTCGAGTCAATCCTTAGGGGAGGGATCTTTCTCTGGCTTTATTTAGAGACAGTCCACAGTGACCGCCCTTCTTGGTTTTTCGCATCTGGACACAACACTGCTTCTGCTGAAACTGGAAACCCCTAGGCCCAGCAGGCCGTGAGCACCATCGGCCATGCTTTCATGCTCCCAAAAGGGAGTCAGACTGTCTTTTCTTCAATCTAGAAACTGCAACCTTACCAACTGAAAAGGAGAACCTCCGGAGTGTTGGCACAAGACTTCTCCTAAGGCAGAAGAAGTCCGTCGCAACTCACACCCTTTACTCTGCGTGTCCTCCCCAGACCAGGGCTGGCAGGCCACAGTCTGCACTCCAGCCATGAGAACAGAGTCAAACCAACCATGCAAGTTCATCATATCTTCTTCATCCAACGAAGAAGAAAATGATTGAGACTTCAACATTTGACACTCGCAGAATCATCAACAACTTCAATTTTCAACAACTTTGATAATAGTGTACGCTACCCAGGAATGCAAGTATACTTTTGATTTGATGCTTTAAAAATGAAATGCTGATGTTTCTTCTCATAGTTACATGGAACTGCTCAATAGTTCCGTTTCCGTCCTATCACTCACCTATTTATTTTATTTATGTGTGTACGTTGTTTAGTTTATGTGTTTTTATGATTTAGTTAATAAAACTTGTACATAATATGTATTTGGTTCTGATTTGCTGCAATACGGAGTACCTTTACGATTTTGATTTAGCTACATGCTCAAAGCGCTGTACAATTACAAGCTAAGAAATAATTATTCTTCTGTGGCCAGGGAAGGTACCTTTTTCTTAGAATAAAGGAATAATCAAAGAGTTCGTTGGACGAACTGATTAATTGATTGTAATATTAATTCAGCCACATCAAGTTAATACAATTAACTGACCCAAATATTCATAATTAATAATAACAAGTTATTATTGATTATTAATATTCCAAAGAGCTGATTCGTTACACCTAGGTGGAGCCGACGTGCTGAGGGAGTCCGGCGAGGCTGAATGGCCGATGGTCACTGCTGACATCGAGGGAGTGCAGGAGTCAGTGCAACGGGTCGAGGAGGAGTGGAGCACACAGAGGCAGAAGATAGAGCCACAGGCTTCCCACATCCAGGAAGAGATGGCTCCCAGCAGTCTAAATCCCAAGCTGGATCGATGCCACTAAGAGGAGGCTGAGGTGAAACTGAAGGGCTGATGGGAGGCAGCGATGACTGGGTGGCAGGCGTGGCTGGGGACTGGAGAGGAGCTTGGAGAGCGATGCAAAATCCCACAAAAAATAAAGTCTCAAAAACATTTAGGAGAGTTGGTGGGAGAGGGAGGTTGGGTGGGACCAAAGAATTAGAAAAGTAACAGACAGATTCAGATGGTAGAAAACTGGGCAGAAAGTTAACCTCTCCAAAATCAAAACTGTTTTCCCATGTGCTTGCCAAACACTCACTCCCAGTGGCGGGACGGTGGGTGGGGCTTCCTTCCATTCCATCATATTGCACTAGCACTCCCTCAGCAACGGATGAAGCTGCCGGCTCACACACCTGGTCAGGCACGTCGCGGCAGAGTCACTCTCGTTGCCTGCGGTGGGCTCAGGGTGCCAATCCTCGCAGTCTTTTTTCTGGGCACTGGGTAGTTACTGGCCTGGTGTCGTCGTCGACAATGTCCACTGTGTGTTGTCGAATAATAAGACATCTGCACCCACTCTGCGTATCTGGTGAAGCTCTCTCTCGGGGGCCTTCCGCGGACAGCTGTTCTCTGGTGGCGGTGTTGAGGCCGGCATGCAGGAAGCTGCAGAGGCAGTTGTCCGGGAAAGATGTAGCTGGCATGAGTCTAAGGAATTTCTCCAAAAGCTCCTCGAGGGAGCGGTCCTTCTGCTTAAGGCATAACCGTTTGACAGCTGCAAAGTGGTCCATATTGCAGAAAGAAACCAAGAAACACATACTCAAAGAAAATCAAACGTCTCGGTTACTAGTGTAACCCTCGTTCCCTGAGGGAGGGAACGGGAGACGCAACGTCGACGTGACGACGAAATTGGGATCACTTCAGGGAGCCCTATCAACTTCGAGTATCTATAGAACAAGCCAATGAACGTTGGCGTGCGTGAAGCGTCACGCGCCCCCGCCCCGCAGCGCGGGCATAAACAGGAAGCGGGCGCACGCACACATTGCTTTTCGCTGAGGAGCCGAGATTGAGACGGCCGTACAGCGATGGTCAGCAACCGTGGCGATGGGACGTAATTGGGATCCCATGGAAAACGCCACGGTAGCTGCCACATCCAGCGCCCTACGGAAGACTCTCAGACCCCCAACTGGCTAGGGCGGAAGACCTGCGTAGAGGGAGTTCGGACTGCTGTTCCGTTACAACCCACACAGTGGAACTCTTGGATAACACTGGGAAAGCGAACCCCTCCAGGGGAGAGGGACGCTGCGGAGCCACATCCTGCCCGAAGGGAGGTAACGTGGAGAATACACATATGGACTGGACGAAGGGGCAGTGCAACATATGGAATGTCACTGGGGTGGCTCCAGCCTGAGAAGGGGGAGGCAGCACCAAACAGTGACGGCAGAGCGGACTCTGCCAAGGGAAGACACGGGCTCACCGCAGGGAGCTGATCGTGGAAGAATACGCATATGGGATCGCCGGAGGGATCACCACATATGGAACCCAGTCTAGCACAAGTTACACAAGCATACGAGCACTAGACCTGGTGTCGGACGCTCCGCAAAGTCCGACTGCCGAAGGGGTGCGGAGGAACTCAACAGGGTTCGCCTAGTGGGGAACTCGACTGGAGCAAAGAAGCGCACGTATCCGCTCCATGTGGAGGGGAGTGGCGCAGCAAGCCGACACAAGAGCGGGAACTTCGGTGTTACCGGCTGGTTGAAGCGAGCACACAGGAAGAAACCGGCTCAACACGTAGGCTATAAACCTAGCGAACGTGTTAGGTGTCGCCCAGCCCGCAGCTCTACAGATGTCTGTCAGCGAGGCGCTGTGTGCCAGCGTCCAGGAAGAAGAGACACCCCGAGTGGAGTGTGCTCTCAAACTGGGCGGGCAAGGCACGCCTTGAACTTCATAAGCCAAGGCGATGGCATCCACTATCCAGTGGGCCATCCTCTGCTTGGAGACAGCCTTCCCTTTCTGCTGGCCTCCGTAACAGACGAAGAGCTGATCTGAGGTCCTGTGGCTTTGCGTTCTGTCCACGTACAGACGCAGAGCGCGAACGGGACAGAGAAAAGCCAGGGCTGGGTCTGCCTCCTCCGAAGGCAGCGCTTGCAGGTTCACCACCTGGTCCCGGAAGGGAGTGGTGGGAACCTTTGGCACGTATCCGGGCTGGGGTCTCAGGATCACGTGAGAGTTAGCCGGGCCGAATTCCAGGCACGATTCGTCGACCGAAAATGCATGCAGGTCCCCTACCCTCTTGATGGAGGCCAATGTAACCAGGAGTACTGTCTTAGGACAGAATTTTTAACTCTGCTGACTGAAAAGGCTCCAAGGGTGGTCTCTGAAGTGCCGAAAGGACCAGAGACAAATCCCAAGAGGGTATAGAGAGTGGGCGAGGAGGATTCAGTCTCCTTGCCCCCCTCAGGAACCTGACGATCAGGTCGTGCTTCCCCATTGACTTACCTTCAACTGCATCGTGATGTGCGGCGATAGCGGCAACATACTTTAAGGGTGGAGGGAGACAGCCTTCGCTCCAACCCACCTTGCAGGAAGGAAAGCACGGCTCAGATCGAGCAAGATCGGGGGTTCTCCTCGTGAGAAGAACACCAGTCAACGAACAGGTTCCACTTCAACGCATAGAGGCGCCTCGTAGAGGATGCTCTAGCGGAAGTGATGGTGTCAACTACCGCTTGGGGTAGGTCACCTAGAACCTCCGCGTCCCATCCAGGGACCAGACATGGAGTTTCCAGAGGTCTGGACGCGGGTGCCACAGGGTGCCCCGTCTCTGAGAGCAGGTCCTCTCTCAGAGGAATGGGCCAGAGAGGAGCTGTCGCGAGGAGCACCAGTTCCGGGAACCAGGTCCGGTTGGGCCAGTACGGCGCAACTAACAAGACCTGCTCCTCGTCCTCCCTGACTTTGCACAAAGTCTGTGCAAGAAGGCTCACTGGGGGGAAACGCATACTTGCGTAGGCCCGGGGGCCAGCTGTGTACCAGAGCATCCGTGCCGAGGGTCCCCTCGGTCAGGGAATAGAACAACTGGCAGTGAGACGTGTCCGGGGCGGCAAACAGATCTACCTGTGCGGTCCCGAAGCGCCTGAAGATCAGCTGGACCACCTGGGAATGGAGTCGACATTCTCCCGGTAGCACCTGCTGCCGTGAGCTCGTCGACTGCACGGTAGAGCAGGCCCAGAATAACATGGCACGAAGCGACCTCAGATGCTTCTGACTCCAAAGGAGGAGATGGCGGGCGAGTTGTAACATGCGGCGGGAGCGTAGACCAGTTTGACGGTTAATGTACGCAACGGTCGCAGTGCTGTCCGTACGGACCAGAACATGCTTGCCTAGTAGCAGCGTTTTGAAGCGGCCCAGGGCAAGATGAACTGCTAACAACTCGAGGCAGTTGATGTGCCAATGCAGTTGAGGCCCCGTCCACAGACCTGAAGCTGCATGCCCGTTGTACGTGGCCCCCCAGCCGGTGGCAGAGGCATCCGTGGAGACCACAGAATGCCTAGACACTTGTTCCAGGGGAACACCTGCCCTCAGGAACGAAGGGTCTGACCACAGGCTGAGAGTTTGGCGACAGTGCGGGATTACCTGGACCCGGCACAAGCCGCTCTGCCACGGCCATCTCGGGATTCGATCGTAAAGCCAGTGTTGGAGCGGTCTCATATGAAGCAATCTGAGCGGCGTAACCGCGGCTCCAGATGCCATATGCCCCAGGAGCCTCTGAAAAAGTTTCAGTGGTGCCGCTGTTCTGCGTGAGAGAGTGCTCACGCAGTTCAACACTGACTGGACGCGGGCCTTCGTGAGGCGCGCTGTCATGTTGATCGAGTCCAGCTCCATACAGAGAAAAGAGATCCTCTGCCCGGGGGTGAGTTTGCTCTTTTCCCAGTTGACCCGAAGCCCTAGGTGGCTGAGGTGACTGAGCACCATGTCCCTGTGTTCACACAACTGCTCTCTCGACTGGGCGAGAATAAGCCAGTCGTTGAGGTAGTTGAGAATGCGAACGCCAAGCTCGCACATTGGGAGCAATGGCCACGACTTCCGTGAAGACACGGGGCGACAGGGCCAGCCTGAAGGGTAAGACTTGTACTGATATGCCCGACCCTCGAACGCAAAGCGAAGAAACGGTCTGTGTCGAGGGAGAATCGAGACATGAAAGTACGCGTCCTTCAGGTCGAAGGCTATACGCAGAAGTAGCCTTTTTCTGGTGCACCAGAAAAAGAACTAGATCGGGGCATAGACGAGGGGACTCCACCTCGTTTGAGGCACTCGAGTCTCGACCGCGCATCTAGAGCTCCGAACGACGCACGCTGGGTTGCCGTGACAACCCGCGCTGTCAGCTGGCAGCTCGACGGCACACGGCACGCTGAACACTTAAACCTTAATGAGACAGGCAAGACGAACAACGTGCCGACGTGGTCATGCTCTCAAAAGAGAGCATAAACCACCCACGAGCACAGTTTCAACACACTTAAGCCCAGGCATGTGAAACAGAGATCGTGGCCGTCACATGAGGATAGGAAACGACCGCATCCAGAAACACACGGTTGAATGACGTCTTGAAAAAGACGCAGTGTCAAACTGTGTAAGCTCTTTTAGGAAAAAACTGCTCTCTCTGATGCTGAAGCACCCAGGGATGACCGCGGCTACACAACAGGACGATAGTGCAAGCCTGATGTGAGCACTCACATTCTCATTGAAGGCGCAACATTCTGAGCTGTGAAAACAGCTGTTTTGCCGGCTCACTGTGAGATCGCGGCCAGCGCTGTCTGTGCTGTCACGCCAACACCAGCTTGAAGAGGCGTTCTCCTGAAGAGCAGACTTGTTTTCTTCTTTAGAAGTTCAATACTGTTAGAAGATTGTAGAGCAGGAACAGTAGAAACGCTCGGCTCCGAAGTGAAAGACAATGTGTGCGTGCGCCCGCTTCCTGTTTATGCCCGCGCTGCGGGGCGGGGGCGCGTGACGCTTCACGCACGCCAACGTTCATTGGCTTGTTCTATAGATACTCGAAGTTGATAGGGCTCCCTGAAGTGATCCCAATTTCGTCGTCACGTCGACGTTGCGTCGAACGTGAGCGACCGAAAGGGAACCGAAAACTCTTCAACAAACACGCCACTTATCTTTTCTAAGGTCTAGTCTTTTGTCACGATCAGGTTGTGTAAACACACACAAAGATGAAGATGAGATTAAATAGGTAAGTTTTAATAATCTACACAGGTTAAGTCCAACATAGAGTTACACAAACCAACACAACCATATTATAATTGGAATGAGCGTATCCTAAACCCATGGGCGAGGACCCATTGGAGGTCAAGTCTGGTGTCAGCAGCTTATTATAGCTAGGATTTGCTGAGGAGTGTAGCCTAGGATATTGTGTTTATAATGTTTGTAAATGTTTCGCTTTATTTACCGGTATTTAATATACATATAAATGAATGTAATTGTTTGCAATTAAAGGGTTAGTTCACTCATAAATGAATCAGCGCCATCGGCCAAACTTCTCGTTCGTATAAAAAAAATAAAAAAAATGTAACATACTTTTTCAAATTACTCCTAGACCGTTCCTCTGATTTTCATTAAAGTTTAATCGGATCATCTTCGTGACACATATTGATAATAAGATATTGTCGTAATACAAGTAATTGTATTTATGAGCTTTCAACTATTTTCCTTAAAATTGTCTCCAAATATCTAAACTCATTTTTTTTTTTGCAGTTAATCTGATGCTCCTTGACTTGATTTTTTGGCTCCTCATTCTGCCTCTGTGATGCTTGGCCCCTAATTCGCTTGCGGGAAAGTTTTCTGAAATTTGGCATACAGATAAATAAAATAAAATCTGAACATTAACCACAGCGAGTATGGAGTCTCATACTCAAAACTTTTAGCACCACCAACTGTCAAAATTTGCACTTACGTTTATTCGAATAACTTTTTAACCTTGATAGCTAGAAAAAAAAATTGCTTAAATAAATTCAACTTAATTTATTTGTCATATTTTATTCTATGTTTTTGCTATGTTTTTGCCATGATTTAATTGTGATATTTTTAAATGTCAAAGGATGCAATGTTTTAGAAACCAACCAGTTAATACCATAAAACTTCACAGAATTCATCAAATCTATTACTACTCACTGACATTTCTGTATGTTATTGTTTTCCTCCAAAAATTATGTCACTTATTGTAGGATGACAGAGTACAGGAACATGGTATTTGTTTGTGTTAAAGGCATTTTACAAAGACAATTGTAATATACAATAAAAATAACAATAATAGTAGTAAATTATTGTTGAAAATATAATAACATATTATATTAAAAACCTATTTGTTCACTTAATTATGATTTCCAAATGATTTCCATCTTTGAACATTATGGGCCCTATTTTAACGATCTGAAATGCAAGTATCAAGCGCGAAGCGCAAGTAACTTTGTGGGCGGGTCTTGGGCGATGTTGCTATTTTACCAGCGGGATAAATGACTCTTGCGCCCGACGCAAGTATAAAAGGGGTTGGTCAGAAGTAGCTTCATTATTCATAGGTGTAGTTTGGGCGTAACGTGAAATAAAACCAATCAGAGCATCATATCACATTCCCTTTAAGAGCATGATGAACGAGGTGCGCTTGTTCCATGGCGCAATACTATTATAACGGCGCATTTACCAGGCGCGCTTCAGAATCGGTTCACAGCCGTGGAGATCGATGTTCTCGTCAGGGCCGTAAAAGAAAGAGAAGTGACATTGGGGATGGGACAAACCCACGAAAATTAGCATCGGTTATACATGCATATGATAATTTGGGTAATTATGTAAGCTTTATGCCTATTTTTCCCATCGTCATGGACACAACAATGATTTCCCTCGTGTTTTAATATTTTTCCTTATAATAATGTATCATTTGCAAAAAGGAAAATGCATCTGTGTAGATGAGAGAATCATCTACAGTGTATGCGCATTGTTTCTGTATAATGACCAAGCATGCGCGCTTAAAATAGCATCTGAATGTACTCTCAACGCGCCACTGATTTTAGACTAGGTTTTTTCTGGTCAGTGGCGCAATTGTTTTCTGGAACTGCAAAATAGCACCAGGGATTGTTTGCGCCGGAACACGCCTCCTTTTTTGCGCTGAACCACCCAGGGAGCGCAAGTTTATTCTCTAGTTTACCGGCGAGCGTCTGTGGAGGGAAGAGTCCGATTTGTGCGGGTGCAAAATAGGAATGATACATGCGTCAGTGTACAAAGCCATTTGCGCCGGGTGCAAGATTGGGCCCATTGAGTTATATCTCTGGTAGGGACATGAAACATACTGCATAGTATGTAAAAATGTCAAGATCCTTATTAAATTAAATAAGAAATATAGAGTAATCGCCTTGCATGGCCACCACTGTAGAAAACCATTCTAAAGACTTTTCTCCTCAGGAAGCTCAAAGATCCTGGATCAGGCATCATGCCTGCTTGCCATCTTTAAATGTTTATGACTGATGTATCAGCAGAGGTTCTAATCTCCTAAAAGAGCTAGAACTGCCTTCACAATCTCAGAGGTGCTTCTCATTTATTTACATTACCCACTGTGTCCTAATACAAACCGCTGACCTTAACAATCCACAGTGCTCTAGAATCCCAGCTGGTTCTAACAAAGGGTATTAAAGTGAAGTGCTGTGAGAGATTGCATGTCCCGTGTTATAAAGATAAACAATTCTTCAATGTGGTCATTTATGCCAATTTGCAGCTGCAGCAGTACGTCATGCAGCACATAGAATTGTGCCCTAAATATGCGGCAGAGTCCCGCTCATTTAATGATTTTAATTTTCTCCCTGTGCTGGGAGCACTTTCTGCGGCTGATCTAATTAGAGCATTTCAGGACTAAGCAGATGGAATACATTGTTCAGCAAATATGGGATAATTTCTGACCAACTTTAATCAGAAAGAGGGCTCACGTATAGAGATAGTAATGCTGAGATATAGATTAGTACGCCTGGAATGTATAGGCCTACTAGCAAATTTCAGAGATGGTGGTGGAAAAGTATCAGTGTATCATTTCATTCATTTAGAAAAAGTAACTTTTACATAAAAGTAAAAGTAACTTTTATGGGGAAAAAATAACTTTTATATTAGACACAAAATTGCCAGTTGCCACAGCTAATTTTACCATTTGTATTTCTGAGCAACACAGCAGTGGTGTTTCGTTCCTGATTGAATCATTGTTTCTGAACTGATAAGTCAGATCCTTTTTACCAAGAAGAGCCAAACAAATAAAAAGTAGTAGTTCTGGTAGTTGTATAGGCTACAACAACAGTAGGTGGCAATAACGCTGTTTTTTTTTCACTCATTGACACCCAAGCTAAGGCTACTTCGTTCATACTATATTTTGTTCACTGACATGCTGGTTTCTAGCACTCCTAAAGGGGGTCACACACCGACTAGAAGCACAGCGCCACATGTTTAAAATTCAAACACATTATTCTCTATAAGTGTACACACACCGGTGGCGCCATTCAGCGATTTACATTTACATTTATCAAAGAGCGCTATTTACATAGTTTTACATTACATTTACATTAATTTGTCTCAAATCATCGTTAATGTACATACTGACTTCACCGTGTGCTGCAATATACATTTAGTTACATTTAGTAATTTACAGAAATCAGTTGCTTGAATGGAAATTGCTGATGTTATCGGATTTTCAGGTGATATTCTCAATTCATTCAGTTAACGGACGCTCTGAGGTAAAGTGTTCAGACTGCGGACTTAGCAACGATTGTATTTAATTGTACAGTACAATCATAACATAGTACAGACATGATCTTAATTCCATAATGTCCTTAAACATAACAATATTGCTGGCCATAAACTGAGAAAGTGCGCATTCGGTGTGCGATACCACAAGTTGTCCTAGACGCGACGCTTCTCGTCTGGTGTCCAACCCCCACACAAATTGAGAAACGGGCATCATAAACAAGTGATTAACAAGTGCTGCATGGTGCGTCTCAAAATGTCTCTTAATATTTGACTTTTTGAGCGACTTTTTCAGTCAACATTTGAAAATTGGAGAGCCATATAAAATCCTGAAAAGAGCCATATGGCTCGCGAGCCATAAGTTCCCGACCCCTGGGTTAAGTGAATGATTCTGTGACTCACTCTCACAGATACATTAGCTGTGTCCAAAAATCGCATACTGACTGAGTAGATACTGCATTTAACTACGTTAAAAAAGTATGTTCTATATGAATGTGTGTGTAGTATTAATGAAATCTAGCACTTCATTTTAAATATACTGCAATATATGCATTGACCATGTATGGCTATATATTGATACATATAAAAATATTTAGAAATTAAGACAAAAATAGTTTTTTTTACTTTTGTTTTCATAAAGTGTTATCCCTTAATGTATACATATATTGTTCAATCATGTTCCCATATCAATCTGAATGTATTGTACACACATACACATTCACATGATTGAGTTAATATAAGTGGCAACAACAGATTTGTAGTTCCCAGCATGTTTCGCTTCTGACTGTAAAAGGAGAGTAAATGTTAAAATTAAGTGATATTTCACGTGTTTTGCTCAATATTAATATAGGGATCTGTTAGTGTTTTAAGTTGTATTATTTTGGAATTTAAAAGGGTTTCTGGTCTTGAGTTTGTGGGGTTACCATTGTGCTGAAGAGTAGAGCCTGTGTTTAGGTTGACGATTGGCAGAACACCATTAAGATTACTTTATTTAAAAAGTAATTGCTGTGCCCTCTTCAGCACAGGGATGGTGTCTTTGATAAATACCTAGTACAAACAGGTGCTTGAACTATTGTTAACTAGCTGTATGAAAATATTAAACATGTATAAATGTACAATATAAGAAATAAATTGCATTATTTCTATGTGTCTGATAAACTGCATGAGTAAATGTTCATATATTATTATATAAGTAAATGTATTGTCACAGTTTTCAATATGAAAGCGACAATTCCTGGTGTATTAGTCAATATATTGTATTTACACAATATATTATTCTGTATATTTTCCAATATACCATTAAATTATTTAATATATTGATCATTCATATATTAGGAAATATATATTTCTATAGGGACTAGGCATACAAGAAACTTCCAGGCAGGTTGTTGAGGCAAGTTGGAGCTAAACTCTGCAAGACAGTGGCCTCCGACTTTGTACACCCCTGTTCCAACACATTTCACATACTGTTTTTCACCTAGGGAAATACACATATTCTAAAACAGGGAATCACTTGTATCATTCCTAAATTGATCAGAATTTCTGCTGACTCACTCATAAAGACTTCTTTAAAGGCTGAAGTGCCTTGGAACGCGCAGCTTTGTATGATGTGTTGACGTAATTTCCACTTAAACAGGAAGCTAAGGCAGGACATTTTACATGGCTCCTCCCCCTTTCCAAATAGCCAATAGCATTTAGTTTAACTCACAGACTGCAAGTCGTACTTGACAGCACAATGGAAGCGAATCTGAGCGCAGATGATTCGTTGAATTTAATAGTAGAGGTGTGAATAAATTCTAGCCATTTCATTCTTAACCAACACACAGTACCAACACACGGAATAAAACTTGAGCGTTTGAGCAAACAAACACACATTTCCAACCCATATTGCTCTGGCCAGGTAGTATTATAGCATAGGGGGCGGGAGTTGCAGGGCACTTTAGATTCTAGAGAGCCTTTGATTGGACAGAAGATGTGATGAGAAGCTCAAAAAACTTAACTTTTGATTTCAGGGGGCCTTTAACTGCTTTACTTTGAGAGAAAGCTATTTTGTAAATCTGTTTTTCAGACATAGGCCTAGTGATTTTTATTTTTGGTTTAAAAGCAAATAATTGCAATTATTCGATACCTTAATAAAAGACAAATGAGAAATGGCAATGCCAAATTAGATCCTATGAGTTAAAAGAAACACATTTGTGGTTAAGTATCAATAAAAAGTATTTTAGCCTCACTGATGGGGCTATACTGTTAAAAAAAAGTATTGAGTGCATAGAAATGCCTTTCAGATTTGAACAGATATATTCAAAATAAGCAAACAATCACTTGACATGCAATGTCCAAGATCTGACTATCACACATTCCAGTTCACATTGAGTTTCTTTTGCTTGAGGAAAATACAGTTCCCTTCAATTAGCGGGCATCAAGATGTCCAGGCTGATGCCCGTTGTGGCCGGTTAATAGTTCTTTTCAGCTGGCTTTGCTGCTTATGGCCATCCTCTTGTGTCTGACTCACCGAACACTTGTTATGTGGCATCATTGTCTATTCCATGAGTCTCTTTAGACTAAGTTTTATTGTACAGCACAAGTAATCTTGATAATGAGCTACTCGCCACTGCACCACAGACATCATTGCCACTCACAAAACCAAAGATGAACAATTTAAAGGTCAGGTTTGTGTAAAAGCTTTCTTCCTAATTTTTCTTTGTTCTTCGGCGACATGTTAAATCCTAATGCTAAACTCAGAGAGCTCCTGCAGGGCACTTTCAGGTACGTACAAAAGCACCTTCAACATCTGAAGCAGAGTTAAGAATAATACATGCCAGCCTATTAAAGTCATCTCGAAGTACAGTTTTTCTTTTTTTTCCTTTCCTTTCCACCTCCTTACCATTATATGAAACCAAATAAGCAACTTAGACTTGAAAGTTCATTCTTTAAAATCGTAGGCTACTATTAATGAATGGGACTTTTGGTGAGATGGAGCTATTGTCTTCTTGGCCACTAAATCTCATTTTAGCACATTTATTGAAATGCTTTACTCTTCTTAATTTTGACATTTTATCTGAAGATTAAAATTTGTGAGATTTATTATCAGTTTTGATGTTAGTTGATGTTTTTGTCGCTAGATAACACGGATTATGTGAATGTATAACTAATCTTATTAAATATCAAAAGATATTTCCTATATATCCTATATATATTTGATGAGAGATATACATTTAGATTGGACAGTGAAAATATCAGTGTAGGACAGTGTAAAACAGCTCAGAAATGGGATGTTTTATTTAATAATTCCATGGGAAAAAAAGCTTGATTATTTAAAAATGATTAATTAGATGAATTATAATTTACATATTAAAATTTTATATTTTGTATTTATTTATTTTATTTGAAGGAGAAAAATTTACACAAATTGACACAAATAATTATAAATATTGTACGATACAATAAAATGTCCAAATACACAAAACTGTTTAAGTACATCATCTGTTTAATTTTTTAACAAGTTGCTATATTGTATGTATGGTTGTATTAACTTAAAGGTGCAGAAAGATACACATGGGGGCATGAGGAGCAAGTAAATAATAATAGTTATAGTAATAAAAACTATTTAGTAAAAAAAATATATATATATTTATTGTTCATCATTAGCTATAATAAATCAGTAGAATGACTCAATCCGAATATTGCATTGCTGTTATTCTGAGATCTCATTGTTATAAAATATGTCTTTACATTTAATACATTTAAAAAATTTCCTATGTAATATTTAAATAGAACATTAGAGTATTCAACATTTATTGATATCTGATATATATATATATATATATATATATATATATATATATCAGATATCAATAAATGTATATATATATATATAGCCTATATACATTTTGCAAATATCTGATAACAGCATTTCGATTTTCTGCATTAACAATTATATTTGCAAATGTTTCCATTTTATTTTCCCTAGGAAAAATATTTGGTGATGCATTATCGTTCTGAACTTAATATCTGAACTGATATCTAAATAAGCTCCACTGTGTGGAGTCTTACCCCATCCTCCCCAACATGGGTCAGTTTTTGACGTCATTGTAAAGGAGGCTCTGCGTAACTTTCAGCAACGTCACTGATGCCCTTGAGACTCGTTAAGGCTGAGTTTTTTTAGAGTAATTACGGGGTGATGTGAATATGAAGAAATTTAAGTTTCATCGCTGTGTTTTGATTTCAGTATGGAGATATGTACTTTTTTATTACCGTTGTTAATAGCTGTAGAGCGGCTTCATGTGCCATCTTATAAAAAAATGAAATGAGAGCATTGAAAGTATTACATGGAGGAATAATTATGGTGACAAACAAATTTACCAACCCAGAATGATAAACAACGTGTGGAAGGAAACCAATATATTTATGTGAAATAATTGGTTCATACCTCAGCATGCAAAAAATGGTGGCACGGCGAGAAAGAGAGAAAGGTAAAGGGAGATTGCATTGCATTGCATTACCTCTTTCATGAGGTGGGGATGCATGTTTGTATATGTTATACGAAACCACAAAGGCATTTAATTTAGTAACAGTGCAAATATTCAGATAAAAGGCACTGCTCATGTCTCTGAGTGGGTGGTAACTGAGAAAATTACAGAAAACCTGTAATTGACCCCTTGAAAAAACACTGTCTATAGCTATGAAAGCCACACACTTCTTGTCCACTTTTTCTACAGGGTGACCTGATCATCTCCTCATGATTTGTTGTTGAGTGTTTAATGAGAATATAATGACTGGGCGGAGAACTGGTAATGAGCCGACACCCTATGCATGACCAGTTTTTGGTGATAAGAACCCTTCAAAAATGTGTTCTGGGACTTTGTGAATGCCCTGCACAGTCTGTTGTTTCCAAATCCCTTGTTCTGTAGAGACAAAGCCTATTATTGCCATTATTTCGCCAGCCTGAGTCTTGAGGTCTCCAATTAATGGGTGTCCTAACTTTCTCCTCTGGCTTTTGGGAGGCAACTCCTTGTGGTGCTTACAGTCACTGGGACTGTAGGACAAATCTTTTTTGGTCTCTAAGGAAAAGAGCACTTCTGGATAGGAAAGCTGCCCGCATATGTGCGACCCAAGGTCAAAACATTTCCTGTAAACTATGTCCCACGAGACCAATTTTTTTGCTGGATCGCAAAGGTGTGAAGCTTTAGGATTAGGGAGTGGCCAGAATGATCTCGCTGTTCATAAGGATAAGACTAAGGCATGTGGTACTGAGCTCTCATAGGCTTTGTGATGTTCTTTTTTGCTCTTGACAGTGTAAATTACAATTTCCTCAACATACCTGACGATTCTCACCTTACATCAAGAATGTTTACATTTGATATGCTTTCTATGCTTGAGGCAAATGAGATGCTACTGCTAACACATTTTGCAATAATTTAGAATATGAGATATTCCAGTATATTGCACTTTTGTCCACACATAACAGCTATTAAAACACAGCTAATGTTAAAATGTAGGTAATAAAATGAGATGCAATAGGTGCATATTCTTTTAAATTGATTTTCTTTTAAATGTTTAAATTACGTGTGTGTGTGTGTGTTTGTGTGCGTGTGTGTGTGTGTGTGTGTGCGTGTGTGTGTGTGTGTGTGTGTGTGTGTATGTGTGTGTGTGTGTGTTTATAGGTCAGTGCTTGGACTAAGTATCCCCACAAGGACAGTAAAATCTGAAATCACCTTTGGTTATTCCAATGGTCCCCATGAAGAAAATGGTTTAATTACACATAATAAATCTAAAAAGGCACAAAGGTTTGTGTGAAGGTTAGGTTTAGAGGCATGTGCTAAGTTAGGAGCCAGAAAATATAATTATAACTCAGAAATGTAATAAAAAATATAATAACTCAGTATAAAAACAATAGAATACAATGGAAAGTCCCCAACATGACAGAAAATCAATAAGGGTGTATATACGTAAACTTAAATTGGCATGGAGGACTGTCACTATTCTGCCCTACAAAGGCAAAAGACCTTAACTCACCACAGTGTGAAACTGAGAAAAATGACTTTAAAGTTTTTTTGTTGTCCAGCCAATTGTATGATAGGTAGGACACTGAAATTTTGCCAAGTAGTTGTCATAATGAATATATTTATCTACAAAAAAAAAACTGAGCTCAAACTTGACCTTTGACCCTTATTCGGAAGTTACTGTATTCTGCCTTTGCATTATCTGCAAAACAATAATAGGTCATACAAAGGCAAAATACCTTAACTTCTATTTTATTGACCATTTTGACTTTTTTCACTCTATACAAACATTTCTTGTCACGGTATACAGATCCAATGCTTCCTTCTCGTCTCGTGTTTGTGTTGTGGTATGAAAGCACGTGTGTAGTGGGCGTGATTGTGTTGTCATTCCTTGATCCGCTCCAGCTGATCATCATCATTCATCACCAGCTGCAGTCAATCTCCCTCACCGCTTAAATACTCACTGTTATCTCATTCCCCTTGTCAGATCGTTGTTTGATGTCCTGGGTGTTACTGTCGAGTCTTGTTTCCTGGTTTTCCCGTCATCTCGTTCCTGTGGATTTGTCGTCTCGGTGTTGGATTGTTTCGTCTCGTCTTGGGCACTTCACTTCACGAGGATTCACCGCACCTTGACCATCGAAGTCCCTGCGTTACCTGTCCACACCCGTGTCTGATCCTGAGCCTTGTCTGTTCCCAATAAACCTGAGTAAACTGCAATTGCTTCCTGTTCTCTTTACCGATCATGACAGAACGATCTGACCACCATGGAAGCAGCAGGAGAGACACCTACCTCGCTGGATGAGTTCGTCCACCACAGCGTCATAAGAATGGATGCTCACGAGAGGAACATCAATGACACGGGTCGTGCGATTCAAGCTTTGGTAACGCAGGTGTCCGAGCTCACCCAGCAGGTCCAACTTCTCCGGGCTCCCACTGCGCCGCCCACACCAGCCGTTCCCCCCACATCTCCGGATTCCCTCGCGCCATCTGAGCCACGCCTACCGGTTCCGGAGCCCTATGCGGGTGAGTCTGCGTACTGTCGAGCATTTTTGACAAGATGTTCCATGCATTTCGCCCTACAGCCCAGAACGTTCCAGACTGAACAAGCCAAGGTGGCTTTTATCATCACGTTACTGACCGGAAAAGCGGCGTTATGGGGAACGGCGGTGTGGGAGAATCAAGACCCTTGCTGCGCCTCGTTCCAAGCTCTCTCCGCAGAAATGAGACGAGTTTTCGACAGAGCCGTCGCGGGGAGAGAAGCCGCCAGGGTGCTGGCCGACCTTCGTCAGGGGGAGAGGTCGGTCTCGGACTTTTCCATCCAGTTCCGAACCCTGGCGGCCGAATGTCATTGGAACGAGGAGGCGCAGTGGGACATGTTCCTGCATGGGTTGGCTGACCGCGTCCAACGAGAGATCTACGCCCTGGACCTACCCACGTCGTTGAACGGACTCATCGAGCTGGCCCTACGAGTAGATGCGCGACTTTCCCGAGTCGGAGGCAGAGTGGCATCTAACCGTCCTCCTGGAGGGATTGAGGGGCAACGGTCCAGCGGCAGGGACGTGGTCAGCCCCGTCTTCGATCACGAACCCATGCAGGTGGGTCGAGCTCGGCTTTCCCGGGAGGAGAGGGAGAGGCGGAGGTCCCAGGGCCTTTGCCTATATTGTGGAGGTTCGGGACATTTTGCGTACAACTGCCCGGTAAAAGGCCAAGCCCGATAGTAAGTATGAGGCTACTATCGGGTGGGATCTCCGCCGAGAAGACCTCATCCACATCTACACTCCTCCCGGTAAGACTGAGATGGTCAACTCACCAACACGACTGTCAAGCACTTCTGGACTCTGGGGCTGAGGGTAATTTCATGGACAGTATGTTTGCTCACAAGTTTCAAATTCCACTCAAGCCACTCACTCAGAAGATTGCTGTACACGCACTAAATGGCCAAGAACTTCCCACCATCTCATTCACCACTGAAGAGATCACCCTCATCACTTCTGGCAATCACACTGAGACTATTTTTTTTTATATCCTGGATTCACCGTTGGCACCCGTCGTTCTTGGTCACCCCTGGCTCATCCATCACAACCCTCGAGTGGACTGGCAGCACAAGGCTATACTGGAGTGGAGCAAGGAATGTCATAAGTCTTGTCTTGTGTCTGCTTGTCCGTCTGTGCCTGTTTATGTGTTTCAGGAGGAGGCGGGGGATCTGTCTAACGTGCCCGAGGAGTACCATGACCTGAAGGAAGTGTTCAGTAAGTCTAGGGCTGCTTCTCTTCCTCCTCATCGTCCCTATGACTGTGCCATAGAGTTAATGCCAGGTAAGTCTCCGCCTAAAGGCAAGTTATACTCGCTTTCTGTTCCAGAAAGGGAGGCCATGGAGAAATATATTTCTGATTCTCTGGCAACCAAATTCATCCGCCCTTCCTCTTCGCCAGCGGGGGCGGGGTTCTTTTTTGTGGGGAAGAAGGATGGATCGCTGCGACCTTGTATTGATTACCGGGGGTTGAATAACATCACGGTAAAGAATACTTATCCTTTGCCGTTGATGTCTTCAGCCTTCGAGAGGTTGCAGGGAGCATCCATCTTCACGAAATTGGACTTGCGTAACGCTTATCATTTGGTCCGCATCAGGGAGGGGGATGAATGGAAGACTGCATTTAATACCCCCAGGGGGCACTTTGAATATTTGGTCATGCCTTTCGGGCTGTCCAACTCCCCAGCAGTCTTCCAGGCACTTGTCAATGACGTGTTGCGAGACATGATAGATCAATTCATATATGTTTACCTGGATGACATATTGATATTTTCCTCGTCTCTCCAGGAACATGTGCAACACGTACGACAAGTGCTTCAGAGGTTGCTAGAGAATGGGCTTTTTGTCAAGGCGGAGAAATGCGAGTTTCATGCACAGTCTGTTCCTTTTCTAGGACACATCATCTCGTCTGAGGGAATGCGTGTGGACCCTGACAAGGTTAAGGCTGTGGTAGAATGGCCAAGTCCAGATTCCCGTAAGGCCCTACAGAGGTTTCTGGGATTCGCCAATTTCTATCGGCGGTTCATTCGCAACTTCAGCCAGCTAGCCGCGCCTCTGACTGCCTTGACCTCCCCCGGAACTCCGTTCAGGTGGTCAGATACAGCCGAGGCTGTGTTTGCTAACCTCAAGAGCCGCTTTGTTTCAGCTCCCATCCTCGTTGCCCCTGATTATTCACGGCAGTTCGTGGTGGAGGTCGATGCGTCAGAGGTGGGGGTGGGAGCAGTTCTGTCCCAGCGCTCTCCCACAGACGATAAGATGCATCCTTGCGCGTTTTTGTCTCATCGTTTATCCCCAGCCGAACGCAATTACGACATTGGTAACAGGGAGTTGTTGGCAGTCAAGTTAGCGTTGGAAGAATGGCAACATTGGTTAGAGGGTTCGGGGGTACCTTTTATCGTCTGGACCGACCACAAGAACTTAGAGTACATCAGAACCGCCAAAAGATTGAACTCCAGGCAGGCTCGGTGGGCACTTTTTTTCGGTCGTTTTGATTTTTCTCTCTCGTACCGCCCGGGTTCTAAGAACATCAAACCCGATTCTTTGTCTCGTGTTTTTGATCGCTCCGAACGCCCGTCTACTCCCGAGTGCATTTTACCGGAGACCCGATTTGTTTCCACACTCGTATGGGAGATCGAATCGAAGGTCAAGAAGGCCTTAGAAGGGGTAACGCCTCCGCCCGAATGTCCACCGAGTCGTTTATTTGTGCCAGAGGGATTGAGATCAGACGTCATCCGGTGGGGCCATTGTTCCAACATAGCTTGTCATCCAGGAGTTAATCGTACTAAGTTTTTAGTTAAGCAACGATTCTGGTGGCCACTTATGGCTCATGACATTCACAGTTTTGTTTTGGCTTGCTCGGTTTGTGCCACTGGTAAGACTTCCAATCGACCCCCAGATGGGCTCCTCCAACCGCTGCCAGTCCCTTCGAGACCCTGGTCCCACATCGCTCTAGATTTTATCACCGCCCTCCCACCCTCCCAGGGTAACACTGTCGTTTTGACAGTGGTGGACCGGTTCTCGAAGGCGGCTCACTTTATTCCCTTACCCAAACTACCCTCAGCTAAGGAGACAGCGTTGACAGTCGTTGACCACGTCTTTCGCTTACATGGCCTCCCGATGGACGTGGTCTCTGACAGAGGACCCCAATTTGTGTCCAAATTTTGGCAAGAATTTTGTAAATTACTGGGGGCGACGGTTAGTCTGTCTTCAGGGTTTCACCCTCAGAGCAATGGCCAGACCGAGAGAGCCAACCAAGATCTGGAGAGAGTGTTACGATGTTTGGTATCCAAGAATCCTTCCTCATGGAGCCAACAGCTGTCAATAGTGGAGTACGCCCACAATACCTTACCAGTGTCGGCCACGGGCCTCTCTCCGTTTGAGTGTAGTGTAGGTTACCAGCCACCAATTTTTCCCAGTCTGGAGTCCGAGGTCGCGGTCCCCTCTGCTCACGCCTTTATCCAGAGGTGTCACCGCACTTGGACTAGAGCCCGTGAGACTTTACTCCAAGTGGGGGCGCGCACCAAGGCTAGGGCCGATCGCCACCGGTCGAAGCCTCCCGTATACGTCGTCGGTCAAAAAGTGTGGCTTTCTACAAGGAATATTCCTCTCCGATCCGTCTCTAATAAGCTGGCTCCCAAATTTATTGGCCCGTTCACTGTCACCAAGATCATTAGTCCGGTGGCAGTCCGCCTTAGTTTACCTCCTGCGTACAGGAGAATTCACCCCGTATTTCACGTTTCCAAAATTAAGCCCGTGTTTCATGCTCACATTAATCCGCCTGTCCCGGTCCCCCCCCCCGCCGCGTCTCGTAGATGGGGAGACCACCTATTCGGTAAATCGGATTCTGGACTCTAGGCGGAGGGGGCGCGGATTCCAGTACTTGGTGGACTGGGAAGGTTACGGTCCGGAGGAGAGAAGTTGGGTACCTGCCAGAGACATCCTGGATCACTCCTTGATCGATGATTACAATCGGCAGGTAGGGAGGTCGGAGAACGCCAGGAGGCGTTCTTAGGAGAGGGGTACTGTCACGGTATACAGATCCAATGCTTCCTTCTCGTCTCGTGTTTGTGTTGTGGTATGAAAGCACGTGTGTAGTGGGCGTGATTGTGTTGTCATTCCTTGATCCGCTCCAGCTGATCATCATCATTCATCACCAGCTGCAGTCAATCTCCCTCACCGCTTAAATACTCACTGTTATCTCATTCCCCTTGTCAGATCGTTGTTTGATGTCCTGGGTGTTACTGTCGAGTCTTGTTTCCTGGTTTTCCCGTCATCTCGTTCCTGTGGATTTGTCGTCTCGGTGTTGGATTGTTTCGTCTCGTCTTGGGCACTTCACTTCACGAGGATTCACCGCACCTTGACCATCGAAGTCCCTGCGTTACCTGTCCACACCCGTGTCTGATCCTGAGCCTTGTCTGTTCCCAATAAACCTGAGTAAACTGCAATTGCTTCCTGTTCTCTTTACCGATCATGACATTTCTATTATAACAATGATAGCCTTAAAATAACATTTAGTGAGTTCTGTCTAGTAAGACTTAATATTACATTAATAGAATATTACAAAATAAAAAAATAATGAGAAGGCTATTATCTGTACTGGATCATTTTAAAACTTTATCGTTGTACTTAATTTAAGTAAAATAACACTTTAAGAGGTACCGTTAAAGTAACCTTCCACAAATATTTCTTACATTTGAAAGGTTTGATTAGGCTATGCCAGTAATATGTAGACGCCCTTTCTCAAATACCATTCACCCTTTCCAGACAAAACATATAGGAATATGCTTATATCTGATGACATTGTGTGTATGTTTTCCAGAATAAATGAAAAAACTCTGTATTAATACAATTTCCTGGACAGAATGGAAAATGTATTTAGTATTCTAACAATACTCTACAGCATTTATTAATCTTAGTTAATATTAATTTCAACATTTACTAATACATTATTAAAATCAAAGGTTGTATTTGTTAGTTAATGCACTGTGAACTAACATGAACAATGAACAGCTGTATTTTTATTAACTAATTAACAAAGATTAATAAATACTGTAACAAATGTTTTGTTCATTGTTAGTTCATGTTAGTTAATACATTAACTAATGTTAACTAATGAACCTTATTGTAAAGTGTTGTGTAGGCTTAATAACTTAATACCCCCTGTTCTTATTTTTAGTAACATTTAATAGCCTGGTGCAATTTGTAGCCTACATTAAATGTTAGTTTGACTTATAAAACATCAATTATTCAAAATAATTTATATTGAATAATTCTCACTATTTTTTTGAAAGCTTTAAATATATGTTAAACGACAAAAACAGATGAGATAGGGGTATTTTACATTAACTATGAATGAACCACGAGTTTGACCCGTTTTAATAAAACGCAACCTTCACGTCTGTGTTGTTTTTCACGACAGTGCTAGCTAGTTTGTTTTAGCTCATAGCTATAACGGCAGACTTGTATGTCGCGCTGTTGGAATCCTCTACAATACAGTCACACTTTTACACCGTTTAGCTGTCAGCATTTTAACTGTTTAACCGGGACAATTTCATAGTGGTTGGTGTAAACCGGACGTCAGCAACACTTAAAATTGATTGTCAACCTCCGGACAACTTTGCACTTTGATAGAATAAGGCTAGCCAGCAGGCACATGATGGATTTAAACAATGGATGTCTTCTCATTGGATGTTGTTTTCCATGGATTTTGACCATGTTTAAAAAAATAAAAAATAAAAAAGGTAAGCTGCGATCTAAGTTATATCTGCTGGGTTGGTTTGTGTGCGTGGTAATGTTTTCTCCTCGCCAGGGGAGGTGTATTTAAATTAATGCGTGTGGCAAAAGTGCTTCAGTTACACATAAGTTAGGCATAACACCGTAACTTCAGCGCGGCAAACAAGTTGCTGATAAAGTTAGGTAAAACAAAGGCAGAGTGCCTTAACTCCACCGTAACTTAAAAACAGCGTTCTAAAGTGCAGCGGAACAAAGCTAAAAGACCGTAACTGATGTTAAGGGCTTCTGCCTTTGCTTTCCCTCTGCTTTTGGAAGTTATGGCAAAAACAACATCTTATTTTTAGCAGAAAAGAACAAAATTGACGCAAGATATTTATCCACATGATAAAACTGATGTCCATTGTTCCAAATATGGCAATAACTCATTTTTGACAAAATTGAAGTTAAGGTCTTTTGCCTTTGCACGGCAATTGTGCATTGCCACCAATAGCATCTGCTAAATGAAGGCTACTACTTCTTACGTTCTTTCTGAATATAATCTGATTATTGAACAATAGTTTCACATAGAGATGGAAGCGAGCAATTTTTTCTCACCTGTAAAAAGTGGTCACAAAATTCAGTAACAAAAACTCCTATAAATGTCCTACATAACTGAAAATTAAACATTAACATAAACATAAATCTGTTATTGAATGTTGTGGTTACCATTGTGGTGAAGAGTAGCAATGTCAATTGTGATTTTCACTTTAATGCAACATAATGTGTATAATAACCCCAAATCCCAATTTCTCATGAAAGCAGAATTCACCGATCAGCAAGGAGCAGGTGCGCATGTGTCGAAATGTGTCAATCCAGAGCTTTATTGGAAATTGTATGTTGGGTCAATGTAACTAAATTAGTTAAAAATGTTTTATGCATAAATCTTCAAGTATATTTTACAACAACAAAATTAGAATTTGTAGGTAGAATCAGGTAGAAATACCCCCTTAAAGCAACAACGGCACATGTTCACTTTTAACAGTGTACAAAAGCACGACAGTTTCATTGATCACATCGCTTCGAAGTCAAAGGTTATTTTCTGTGTCTTACTGTCTGGATAAACAGACAGCCAAAAGCTTCTGAACTACTGGTAATCTAGTCCCTGGATTTGACGATTGATGTTGGCTGGCACTGCTATGTGTCTGTCCTAGAAACAGCTTACACGGATGTTTCCTTGCTGCTGACAACACTTAAATAACTGGGATGGGATTCTGTTATTAGAAATGGGATTTTGCAGTGTAATCATTTCTAATGGTTAGAGAAACCTTTATCAATTACATTCAGGATAAGATTTGTACATTTTATGAATAAATTAGTAGGCCTAGTTCTGGTCAAAATCACCAGCATAGCCTAAAGGCTATAGCACAGTGTGTTACGAATGGTGGTTATGTGTTTTTTTTTTGTGTGTTTTTTTTACAATGAATAATGAACAAATTATATCATCATACCAATTCAGGAAAAAGCATTACATATGTTTTTGTTTGTTTACAGAACCACTTCCTATATTTGCAATACAATTACAGCAAAATAAAGGAACAAGTCAAAGGGTTGTGAGGGATGTTTAAATTACAAGTCAAGCTGTAGTTAAAAGGAAATTGGATTTACGAACTGCATGTCTAACATTGTATGAACATGAGTGACATGATTTATGCTTCCTCACCCCATTTCCATTCACAAATCGTCATGTTTAGCTTGTCATTCTGTGTCAGTATATATCCTTTTCCATCTGTTCAGACCTCTATCCTTTCTCGTATGTGCTCCTTTGAAAATGCAAGTCTTGGTCATTCTGGGGTGCCATAGCGATTACCTTACGAGTGTTATGTTTCCTTTCCGGCAACTTATATATCAATGAAGCATTCCAATACTGATCTTGCTTCTCATGTATCGCTGCAAGACAGCAAAATACGTCTTCCAGGTCTTTCTGATGATCTTCATGAATCATCTTTTTTATGAGAAAACTACGGCAGCTTTCAAACTGAAGTGTGTAATTTTTTATGTTAAAATACTCTTCTGATGATATAAATAGACAACTATAAATAAGCCTGTGGCAAGCAGGGCGGGGCCGAGAGCCGTGAGAGAACAGAGCAAGGCCGGTGGCCTGATTGAGCATTAAAAAAAGCCTTTTGTAGGATGATTTTCCCTCAAAATTATAAAAAAATTTTTCTCACAGCAAAAACAAACAAACCCTGTATGTCATAAACCATTTAATCAGGAACCATTTAACCATCCCTCGAGTTAGCTGTCAATGAAATTGACCACATGTTCAGAATAGCTAAAGACGATAAAGTCACCTGCACCCGAAAGGTATATTTTTTTAACCTAGGTTTTTGTAATCCTTAAGGTGTCTAGAAAATACATTTTGATTTTCCCCACGCAAATTATTGTCCCATATGTGATTTTTTTGTATCATCTTTTGTGTCTGTGCTTGATTTTCGGCTGTGAAAAATTAAAACTTTAAATCCTCAATCCACCCCATTTTCTCTTCGTCTTTGCGTGAGAAACTGATAGATATGAGGATTGTCATGATTAGATGATGTATAGTGCATAAAAACTCAGATAAACACCAAAAAATGACATTGGATCACTGGTACTTCTCCTCTATGGACCCTATTGATATATGTTTTCTAACTTGTATTTTTACAGTCTGTAAGATGTCTAATAAACTAATGTTGATGATCCCCACCTGAAATATTGCCACATGTATGTCTTTTCTGGCTATATTGGTTGCCACCCTGGATTTCCAAAAAAGCAAAAAAGAACATTTACATAATGTCTTAACTGTACATTATGTAATGACAAATGTCTTTTTCAAACTGTTATATATTTGTAATGCTTTAGGTGTCTGATAAACATATTCCCCACTTTAAAATATTTTGCAAAGTTTTTAATTTAAATTTGAATCAATTTTAAACTTAGACCAATATGTGTGGTCGAAAGTCAATAACACTGAAGGCCATCAGAAAGTCCAGACTTTGCAAGCCCAAGATACAAAAAAAGCTGTTTGGAGAAATGCAGTGCCACACTGTATCAGTGCCAGCCCATCTTCCCACCTTCTCTACTAACAGCCAACATTGATGACAATCTGGGAAACTAGAATAAAACTGATGCATGCTAATCATCCTCAAAAAAGAGAAGGGAGATATTGATTGCGAGTCTGAAAAATATACTCCTCTACCAAGTTTGAAGCTGCCTTGAAGACATTAGGGAAAAAGAAAGCCAACACTGTTATACTATAATAGCTAATTGGCTAGTTTGTGATCATTGCTAATCATGCCCAAGTCAAGGCCTAAGTCAAAGAAACACAAGGAAGAAAATGATAGTGAGTCTGAAGAGTTCCTGCAACAAAGAAATCTAAGAGAGATGATGGTGTCAAATCAAAAGACCATGGTCCTGAAAATTGTATTTTACATGTACATGGCTTTGAGCATGCAAATTTCACACCATTTAGTCAAATTAAAGGCTCTGCTACGGACAAGCTGGCTCTGCTACACAGCATTTGTGATAGACGTCTCCAAGAAGCTCTTGATTCGCCATTTCGCATGGAGGATGTCTGTAAACTCATTCCAGAGAGTCTTGTAGGTGCCAATTTAGAAACAATTGGCTATCATCGAGCCTGCTACCAAAAGTTTACAAAAAACCAGGGACGCTTACAGGAAAGACCTACTGTGACATCTCAGCAAGCTTCAACATCACGCTCACCACGTAAATGTGGGTCCTCCTCAGCTAAGCAGCTGTTCCCCCCAGAGTGTATCTTCTGTGGAAAGCTGGAAGTGAAAGTATTGGGAAAGACCAAACGATGGATCAAGTTCCCAGTATATAAGGTTAAGGAAGGAGCATTGAAGGAGCCTACATGGAAACAGATTACGCCTCAAGCCTTTGAACTTGGACTTCACCGTCTACATCGCATGGTGCAAGGTGAGGACCTTTTTGCGAGAGAAGCAAATTACCATCAGTCAAAGCGCAAGTCATTCAACCTGAAATATGCAAAGCATATCACATCCCGAGGTAAAGCCCTTGCAAACCAACCCTGTTAGTAAAAACAGAGCAGACCACCATGGCTGCTGCACATCAGATTTCATTTAATGCTGTACTTGATGTCATTCAAGATCAAGTGATAAAACAGAACAAGATTGTGCAGCTTGCATCACTGCATCTTGTCTACACCCAAGAGTTGGAGAGAAATTTATGTACGTATCTCTGTATGTCTTACAATCAAGAAGATTGTAGATTACCTCCCACAGTTGATGATCTGGTCATGTCCTTGGATGACCTCCTCCCAACTAATCTCATGAGGTTCCTGACCCTCATGATTTCTGGTGATGCTGACTTGGAGAAGAGTGAGAAGACAAGACGCCTTGTGCTGTCTATAAGTCAGGTATGACAACTCTCCACTTTGATATATTTTTTGCCTTTAAATATTGCATATGTTTTATTTTGTGTACACTATAGTTGCTTGAACACTTCAATGCTAATTGTTTTGCCGTGATTACATCTGCCATGCTGTGACAAAGGGAGAGTGGAAGTTGCCTAAGCATATCCTCCTCTGTACCACTATACGTCACCTTTATCACAGTAAACTACTGACTACTATTCTCAGTAGGCTAGGTCACTGTGAAACTTACGACTTTGGCTTGAAACTTGAGACCGCTCTAACCAAGGCCCTCAATGAGGTTTCCATCTCTCTCTGTCCACAAATTATTACTGGTGAGGGAAACTAGGCTATGTGTTTCATCTCGAGTGGGACAATCTGAACAAAATAACGACAAACATTCATGACACATTCATTCTAAAATATGGTGAACTGGACCAGTGGGATCATGATACAGGAGGTGAAACCTGGATTTGATGTCCCAACTCTCTGGAAATTTTAAATTTTTCTCTCAGCCTATAGGTGGATCTGTCCCGGCTCCCACCCTGCAGAGACAACCTGGTTCCACACATCAACCGTGTCAACCACCGTCTGGCCATCTACAAGAGAGCAGCCACACCAATATTCTGGTGTCCCAAGCCCCATGATCCTGGCCAAGGCTGGGAAAAGACTGAAGAGGGTACCCTGGAACCAGTGTGGTCTTGTGGACCTATCCTCCCCACCTCACTCACTGACTTGCTGGAGGAAAAAGTCGAGGAGATCGATGGAGATGGTGAAGAAGACGAGGAGCAAGAGATAGATTATGAAGACCTGCTGTATGATGAATAGACATCATTGCCCTTGAACTTTTGACCTTTGATTAGAATCACTTTTTTTCTATTTCAGTTTATTCTAATGGGGATTTGTTATACCCTATATATACACATATTTGACTATATGAGTGGTTTTCTGTTTTGTTTCAATAAATATAATACCAATATAATTTATATTGTAGTACATATATATAATATATAATATAATATTTCAGGTAGGGATCATCAACATTTGGTTATTAGACATCATAAAGACTATAAAAATACAAAAGTTAGAAAACGTATATCAATAGGGTCCATAGGGGAGGAGTTCCAGTGATCCAATGTCACCAATTTTTTTTACATTTTAATTTTAGTTTTAATGCACCATACATCATCTAATTATGACAATCCTCATATCTAACATGCAAAGTTATCTATCCTCATGCAAAGACAAAGATAAAATGGGGTGGATTGTGTCTGTAGGATGTATTGTTCAGATTCTATGTAGATTTAAAGTTTTAATTTTTCACAGCCGAAAATCAAGCACGGACACAAAAGATGGTACAAAAAAATCACATATGGGACAATCATTTCCGTGGGGAACATCAAAATTCCTTTTTTAGACACCTTAAGGATTACAAAAAAATAGGTTAAAAAAATATACCTTTCGGTGCAGGTGAACCCCCCCCTTCCTACCAGACTATAGGCTATTTCATAATATTTGAAAGTAATATTGTGAAATATATTTTTACAATTTAAAATAAATGCTTTCTGTTTTAATATATTTTCAAATGTAATTTATTCTTGTTAAAAAACTTTTGTTGTGTGGACATCACAAGAAATTTACATCAAGATCAAGTCATATTTAAAAAGTATTTCCACTTAGGGCTTTTGTATCCCATCAAGACTAACATAACAATTTTTACTAGTGGCATGAATTTGAGGCGGGGCTATCTGTTAGTCTGTCCAATGGAAGAAGGGGGGAGTATACAGAAAACCTGTTTAAAACAATCATTATTTTACATAAGTTAGCTCAAATTCATAAACCTAGAACTCAGCTCAGCTCACTACAGAATGCTGGAGTTCTAATGTCATTATACAAGCATCCTACAGTTTACAACAAAGAGAAACCGGGCCTCACCATCCCATGGTTAATGTTAACATCAGCACAGTCCTAGCAACTGCTCTGCTCTCATTGGCTGTGGGACACAAGAAACATTGTGCCATTAAACCACAATGTTGTCTCTGGGGGCAGTCAGCCAGGCAGGTGTACTGTTGAAAATAAAATTCACCAGAGGGGCATGGCATTATTCATTCTAACTCTAGTGCGGGAGGGGTTGTTGAGGTCGTTGCATCCACTTGCACATTAGCAAGACAGATGAGCAAAGCCTTTTTGCAAGCTTACAGTCTTTGACTTTCACAGATGGCCAGTGTATTTATGGGGTCTCCCTGAATTTAACAAAGGCAGAGTATAAAAGAGTGCACAGTCACCAAAAAAGTTGCAGAGCTGCACACTCATAAACTTTTGGGCTTGACAGCCCTCAATGAGAGTGTTATTATTTCAATAATCTCATGTTGAGGAAAAATGTCACATTCTTCTGGACAGAAACTAAAATTTGTAGAATTGCATCATGCATATCTCTCTACCTGAATATGGGTGCAAAGCTAACAGTGAACAATATGGCCAATATGAACAATATTTTTAGGTGAAACCAAGGAGGTAAGGTTTGGCCCCTATTAGCCCGTCCTGGTAGATGTTTTGACCACACCATCTGGTTCTAAACCGTACCTCCATTGAAACAAATTTTGCCAGATTTAGCAACTTATAGCAATACCATACTATTGATTAAAACCATAGTATTGTATGATTACCATATTTATGTAGGCTGAACTGGTATTTATTTGGTATTTCAGAGAATAAAATGGTATTAACATCTAAAAACATTGCATTACCTAAAACCATATCCACAAAACCATGTTACTTTTTGTAAGGTGTGAACAAATACAGCCTATTAATACTGTAGCACGTAAATGTCAAAACGAATGTCTTAGAAAGCAGATGTTTTAACAGGAGAGAATGTTTTGAATCTAAATCGCCCAAAGGGTCAGTCTAAACAACATCCCTTTATGTCTATTTTAAATGTCAACTGTCCTTTTTTTTTTATTAAAAACCGTAAAAAGCATTCAGAGGACAGCTAATTTATATAATTACCGCAGAGCAAAAGACATTTTATAAGATCTCCACTGTGTCCTTTTTCAGGGCATTTAGCACAGTTCCAGGTAGACATATTAGCCTATGAAAAATGTACTGTGCAGCACACACACACAAATACAATATATTATGTTCCCTAATCTAGTGAGCCACATATGGAGACATGATTTCAAGTATATTCCAAAGGGTTGACACCTTCATTATGCTGCCAACTAGATTTTATCTAAATTCTAAGGCAGTAAAACATCCTTCACAGAGAAGGCGCAATAAATCCAAGAGGGTGCAGGAAGCATGAGAATGCAATGTTCATTAAAATACATTCAATACTTCATTCAATACTAAGAAGTATACAAATATTAATTAATATTTGTGTGATCGTAATATATTGTTAGTATATTGTGTATCAGCAGCCGGCAAGTCTGTAATCCATATCTATTTTTCTGCATGTTATAAATACCAACAAACTACATTATAGCGCAAAAAGACAGGGACTTTGAGCACGTAATCGTTCAGGCGGTACACAGAGATGTGACAGTACCGGCGTGTGCGGGGGGCAGCTCTTCACATTGACTCCCTACGAATCTGTCTTGTTAACTTTTTTGATAGACTGATTCAGCAATTTTCCTGGCCTCCCTTTCCTTTTCATGACGTTACTGGTACCCAGATTCTTTACCCGGCATTTTCAACTTTTAACTTCAACTGTTCCGGGTGCAGCCTCAACTCTGATTGGTTCTGTTCACTGGGGTGAGACTTGCGATTTGATTGGGTCTCTCTGCTGTTTGCCACTGATTGAGCTAAAATAGTTAATAACCATCGGACTAAACATTTTTAGGGAGGGGAGAGAGAGCAGATTTGGAAAACGTCTTTAACTAAATTGAATGTTTTTGTGGTTTTCATTAAACTATCAGGCACTATAATGATTCATAAGAGTAGGGAAATGTATAGCATAACTACTGGATTTAGTGGGCCCCCTGGGCAGTGGGGGCTCCTATAATTGTCACCACCTTTCACCCCACTAGCGATGGCCCTGCTCAAATCGCTTCACAACTTTCCACTTTCTGACACCCACTTGTCACGGAGAAGAAAGGAAGTCAAGCCGTATTTTTAAACAGCCATTCAGATTTTTTTATTCTCTATGGTTTTTATCAAACAACACCAAATACAAGATTACAGAGACAAGAGAGCTGGTTCTGGATTCTACCTCTACCAATATTTATTGTCACTTAGCAAAGTTGTCGATTAGTCAAAGTAGTAGTCAAAGTAGTTCCCCTTCAGGGACTACGGCTGCGTGTAATCGCAGTGGGAACGCCCCCCAGCGTAGCACGTCTGAATACATGAATGAAATCAGTCAATGGAGAGAATGAGCGTACGGCGAGTGACGTCATCGACCAGGAAGCTATAAATATCCCCTGAATACACAAGCCGCCAGCTTTTTTTACTTCAGGAAGCGCTCTGTGTGTGTCTGGAATCTTTCGATTGTGTTTGTCTGTTTTAGTCAGGAGTTTATCACTATATATATATATTTATATATAAAAAAAACAATATGAGCGAGCAGTATAAAAAGTGTGCTCCCCCCTGTACTTGATACATCACGGGTGGGGATTCACACGAGTTATGTGTTGCTTGTTTAGGAATGCAGCATGCCCATTTGGCTCTCGAGGGGGTCGATTGTGTGCATTGCGAGCGTTTTCCTATTAGAACTCTGCGCTCGCGGCGATCGCTCTTCGAGGAGAGCGGTATGCTGCGAGCTCCCCAAGGCTCGGGTCCCGCTTCTGTTGAGGCAGAGCGGCGGCGCTTGTCTTGGGGTTCGCAGATGGATCTCACCGGCGACGCTGAAACGGGCTCCGCCCTATCTCAGCCATCTCCGGCGGGATCCAGTGCCTCTCACTCGGCTCTGGAAGCACGCGCTGCGGCGGTTACTTCTGGAGGCACATGATGATGTTGTATTGAGATTATCCAGTTCCGAGGAGCTGGATGTCGATAGTGTTGCATCAGAAGAAACGAGTTTGTCACATTATACTGCTAATGAGGAAGGGCTGATGGATGTGTTATCTCGGGCTGTTGAAAAGCTCAGCATCGAGTGGCCAGCTGATAGGCAGGAGTCTAAAAGTAAAAGCAAACTAGACGATAGATTTCTGTCTGCACGACCTCAGCCCGCTCGTCGGTGCCTACCATTTCTCCCAGATCTCCTCGCTGAGGTTTCAAAAACCTGGGTTAGACCTGTTTCTAGCAGAATTTACACTAACCAGTCTAATGCTTATAGTAACATTGTTAGTGCTAAATCTGCAGGGTATGTGACGATGCCGAAGGCGGAGGAGACGCTCGCTAGCTATCTCTCTCCTGCTTCGTCATCCTCACTTAAAGCACCGACTCTTCCATCCAGACCTTTAAAAAACTACATCTGTGCTCGTAGGGAAGGCTTACTCGGCGGCTGGTCAGGCGGCTGCATGTATGCATACTATGGCCATTTTGCAGGCTTATCAAGCCGACCTGCTTAAAGACGCTTGTGAGGGGGGGGGGGGGGGATTTCTGCTGATATGATCAATGAGCTGAGGCAGACCGCTGATCTCACTCTTCGAGCCACCAGGGAGACGGCTAAATCTATTGGTCGGTCTATGGCAGCCATGGTGGCCACAGAAAGACATTTATGGTTGAGTCAAACTTCTATGAAAGAAAAAGATAAATCTCTTCTTTTAAATGCTCCAGTTTCGCCTGCGGGTCTCTTTGGTGACGCTCTTCTTTCTGTCACTGAGAGGTTCCAGGAAGAGAAAAAACAGGCGGCTGCTTTTCATAAATTTATTCCCCTCAAAATACGTGTCGCTGGGGCTGCTGAACGAAAAGGGCAGTCCCAGCCGCCGAGTTCCTTCTCTAGTAGAGCGCAGCAGAAGCAGAGTGTCGCGTCTCGTGCCCCCCCGCAGAGAAACTGGAGGGACGAGGCGGGGCGCTCTCCGGCGCGGCCTTCTCGGGGCAGGGCTGATCTGAGGACAGTCATTGTGGCCAAGAAGGCCGCGTCGAAAAAATCCTGACGTGCTGAACGTCAGGACTCTGAGGGTGGTCCCCATCGGGAAAGACTTGAGTTCACCACACAAGAACATAGTGCCCTGTCTTTCTCGATGCCCTCAGGGGTCTGTTCTACTAACCCTGCCTATACAGGGCGTAGAGAGACTCGGCGAGTGCTTTCCCGAGGGACGCTCGCCCCCTCCGAGGAGGGTTGTGGAGTGCTCAGACCAGTTGTTTCCTGCCAGTATGTTACAGGGCGCTGTGTCTGTCACTCGGGATGTTCATCCAGAGGCCAGCCTCGAGAGGCTGGTTCCCTTAGTAGAGTTCCTGGCGGAATGGGAAATGCTTCCCAACGTTTCTCAGTGGGTCCTGAATATTATAAAGAACGGGTACGCTATTCAGTTCAGAACGCGTCCACCTTGTTTCAGAGGGGTTCTGCCTACACTGGTGGGCCCCGAGCAGGCTCAGGTTTTAGAACAGGAGGTAAAAACTCTGCTACTAAAGGGAGCTATAGAACGAGTTCCTCCACCCAGCAGGGAGTTAGGATACTACAGCCGGTACTTCATCGTTACGAAAAAAGATGGAGGGTTGCGTCCCATTTTAGATCTGCGTCTTTTAAATCGCACTGTAGGGAAGCTCAAGTTCAAGATGCTCACTCTCGAACAGATCGTGTCACAAATCAGATCCGAGGACTGGTTTGTCACGATAGATCTAAAGGACGCTTACTTCCATGTATCTATCCTCCCTCAACACAGGAAGTTCCTGAGGTTCGCTTTCGCGGGCGAAGCATACTAATATCGGGTTCTTCCGTTCGGCCTAGCATTATCACCCCGCACGTTCACGAAGTGTATGGATGCAGCCATAGCCCCGCTGAGGCTGCAGGGCATCCGTATTCTGAACTATATAGACGATTGGTTAATTCTAGCTCAATCGGAACATCAGGCGGTTCGGCATCGAGATGTCGTTCTTGCTCACATCAAGAGTTTGGGGTTGAGGCTCAACGCCAAGAAGAGTGTCCTTTCTCCATTACAGAGAACCACTTTTCTCGGTGTAGTGTGGGATTCGACGACGATGCAGGCACAATTGTCACCTGCTCGTATTGCTTCGATTCTCGCCACAGTAGGACAGGTCAAGCTAGGCCAGTCACTCACTGTAAAACAGTTCCAGAGGCTGTTAGGTCTCATGGCAGCTGCGTCCAACGTGATACCTTTTGGCCTCTTGCACATGAGACCGTTACAGTGGTGGCTCAGAACCAAGGGGTTCTCCCCGAGGGGAAATCCGCTTCGCAGGATCGTGAGTTCGCGACGGTGTCATCGCGCCCTGATCATGTGGAAAGATCCTTGGTTTCTGTCCCAAGGTCCTGTGTTGGGGGCTCCTTGTCGTCGCGTGATGCTAACGACAGATGCCTCTCTCACGGGTTGGGGGGCGATCATGAGTGGTCGTCCCGGCTCAGGGTCTGTGGGGGGACCATCACCGTCTATGGCACATAAATTGTCTAGAGATGTTGGCAGTGTTTCAGGCCCTGAAACATTTCCTCCCAGACCTAAGGGGCCACCATGTTCTTGTCCGGACAGACAACACATCGGTGGTCTCTTATATGTCACGGTGCATCAATCCGGGTGTTCGTTCTGAGTCTCTGTTGGTGTGTTTTGTAGGCGTGGGGTTGTGGGTGTGTTCTACCTGTTTGTTGTTAGCACCAGCTGATTATTATCAGTCGTCAGCTGCAGCTCATCATTAGGCTTGTTAGCTGCCTTTATATCGCTGGAGTTTTCTGGGCTTAGTGTCGGTTCGTCACTCTTGTTTATGTCTCTCACACAGTTCCTGTGTCCTAGTCACCGTGCGGAGTTTTGTCTGTGTTTCCTACGCATCCAGTCGTTTGGAGGATCACCTGAGTCCACTCACCTGACTTTGTGTTCAACTTCACTGTGGATATCTTCGTCTGACGTCTTCCAGTCGGAGTGTTGTCTTCCAGGTCTCCCGCCTGCTAAACGTGGTGTTTTGAGTATCTCCCGTGCTGTGTCTACAATAAACTGTTTTACTTGCATTTGGATCTACGACTCCTCATTGTGACATTATATCAACCATCAGGGGGGTCTGCGTTCTCGCCCGCTTTACAAACTGGCACGTCAGATCCTTCTATGGTCCCAGGGGAAAATTCTCTCTCTCAGAGCTATTTATCTCCCAGGGTATTTGAATCAGGGGGCAGACATCCTGTCGAGGCAGGGGCCGAGGCCCGGGGAGTGGAGTCTTCACCCCGAGGTGGTGGAGCTCCTATGGGAACATTTCGGTCGTGCCGAGGTAGACCTATTTGCGTCCCGAGAGACATCACACTGTTCAATGTGGTTCTCTCTCAGCCAGCCAGCCCCACTGGGGTTGGACGCGATGGTACATCCGTGGCCGAGGTCACGTCTGTACGCTTTTCCCCCGATTGCTCTGCTCCCGGGAGTTCTGGAGAGGGTTCGCCGGGACGGGCTCAGTCTCCTGCTAATAGCCCCGTTCTGGCCGGCCCGAGTATGGTTTGCGGACCTAGTGTCTCTCCTCGACGGCTCTCCCCTGGAGATACAGATCAGGAGACATCTACTTTCTCAGGCGAGTGGGTCGATCCTTCACCCCCGCCCAGAACTATGGAGGATGTGGGCTTGGCCTCTGAGGGGGCCCAGCTCATAGATTCTGGTCTCTCGACTGAGGTCGTTGAGACCATCCTCCAATCCAGAGCTCCTTCCACGAGGAAGTTATATGCCGTGAGGTGGAAACTTTTCACCTCTTGGTGTGGAGAGCGCCAGCAGGACCCAGGTAACTGCCCGGTTGGTACAGTGCTGGATTTCCTGCAGGACCGTCTCTCCACAAGGTTATCCCACTCCACACTGAAGGTGTATGTGGCGGCCTTAGCTGCTTACCACGCCCCTTCAAGTGGAGGTTCCCTCGGGAGACACCCACTTATATCTCGCTTCCTTCGTGGCACCTTGAGGCTGAGGCCTGCAGTTCGCACGAGGGTACCAGCTTGGGACCTGGCCATCGTCTTAGAGGGTATCTTCCTAGCTCCTTTCGAGCCCATTGAGGAAGTTTCGGAAAAGTTTCTTACTCTAAAGACTATCCTTCTTCTCGCTATCTCATCTCTAAAAAGAATTGGAGATATTCAAGCACTTTCGGTGGCTCCCTCGTGCCTGGAATTTGCGCCTGGTATGGTTAAGGCCTTTCTCTGTCCGAGACCAGGTTATGTTCCTAAGGTACCAACTACTTTTGATAGACCTATAGTTCTGCAGGCTTTCTGTCCTCCGCCTTTTATGACGTCAGATCAGGAGAAACTTAATTTGCTGTGCCCCGTTAGGGTTTTAGATGTGTATGTCCACAGAGCTGCCCTGTGGAGGAAATCGGAACAACTGTTCGTTTGTTTTGGGTCACCCAGGAAAGGGTGTCCTGCATCTAAGCAAAGGATGAGCAAGTGGGTGGTCGAGGCCATCTCGCTCGCTTATGGTTCGGCCCATCAGCCTTCACCTTTGGCTATAAGGGCTCATTCCACTAGGAGTATGGCTGCCTCTACAGCTCTTCTTTCAGGAGCTTCTCTTCAGGACGTTTGTGATGCGGCAGGCTGGTCCTCACCGCACACTTTCGTCAGGTTTTATTCCCTTGACCTTAGCTCCACTCCCGGGGCTCAGGTTCTCTCGTCGGTTTGTGTCTCCGAATGACACACGACGGGGATTTGGTCGTATGGGGATGTGGGTATTGCGTTCCCACTGCGATTACACGCAGCGGTAGTCCCTGAAGGGGAACGTCCCGGGTTACGTATGTAACCCTAGTTCCCCGAAGGGACGGACGCTGCGTGTCCTGCCATACTCTCGGCATCCCCTTGGGTCGCTTGCTTCAGTAACTTTAGAAGCTGGCGGCTTGTGTATTCAGGGGATATTTATAGCTTCCTGGTCGATGACGTCACTCGCCGTACGCTCATTCTCTCCATTGACTGATTTCATTCATGTATTCAGACGCGCTACGCTGGGGGGGCGTTCCCACTGCAATTACACGCAGCGTCCGTCCCTTCGGGGAACTAGGGTTACATACGTAACCCGGGACGTTTGTGAACACCACCAAGTCGTAGTGACTCAAGTGTTGTGACAAATAGTATGAATCTTATTGATTGGCCAGTTTTCTTCACAGTGCGATGGACATTTTTTAGAAGTGTTTCTTTTTTGTGTTGGTCTAAATAGATGCATTAACCATGGAAGCTTGTTTCCGCCACAGAATAAAAAATAAAAAAGGTAATTGCGACTTTTTTATTTCACAATTCTGACTTTATTTATTTTTAACTTCTTTTTATATTGTTGCGGGATATAAAGTCAGAATTGCGAGTTATAAAGTCATAATTGCAAGCTTTAAATTTGCAATTGCGTGTTATAAAGTCAGAATTATTTTCTCAGCATTACGAGTTTATAATATCACTTTATAACTTGCAATTCTGACTTTTTTTCTCACTGAGAAAAAAGGTCAGAATTGTGAGATGCAAAGTCACAATTATCTTTTAAAATGTTTTATTCTGTGGTGGAAACAAGCTTCCATAATTAACAGCCGTTCATTCGAATTAAAATGTTTATTGCATGATCATTCGTCGTAGTGTGAACAGACCATTAGAGTATAGTCCATCAGCATAGCGACATGCTTACATCAAACTCTTTTCAAACTAAAATCAGTCACTTTTGAGCTGCCTTAAAAACAGCAGCCTATGTAGTGAGGCAGCTAAATAGGTTTTGGAACAGAGCTAATGTCTAAATTTATTGGCTTGAGTGGGCAATAATGTAGCTTAACCATAGTTCCCAGTCTCTGTGTCTTTCTGAATTTTCTCTCTTTTGGCTGCACTAGATCTAGCCTGATTATCTTGACTTAGAAAAGGCAGGAAAGCCAATTCATCCTCACAAGAGACTCCTTCGGCTGGTGTCCTAGATCTATGATGCTAAACCAAGGCTCTCTAATGCTCATGACCATACCTGCTCTGAGGTTCTGTTACTCAGAAAAGCTCCTTCAAGCGTGCAACATCTGTTGGTACATTTCAAACTTAGGCTCATTGGAAAATATGTGCCTCTACTTTCATTTTTCTTGGCATATATACTTCACAGCAGTTTCCAAAAGAAATGAACAATAGTAGCAGTAAAACACCAACAACTTTTAATCCTGTTCACGCAAATTATAGAAACAAATTATATTAATAAAGACTTTTCACGGGGTTCCTTGCACAACACTATGTTATGACCTGAAAACACTTTTACAATTATACATGATTTGCAAACTAATACATTTTGACATTTGCGTCATATACTTTAACCAGCTCCATAAAAATGGCTTTTCTAACGTAGTGAACTTGCTCAGTAACTCACCTGGTACATGTGATGCGGATCGCTAAGGTAAGAGTCCTGTGAAACACGAGTAATGATAAAAGAGCTCAAAGACTTGTAGAAGCAAGCTAAAATGGCATTGTTGCGTCAGCAACTGTGCACTTTCATTTCAGTTTTATTTTATTTTATTGTTAACACTATCGGTTAGGTTCTAGTGAAGGTTGTACATTATTTTCAAACCCAATAGAGCATTAATCTTTTAACGCCAAAGAGTGGATGTTAATTTCCGAACTACGGCAATTCAAACAACAACCAACGTAATAAAACATGACCAGATTCACATTTATCAGTTTCAAACATGTTTTTAGCACCACTCACATGACATTGAAAGGGTCGCCAAATGTTCAAGCAACATGATATCATTTTGCAGAGATGTCACCAGAGGCACATATTTCCAGTGATTCTGGGCTGTACATTTCATGAACAATAAGTCTCAGGCTCAAATGATTCTTACTGTATCTTTACAGATGTTGTATGATAGATTACAGGAATTAGTCAGACTAAAAGATGGCCACTGAATTTATTACCATAATTACTATTAAATATATTACCATTACTATTTGTATAGTGTTCTATGTTTTCTTTCCTTGGTGGTGTAGATACTTTCATTCGCCGCACAACATCCTTTGATTGATGGACGAGGAGAAAGGTGTTTCATATTTCAAGGTAGCAGGTGTTAAGCTCATGACCCCTCCTGCACATCTCTACATGTGTATGTGTGTAAGAGAAGACATGTTTGGGCATGCTCGTGTGTGCATGAGTGATTGTGGAGATGCACAAACTGGTATCATGAGAGCTGCCAAATCATTGTGATAAATTTCATAGGTAAAACAGTGAAAACATTAGTAGGGAATGGTGGGAGTTTTTTTTAAATGTGTAGAATAATCGACAGACGGGGAGTATGAGGCAGCATAGACTGGATGCATGACAGGGGAACTTTAATGAAGAAAAAATGCAGTGTGGCACAGTTGGCAGAAACACAAGAGAAAGTAGCACAGGACGGCACGGTGGTGCTGAAGTCATCAGGGCAACCCAACACACTATAATAGATGACCGCTAAAGATCCTCCTGTGTGTAAACATATGGCACTGTGCCATATTGTCTTGGTTACCCATGAGATGGGGAAAAAAGATTCTCATTTGTAAATTAATAAATCTATTTTTTTTATATCTACTAAGGTTGGCTAAAGAGGGTGTGTGGCCAGAACATTATCAAAGATCATGCACTAAATCACTTGATGATGACAGTTTTCCTTCCTGTGATGGCGTATTGAACTATTAAAACAGGAAGTTGAGGAAGTTTTTTTTTCTCCCAAAAATACTATACAAATAATATATATGTGAAAAACAGTACGGCAAAAAAGTAGTATGTCCAATTAGATAGTATTCAAAAAACAGTAAGCGAAAAGTCTCCCAGATTACCTATTTCCGCCCAAGATTTTGAAGTGCACATTCGATGGACATTTTTCCTATCCCATATGAGACCAAGGGAGGTGTTTTATGAATGACGTGAAGTGACACAACTGACGCTGGTTGGTCACGTGACAGTAACAACATGGCGGATGAAAGTACATCTGAATTTCATTCATACTACTCATATTCATACTATATAGAGTGTAGTACTTTAACAGTAGTAAAGTAAATTCAAATGTAATACCTAGTCAGCTTAGGCCTTAACTTTCACATCATAACTTTGAACCAAGATTTGCTACTTGATAGTCAGCTGAACTATTAATTGGGCATTCTCACTCTAAAGAGAATTTGATTGGACAAAAATCTGTTTAATGCAGGATGAGTCATCATTTATTAGATCTTAATTAGTACTGTGAATTTAAAAGATCTTAATTAGTACTGTAAGTTTAAAATTGTGTATATCTGCTAAAAGTTAATTTTGTTAACATTTTTGAGCACATTAGCATATAGATGACCTCAAAGCAATAGACAAGGTTTCTTTTTCTGATGTGTATCCTTGCTTTGGCTTGACAGCAATAATTTATTGTTACCAACTTGCTGCAGTTGTAGTACAACGTATCTAAATGAACGCTGTTATCTACCACCTTACTTTATAAATATGATTCAGCAAACACTTTAAAATCCTTTGAATATTAGCCTAAGCAGATTATTACGTATGCTTCATTAATCGTTTTTTAACAAAACAAAACAAAAAACACATGGGACTTTTCTTTCTTTGACAATTTCTTTGACTTAAAAATTATGAATTACATGGCATATATTTCCCAAACCATATGACAATATGTAGCATATATCATGTTTAAATAGAGTAATTGTCAGTGAAATGCTGTGTGGAAAAAATGGCATATCTGTTGGTAGTCACTAATGGATGTGAAAAAAATAGGCCATTCCGGCATTAAATAATACTGATTACTCTTTTAGCTGCAGCTTATCTTGTTTAGCCAATATGCTTGTGGTTTGATTTTCTGAATTTCAGTGCTATATACTATAGTTGGTAGCACATATAGCAAATAATACTATGGCACAAGAAGCAAGAGTATGCATATAGAATACCAGTTTTAGTATGTACATTTCTCATGTCTCTTTTGCCTCCCTACAGCTTGGTCATTGATGTCCTAAAGCATGCAATGAACATGCATTCATGTGTAAGACTGGAAAAACTGGTTGAAGAGATTGACCTGACCACTGGTCTATTAGACAAAGGACCTTGCTGGAAATTAACATTTGACTTCCCCCTCTTCCCCTGAGGAGAATGTCTCACCTTCTCTACATTTCATTCTCTCTCTCAGGGACACCTAAAACTCACATAAGAATAGATATGTTTTCATGTGAATGATTATCATTGAGTATTATGTTTAGTATAATTTAAAATGTCTCAGAGTGAGTGGTACAAATGTCTAATTTCCAAATAAGTAAAACTGGCACACAAATGATGTTTTATAAACAAAGTTCGGGAGAAGCACGTTCATCATCAAATAATCATTCCAATCAACTTCTCATCAAACAATTACAATGTCTACCCTATCAGCATGAGAGGAAGCATATATATTCACTGTCAACTCACCTAACATTCCTTGACAGTTTTCAGCATCCCTCCACCACCCCGACTCCCCACTCTTGGCTTATTCTTCACAGCCAGGAATACGGGGGGAGTACTCTGGGTTCGGGGCGAATACCGAGCCCGGAGCCCTCTCCTCGGACAGCACGCCAAATACGCATTTATTCTATCTGACTTATTTGTAAGTGTGAACTCGTGAAAGGAAGATAGGCGAATGGTCCTCCTACCCCCCCCGGAGAGAGGTTCCGGCTGTTTAAAGGAATGCAGCAAGAGATCGGGCCTTCTGTACCTCAGATGAGCCTGTGAGGATGAGAGCGGCCAGCCCGTTCTCATCCCAAGGCGTAATATAATGACGCTTTTGCCAAAGCGTCTATATCGAACGCGCATGGTACCCTTTAGCGTCAATATGAGACGCCGAAATATATGGGTCAGAAGGCGCCTCCTAGCGGTCTAACCCTAACCCTACACCATACCTAAACCTACCCATCTCTCTGCGTGTTATATTGACGCTAAAGGGTTCCATGCGCGTTCGATATAGACGCTTTGTCAAAGTGTCAGAATATTACGCCTTGGGATGAGAATGCGTTGGAGCGGCCGAGACTCTCAGCCTCATGTAGCCTATTTCTTAATGTCGGGTTTGCATCTCTTTCTCTTTATTCTAGAGCATTCGATGTTATTGTATTGATTATCTTTGAATAATGAATTGATACATTTACCTGACATAATAAATTGTAAACATTTGATTTTATTCTAACAGACTTTGTTATTATTTTCATTAAAGAGTTAAAAAGAATAGTCAAACATTCGCTCACATTTAATGATGCACAGATATCATTAAAACCTTTTCATTTATGAAGTCAAATGAAATAAAGATGTTTAATACATGAGAAAATGTACTGCATTTAATCAAAAATCCCTTTGCCACGCGGAAAGACAGTAACATGCAGAGACCTTCCCCGCTAATCGAATGCCACCATTGGATCGATTTAGACAGGCCTTACACATTGTGAACAGATTCAGTGCCTTCAGGACACTATGATTGGCTGATTACTTTGTAATCATTGCCATGTTTGCAACTGGTCTGCAAATCAGCTTAAGTGGGTTAAATCTGCAGGTTTTGGTTGTTTGCCCTCGGCAGTTTGCCCCTGCTGGTTGATTACGCTGTTGTGCAGACTCTGAAAAACACGCCTAGGGTCCCTGATCACCTGCGTGAACATGCCATAGTCCTAGACCTGAGGACTGCAGATGTGAACAGAGCAATAAACTGCAAAGTCTGTAATGTAAGACGCCTAAGACAAGTGCAAACTAAATCTAAACCTAAAAATGCAAAAAGGATTGTGAATGTTCTAGGTCTAGGATAGAAAAATACAATTAGTCCAGTAGAAAAACAACAGTTTCAAGTCAATGGAATGTCCCCACCATAAAACAAAAACAAAAAACAACCATGTATACTGTATGTGTGGCACCTTCCAGGTCCCGCAGTAACGTCCACGTTTTACAAGCATGTACTGACTGTTAAATGTGAAATATGGTCAGGATCAGAATCCATAAGAAAGTCACTACATGCTATCACAAACATGTTGGCCTCAATCCTATTATAATCCCCTCTGACATCTGTAACAAAGTGGCCTGAGTCCTTCCAGATTTCTAATGGGAGGACGGCTTTGATTGGGTATTGTGCATTGCCTGAGACGCAGACATTAACCAGCTGGGCGCTTTCTAGTTACAACCCCTGCTGAATCGCTTGGCCTCGGCTTTGAAAGGATGCTTGATGTCCTGATATGGCAGCTCTAAGCCACACATCTGGAAAGCAGATTAGGAGAACAGAAACCATTCACACGTAATGCTGAGAGAGGCCAGATACCGGTGCTGGCTTTATCGCCTCTGTTTTCATGGGCACCACGTCAGATTGCTTTGAAATCACTTGGTTGTATTCACAGCTGCACATGAGGCCGTCAGAGAGACAGACTCATTTAACCCATTTCACATGCTCGGCAATGCACCAGGAGCAAGGTGTGATCAGGATGTTTGACCTGGACATTGTTTTACTGAAAGGGACACTCAATGTCCATGATTTATATTCTTCTGTAATTCACTTGTATCAGGTATATGATGAAGACAAGAGGAACTCAAAAGGGGGCGGCATGTACAGATATGTTAAAGCGATACCCCCCCCCCCCCCCGAAAAAAAAAGAAGTAATTTACTTACTTTCTTAGGTTTAGAACTGCATGAATAAACGATAGAATAAATAAAAAATTTGGGGTGAAATGTCCCTTTAATTTTCTATGGACATGAAGAGGAAAAAAAAAACAAGGATAATTAAAACAAATTCTAACAGTCTAATTGAATAATTTGGTAAATATTATTTAAAAAGACAAAATATATACAAATATAATTTTATTTTGAATGTTTTTACAAAATCATTCAAAAAGAAAAAAGTTTATTTTATTTTTTTTAATCATTGATGCCTATGCTTCCCCTACAATATTGTTTTTGTCATTGGCCAAGGATTTCATCAGTCACGGCCCGGTCTCAACTCAGACATTTGTGTAGCTAGCTACTCTGTTTGTGAAAAAATAAATTACAAAAGAGAGAATACAAGGAGAGTTTTATAATATTGTGGCTGTTAGATTCCATCTGTTAGAAAAAGATATGGGTCGCTAAAGGCCTGGATATGTAAAAATGACTGGTGAAACATTCATGCATTAAAAGGTTAATGCTACTTCCTTACATTTTAAATTGATATCAATCAATTGGAATTTAGAAATTGAATTGAATTTTTAAAAGGCTTTCTTAATTCAGATCTGAATGGCACGCAACCCTGGTGGATGGTGTGAGTGAGCTGTAACAGTTCGATCTCATTCTACCGCTCCTTCACATCCTATCTATAAAAGGGCAAAAAAACAACAAAAAAAACCGCCCCTTAAAAGCCACTATTTTGATCATGGTTTCAGTTGATCTGTCAACGTGATCTGTACATTGTGGGGAGTCATCCTCTCATCCAACTAATTGATGAAATCATCTGATGTCGAGCATTTGTAAGCCCTTGCACATTTTACTGTAAATTATTTAACAATGTCAAATTACATCCATTAAAACCTATGCAGGACTAACATTGTCGGAAGCACGTATGGGCCAAATCAGGGTTACTATAGGAACCTTGCCATTACTAAATATAGCACAGTGATTGGAAATAAGAGCTCTTGTGTTCCAGAAAACCGTGAAAGTGTTTAGTTTAGTGCGTAAGCCCAAAAGCTCGGATCAATATGTGGTACACAGGGATTGTGTTGCAGGGGCATCACAGTAAAGTGATATTTGTACCTACTGAAGGCCCTGTGCACTGGAAGCCCACGGCGTCCCCCCTCATCAGTCCAGACAAATTTAGACTGGCCATTGGCCCACTTCCACCTACTGATCTCAAGTTATTGAGTTGCAAAGCTGCTTTCAAGTGTGCATAATGCACTCAAAGATGAAAAAGAAATTCATCATCATTTCTTTTTCGCTTTCTTTCTTGTTCCTTCTCCATCACTCCAAATGAAAAATGTGCACTGCATGATTTGATCTGTTCATCAGCAATATTCTTCCAAGTGAGAGAAAAAACATGAAGTGCTGGTTGCAATCAGTCTCAGGAGGTTGAGAAGAGGAGCATAGATTTTGGGACTGACAAATGATGGAGGCTATAGATCTACAAGGCTGTGTTTTCACTCGAGTGCTTTTTTGATAGAGAGCGTAAGATGCGAGCTCTACCATGGCCGCATAAATGTCAATCTGCATAAACTAATCACCGAAATTCTGCTGAGGACTTCATCGCGAAGGGCCATTTTGTCAGACTTGTCTTCATGACTGCATTGGAGAGCAAGAGCTCCGTGTGAGATTAGACAAGTACCATGGTTTTGATTGCACGAGCCACGGAGAGATCGGAGTAATCATGCCATCCATCCTCATTTCCTAAAACAATGCGGCGGGGTCACAAATGTGACGCAAGGCAATCCAGAACTACAGTGAATGAAGTTGGGAAATGATTGGGCATAAACGTATTTCCCCTAAAGTAGCAATTACTGAGTGAGATCATCACCAGCTGTTTTATTTATTATCAATACAATACATGGCGCAGAGCGTCAGATTGCGATTTAAAGGGACAGTACAGTTTTTATGAAGCCTTATAAGCCACTGAGATCAACAATGGTCTCATTTCAAAACTGATATTTGTTTATTGTTTTCAATTCTCTTTTTTCTTTTCAGTCACACACCTTTGTTGTTAAGCTCCAGGCATGTTCCTCGGTTGCCTGTTGTCACTAATTCACCAGCCCTGAAATAGTCGACTATAACAATAGACTGGAAAATACCTCAGATGTTACAAAGACAAAAACAAATTAAGATCAATTAAGTGACAAGATAAATTGAGATAATTATGAGGTACAAGATCTTGAAGATGCAAAGTATTATCAATGTGAGATTTAAATTGAATAAATGACTTGGGACACAGCTGTTTTCCTTTGCTCTCAGTCTCAGACTTGAGAATTTCATGCCAGGGCCTGGCTCTGGCTCATGACTGACCTTTGCTTTGGCAGACACTGCTGGATAGGATCTGTGCCTGAGGATGGGATTTAATTGACATGGTCCACTGCTTGAGGTTTGCTTGTTGGACTGGTATACCATGACAATCAGAAATCATTTGGGTTAAAAATATAGACAATCTGTTCAGCCTGCAAAGGACGTCTCTGAGATTAAAATGTATGTGACATCAGAATTTATATGGTCAGCTTATGAATGTATCATTGTCATCATACAGAATATTTAAGGAAATTCTCTTTTTGTCAGTGATGGTGAGGGATTTGCGTTCATGATCTGAATGCTGGAAATCCTAGAGGGTACAGCACATTTATTGGTGTTTTGTTTTTTGTTGCATGGTATGTGTAAACTTTGACTTTGAGTAAACAGCCTCCGCCTTAATTATTGTGGATAGATTATTTTAGTTTATTCTAACATTTTTCTCATTGTGTGATTTTTTTTTTCTTTTTCTGTTACCACTCAATTTGTTCCACTAAGCAAACAGTAATGTACTGGTTCCTCACTGGCGGCAAGAATCCACTTTACTCTATTTGCTGACAAACAGCCCCCTGCCACCAGAGGAATTATCTGCCATGCTCAACTGCTCTCATTATAAGGAGCTATTTCTATGATGCACTCACATCATCCAATTTAGTAGGATGTCTTTGGAGAAATGGAAACTGGTTGTGACACTAAAACGTGACCTTTCAAATTGATTGTAAGATTATAATTTTTTTCAGCTTCGTTTTTTAGAATGTTGGCTTTGCCTGAAAGTTTATGATATACTGTAAGAGCTTGTCATAAATGCTGACAAAGAAAAGTACTGGATAACTAAAGAATTAAATGATAGTAGATATATTCAACTTTAGACCACTGTCATATTATTCTAAATGAACTGGTTAGCACTGATTACTATTAATTATTTCACAAGGAAAGTATATTCAATTTATTTAATAGTGCACGTATTGTTTACAAAAAATAACAGTAAAAGACTTTAGATGTACATTATAATAGAAACATTTATATAATTGATAGGGGCCATTAGAAATCCAGTGGATAGGCTATATCAGTGGTCACCAATCCTGGTCCTGGAGGGCCGCTGTCCAGCAGAGTTTAGCTCCAACCCCAATTAAACACACCTGAACCAGCTAATCAAGGTCTCACTAGGCATACTAGAAACTTCCAGGCAGAGGTGTTAGACCTGGTTGGAGCTAAACTCTGCAGGACAGCGGCCCTCCAGGACCAGGATTGGTGATCCCTGGGCTATATCAACCCCCCAGCTAAATATGATGGGAGGAAAACAAGCATTTGTGGGTAGATTTATAGTGGTGTGTACTTTTGATGATAATTCATTGGGAGTGTGTGCTTCAGGAAGAAGTGAGTTTGGCTGGGAAAACCAGCTGTTTCAGCAGAAGGAATTCCATAGAGAAGGTTCTTACACTACACAGCCGCTACCTGAGAGAGCCATCTGTGTCTCGACTAGTCGAGCCCCATGACAGTAGAGCCAGTCTGTGTGGTTAGGGGTCAGTCTAGCACACACAGACAAACACAATCACACACACACATTGTATCCCTGAGCACCTGGTGGAAATGTGCATGTAGGCCAATGTCTCTTGTCAGTGTTTGTAATACAACCGTGTTCCCTAGCTCTCGTTCGCTCTCATATATGTGTGCGGCTTAAGTTTGTCCGTGATCTGTTTGTCAAAGATTACTACTCATTGGTGCAAACAGAGCTAGCTGAATGTGCTTGTTGACCTTAAGTATTTGAGGACCGTGAGTGATTTAACAGGTTAAGCGCATCAGAGTTGACCAAAATATGGGCTGTTTTATCAGACCAAAATAGAAACATGTGCTGCTGTTTGCAGAGTTAAACAGTCCCGTCAACAGTCTATTTGACCCTTCCTATGAATACACAGTTTATGTATTTTGGGATTTATTTATTGTTAACCCAAGGTATGCTTAATTCTATCAGATTAAGCCGATTCAAAATGGGTCTAGTCCATGAAGAAACACAAGCCGAATGAATTTAAAAATGCAAATTATTCATAAAAACATTTGGATGAATGACTTTCTGAATAATTTACACTAATTCTTCATGATTGTATTTTACACTGTGCACCGTACCAATAGCAATAACAGTGTAATGTTAGTGTGTTTCTGCTAAGCATAATACTCATAATAGCACACAAATACTAAAAAGTATTAAATTTTAATTGCACTGAAATATTTGTATTGATACTTTTTTTAGTATTTAATTAAATGTACAAGGAACATACATGTACATGTATTTACCCTACCATTCAAAAGTCAGTAAGATATTTTTTAAAAGAAGAATGGAATAAATTGATAAAAATTGAGAGTAAAGACTTTTATTATTATATCATTTAGAATATTACAAAAGATGTCTATTACAAATCAATGCTGTTCAGCATAGAATGATTTCTGAAATAATCATGTGACACTGAAGACTGGAGTAATGGATGCTAAGAACTCAGCTTTGCCATCACATGAATAAATTACATTTAAAAATATATTAAATTAGAAAACTGGTTTTAAATTTCACAATATTACTGTTTTACTGTATTTTTGACCAAATAAAATGCAGCCTTGGTGAGCAAGAGACTTTTTTCAAAAACATAAATAAATCTTACCAACCCTAGACTTTTGGGGACTTCATCATTTCTGAGCTTGTCATAATACATCATGGGATTGACTTCTCCATAAAGGATATTTGCGATTCTGCCTCAGAAGCTGGCCAAAACAAAGTATCTAGTAAGCCGAATAATTAAGATGCCTTCCTTTTGGAACAGCGTTTGTATCAAAAGGGCACCTATGATGCCTAAAATGCTGCATAGGCCGTTCACTGGCTTTTCGGAAGAGAGCTTAGGTTTCAACACTTCAGCCCAGTGTGGTGTGCCATGTAACAAATGTTGTTTTCCAATTTTGAAATCTCATCAATCTACTCCTACACCATAAACGTGCCTTTCTCTGTCTTTTCTGTTTGCATTACACTCCTGTCAAGCATGGTCATCTAAAGGATAGATAGAATGATGCTCTTTGACCTTTTATACTGCATACATCATGATCTCTTCTTTTTCTGGGTAGGGAATTCATCATGCCAGCACCACTTGACCTCAGCACATGTGAGCTTGTGTGGAACAGATGGGACCAGGCAAGGGTTTAGGTCACAGCTGTGCTGGAGGCAGTACCCCCTGCTGAAGCATCCTTGAGTCTCTTTAAAAAGCCCTCTGAGGTAAACCCCAAACTGCCTGCCAGTGTTGTTGTTGCTTTCTGTACTTTGCCCCCTGTAATGGCAGTGCAACAATGTTTTGGTTGGCATATTAGGGTTAATATGCATATATTTTTTTAGAGGTCTAATTCCTGGTTTCCAGCTCTATTTAACAGGAAGTGCCATGAAGTGCCAGCTTACAGAGCATATAATAAAATACTGTCCCCAAAGAGCTGTCTCGTGCATTTCAGGATGCCAAAAGTCAGAATTAGCCTTTCTGATAAATTTATTTTTGGACCCCAATTTCACTTCAGTCTTGGGGGAACATCTGATATAAATATGCATCAGAGTCTATTTCAGCACACTAAAATGTGTTAAAGGGATAGTTCACCCAAAAATAAAAATGTTGTCATCATTTACTTTGTTCCAAACCTGTATGAGTTTTTTTTTTTAAATGTTGAACACAAAAGAAGATATTCTGAAGAATGTTGGTAACAAGACAGTTGATGATTGTTGACTAGACAGCCATTGACTTCCATAATATTTTTTCCCTACTAAGCCAATGGCAAGTGTCAAATAGAAGAAAGAAAATCATTCAGGGTTTGAACAACATTAAGGGTGAATAAATGATGACAAAATCTTCACTTTAGGGTGACCTATCCCTTTAAATGGAGTTGAAAGTATTATATTATTTATAGCAAAATGCAGCTCTTTTCCACATGAATCCGACGAGCGTTCTGTGTAGGCTGCCATCTTGTGGCGACGCCATTACTGAGCTGTTACCGGTAGGTATGTAAACAAACCTCCGTGATAACGCACCCTTGATGACAGCTACAGCCAGGCAGAATGACTTGTTGGGTTGATGATGTTAGACAGTGGCCTCCAGTCACAGATGAAGGTACAAACGATCTTACAGATTATTTATGAAAATAGCTTGGCAAGCTAGCTAGGCTAACGTTAGCTAACGAGGAAACTATAAAAAGATCTGTCCATTTGGCAAAAATAAATAAATGAATGACATCAAATAAACGAATTAATGTTTTTTCATTTGTGTCCATTATTTATCTCATTTTCACATTGCAAGGGTAAGGTACAGCTAGAAAGTATACATAATATCGACCAATTAGTGTTTTTAAACCATGGAAAGAGGTCAATATAACAGCAGGAGAACAATTATGTCACATAACGTTACATTTAGCTCAGGAAAGCCATTTAATGACCATAGCATGTTAATTGAATAGAAAAAATAGCTAGAGAGGAGATTTTGCTGAGCACTATATTACATATTTATTATATTTTTTACTTATGTCATTAAATAATTGTTATTATAACAAAAACTGCATTATATTTAATTTAATTTGTTATTTTAAACCTTTAAAATCAAATCACAAAATCGGAATCAAATCACAAGAATGGAATTGAAATCTTGAAATCTTTGTCAAGCAATAATAAAAACTGTATCCTACCAGTCATTGTACAATGTAAACATTGTAACATGTTGTCACTTAACTTCATAAAATTCTATTTAGTTACCAAATGTTTTGACAACCCCCCCCCCAAAAAAAATCTGTCACAGTCAAGCAAATCAAACATTAACAACAGACATAACAGTAATGTTACTAACGTTACTGCCCCAATGCGCCCCTTCTGTTGTTTTAAAGGTATTCAAGAGTATTTTCTCCTTCGCCTGGCATCCGATGATCAACAAAATGCCAACTACAGGTCACTGATAGAGGGTCAAAATTATCTGAGCTCCGGATGGGTTGGTCAAATAATGCACACTCTACAGTGTGCTACGGAACATGTTTTCCCACTCGACATTATACAAGTTGTAACGTTAGTTACAGTCGTAAATCACGGGCTGTTTGTTCCAGTGGACGCAAGTTGCAACTAAAACAATAGGAGGCAATGGCGCAACGCTACCCAGCAACAGCTCAGTTATGGCGCCCGCTTACTTCCGGTAGTTTCGCCGGATTCGTCTATAATGAAAGTCAATGATGACCATGGAGGATTTTTAAGGCAATATTTTTGCCAATATTTCTTCATGGAAAGCTATGGTTTCAGAAGACTTTAAATATAACACATAAGTCAGATGGACTATATTTTACATTTCTTTTATGGTGCTATTTTTGTCCTTTATGTAGCTTGACAGCCATTGGTCCCCATCCAATTCCACTGTATGGAAAAGACAAGAGAGCAGATGAACATCTGCTGAACATCTCCTTTTGTGTCCCAAGGAAGAATGAAAGTCATTCAGGGTTGGAAAGACAAGAGGGTTAGTGAGTGTGAAATGTTTCAGAGTTTTTGGGTGAACTATCTCTTTAATGTCTTCTGTTATTTCAAAATGTGCCATTTATGTTCTAGCTGACAACATACTGTAAAGGCTTGACTAAAATATCTGGATTTTAGTCTGATTTTTTATTCAATTACAGCTAAAGACGGCCTGCTGTGTGATGAAAAAAAATTCACATCTCTACCATAAATCTTCAAACATCAAAAAGAAGAAATCTGACTACATCCACACCCTCAGTTGCTGGTCTCACTTCATGCAATTAAGCTCACCTTCTTCTACAGCAATTATCTTGAGTGTTTATATCAAGATTCTCACAGATTCGGTTGCTTCCACCAAATGTAACGTAATAGAGTTTTGAGACAATTTTGTGTCGCACAAAGCTTTAAACATTCATTTGAAAAATCAGAGCAGTCTCTGTTTGTTTTTCCCTCTGATCTCTGTGGACTAGTTTCTAGAATGGTTTGGTTCAGCTAATTAGTAATGGGAGACAGAGAGAGAGAGAGAGAGAGAGAGAGAGAGAGAGCAAGAGTATGCAAAAGAGTGGATAGATTAAGGAGGAAATATGAATCGGTATCTTTGTTCATCACCTCATTTTGTATAATATGTCCATTATTGTTTATGAGAAAGTGCAGTAATTGGGATTTGAAAATTCCAGCTAACACCAAGAACAAAAAGATAGTTTACACTAGCTTCCATTTTTTAGGAGCTTTAACTACATAATGTAATTCCAAAATGAAATACAACTGAAGTGGGTGGTTGGGAGTCATGTTCATCCATATAATGGCTGCTGTACCCCTGCTAGCACTGGTGCCACTTTAAAGAGATTAGATGTGAGTCCATATTTGTCTCTCCAAATTTTCCAGCGCCAAAGCGCATCCTGCCTTCCCTGATGTCTAGCCTCATATGACGCCTATATATGATGAGTCCACCATGGACCCTGATGAATGGCTGCACTTAGAGATGGATGGGGCACCACACAGGGACAGTGGTAACTGCCCTACTTCTTGCAATGAGTTTGAATTTAAAGCTCAAAGGAATTGTTCCTAACCAACCTTCTCATTTTACTATAGTTCCATATCCCAAGCACATGCTGATATTCTTGTGAATTATGGGATAGGACATGCGAAATTCCCATTCCCTCAATGGAAACCTTGGTTGGTTCCTGTTCATTAATTACATCCCTCCATCATATTTAAATTCATGAACATTAAAAAAAAAAGTAATCTTATGATTTCTTTGAATCCTCAGAAAGAAAGAAAAACATAGCTAACACACACAAGTTTGCACTCTGGGATCATGTTTTTCCAATATTTGTAAAGCTGAGTACATCAAAAGAAGCTTCTTGATGAAAGTCTTTCACTGGCCTTGCAACTTTCCCTCCACCCATACAATTTTAAAATTTCTAATTTATTATATATTCAGTACACTCTTATTTGTGCATTACATAACAGCGTTTGCTAACAACTCTCATGTAAGACCCTCATAATTTATGCCCTTACAGAAGTGACAGAGTCAGACCAACCATCACAGTCTAAAATGAGATAAAGATTCCACAAATACTGCTCACATATTCTCCAGGGGTAAAGCGGACGTGATAACTTATTCCACTTTCTCCGGTCTGTTTCTCCTGACTCTTTTCCTGCTGATCTCCTGCTGATTGTTTTCCATGCCGGCCTTGAGTTTTGTCCTCTCAGATAAGTGTCCATGAGAGACGTGACACACTCAGCCTAATCAGCTTTAACAGGTAAAGGACAAAATAGTCCCTTGTCTTTTTTGTTTCTTCTGGAATTTAGCTTGAAGAGTTGAGCCAGAGATGCAAAACTCAAATAGTAGAAGCGGTGATGTAAAAATACCCCCTGTCAAGAAGCACACCTTGAGTGAGACAGATGGTCTACTGATTTTATTTGAAAGGCTGCCACATGCCACTCTATTACACTGTCCTTCTTCCGGACTTTATCAACAGGATTTCAGTATTATTGTGACGGATACTGAGCGACATGCACTCTCAACAGCTAGACAAACTGATTGCGTAATCGCTGAAAATACCGCATTAAATCATTATGGTAGTCATAACACACAAGGTGTCACACAACCTCTTTTTGGCATTACATTTAAGCATTTGGCAGATGCTGTTGTCCAAAGAGATTTACACTGCACACAAGCTATACATTTTTTATCAGTATACATGTTCACTGGAAACTGAACCCATGACCTTGGTATTGTATGGACCATGCTGTACCAGTTGAGCTATTTAAACATGTTCCATTAACATTTAAGTCTGTGTCTTTGGATAAAATATGTACCCTCCAGCTTGCCTGACACTTTACTTTAGTAAAATTAATTTAATAGCATTAAATGCCTTTTTTCACTGAAAATGAATCAAAAGTTTCTTAACAGAACAGCCGTAATCTATTTACCAAAAACCTTTCTTTTACAGGAATAGTTTACCTAAAAATAAAAATTCTGTTATGATTTACTCCCTCATGTTCTTTTTCTTCTTCTGTGGAACATAAAAGGAGATATTTTGAAGATTGTCTCATCTGTTTGTCTTTTTGGAGCTTGAACGTTTTGGACTTTTATATTTTGGACAAAAAGTTAGCGTGAAATTACTCCATACAATTCAACATGCTATACTGCAAGTCATCTAAAGCTACATTATTTGTGATGAACAGAGAAATATGTAAATCAAACCAAAACATTGATCAACGCACACAAACACAACTTACATAAAATATGGTGACATAAACAAACAGCTGAAAAAATCTTTCATGTTATGTAGAAGAAAGAATTCAAGCATTCAAGTTTGGACTAACATGAGGGTGAGTAAAATACATATTTTTCATTTTGGGGTGAACAGATTTCACCTTTTCTAAACTGTCTTTAGAGGTTTAGAAATCAGAAATGATTTTAGAAATGTCATTAGTGAAATCAGAGCCTGGCAGTCACTTATGAAGCTCTAATGTGTTTGTTTAGTTGTAGACTCTACTAAACATGATAGTTCACCCAAAAATGTGAAAATTCTGTCATCGTTTACTCAACCTCATGTTGTTCCAAACTTGTATGACTTTCTTTCGTCCGCTGGACAAAACATAAGAAATTTTTAAATAAGAAAAAACCCTGAAATGTTTCTCAAAATTTAGTTTTTTATGTTCCACAGATGAAAGATCGTCATATGGTTTGGAACTACATGAGGGTGAGTAAATTTCTGATGACAGAATTTCCATCTTCGGGTAAACTATCCCTTTAAGTCTGCAAGTGAACAAACACTTTAGAGGTCCATTAGGGATTGAACCTGCCGTCTTTTAATTTTGTAGAATTCTAAACCTCTGAAAAACATTTGAAAATAGCTGGAATCTGCATAAATTGATGGTTGGCCACAAAATACAATACATTTCCCTTCACATTTTTTACAGTTTGCAGAGTGTTGTTGTTTATCTTTGCTGTTTCCATCAGGGCGCTTTTATAATTTGCTTGTAATTTTATCAAGTGTATAGCAGCATTGCTTGTAACACCATTTATCTAACCTCCCTTAGCCCACAACGGATTAATCTATGCTTATTACATTACTATTCAGAGGATAAACTCTCTAAAACTATCTGTCTTTTTCTTTCTCAGACTTTTCTATTAATATTAATTCTATTAATTTTAATATTAAAAGAGGATATTAAGACCCTCACACATAAATCAGTAGCTGTCACAATTGACCCAAAGACCCGCCCCCTTTAGTTACTGTCGCTATGTCCGACAAGCCACGCCCGCTCTCACGCCACATCATGTTCTCACACAGTGAGAAAAATACATTGCAGAGCAAAGAGGACACTAACAACACATTGACAGACAGGACAGACTAGGTTACCTTTGATATGAAACAAAGTCTCTACTTTCAAATTTGGTAATTTTTTAAAGAAATTTAATAAACACCGTTTTGTGGCTCTTTAATGTGTGGTGACAGATCGCTGTAAAAGCTTAAAGCTTAAATCTGCTCGTGAACCAATCATCTCTTCCTTCTAGTTAATTTATAGCATCAAATAAACATGAAAGAACATAAGAAGGAATGTTGTTTTAGCCACGAAAATACATCAGTACACTCTGTTTTTCAAGTTCAAACTCTCCTGACTGCTTTGTCGGACAAAAATGGTGGATTCGGTGGATGGTGGATTATGATTGGTCAGATCGCCTGTCAATCAAACTCCCTGCAAAGGGTTAATTGTAGGGTCTCTGAGAGCCCACTCGCCTCAGTGTGCTGCAATCTGGGCCAACATATTTCACACTCACTGGTGTCACACAAGCACGTCTCAATCTCTATTTCTGAGCCCAGATCAAAAGACGAGAGCCCAAGATGAACTACCGTTCACCTTCCCACCAAAAGCACTACCACTGTCAAAGCCAGAGGTGAAACATGAAAAAGCCAACCTCATATGCCTGCCAGCCTATCAAAGCAGCGGTAGGAAAACACTGGACAGGGTTGTATCTGCACACCTGTGGGAAATCAGGGAGACTCCATTCACAAGGCAAAGCCACACCACGGCATTGTACACAACACAACAGCTCTATGAGGTACCCATTAGGCAGGCATTTAGAAAATGGGAGGATAACATTGCATTTATTTGATTTTATACATTTAAAAACAGACCGGAAGAGCCCAGTAAATGCTATACTGAGGCTCTGTTAAGGGTAATGGCCAATTATTAGCCAGCAGAACAACTGACTCTAAGGGAAGTATTTTTACCCTACCTCACCTAGTAAGATATGTCATGTGACTGAGCTTTAGAAAAACAATGCTGATATTAATGATATGTGCGTATATGTGCGAATGTGTGTATAAATGAATCTTATATACAGTGTATACAATTATACAATTCATATACCATTTCAACAGTTATATAAACAAAACTTGTACACACAATTTGGCAAGTTATATTGTCTATTGTGGCTCACTAGCAAAATAATGCAGCCAAAGCTGGATCTAGACTATTAGCCTGGAATGCCGCAAACACAGAAAGCAGAGTGATTTAAAAAGTGATGCATGGGAATCATAAAGAACCATAATTTGTATAATCAATGGGTCATTTCATGGTGGTATGGTTGTATCTAATTTATGACATAAATATATAGATTTATAGAAAAAGGAACTGGTACACTAAGTGAATACTGAACTGTGACACCAAAGATTATTCATTGGATTATATAAAAGGTTTCATCCTGTAAGGAATCGGACAGACAGGCTAGATTTTCTGAAAGGGAGATGAAAAAGAAACATCTGTTTAGTTTTATAAAACAAGAAGTACTTCTAAAAATGACAAGTAGACCCTAAACTGAGCAAAGAAGTTAGAGACACACCATTAATTCCTGAATAATACTAAAGATGCCTTGACTAATTAAAGTAATAAGAAGATAAAAAGGCACAGGAGCTTTTGCTAGCGTTCCATAAGGTGCTTTATCTTGGGCGGACAGTGTGGCGCATTCTAGCCACAGCCAGAGCAAGATAGACAAATCACGCACACGATAGCTGCACTATTGGACTATTTGTGATGCCCATGTTTGATAGTGAATGCAACATTGTGAATTGCAAATTAATCTCAAACAGCGGTATGGCTGTAAAGGGCAGGAATCACCCAAGCAACTGGAGTTATTTATAGTAATTATAATAACACGTATTTTTACATTTAAGGTGTGAGCTGATATTTGGTTTAAATAGGTCAAATCTTAAAATAAAACTACTTTGATATTTATCTGCATGCACAGTACTATCAATTTACTGATTGTCACAGGATAAATATATGTACAATACCTCTGAGCTTTCATGCTATGCAAGTATTAAAAAAATGTTTTTGTATTATGTATATTATCATCAAATCTTGCTGTGTTGTTGAAGATGAAATGACAGAACTTACACTCAAAGAATTTTGGTCTATGAAAATGATCAGTGGGATATACTGATTTCCAATGCCCCCTAGTGTGGTAAGAGGCTGCTGTTTAATACAGCAAAAGCTGTATGTTCACAAACACTCCACAAGGTAAAACTTTTAACTCCAAGTTTCACTTTAAATTAACTTGAATAAAACCAGCAACGATTGATCATCTGTTAATGACTGACAAGTTAGCTTTGAGCAACTCTCTGTGACAACCTTGCAATCTTGACTGTCAACAAATTATTGCTTAGAAAATTTACCATTTGATTTGAACTCTTCATGGCAGTGCAGCTATGTATACTCACATATAATGTGCAAATGCAAACTGTTTGGCTTTTATACTCAGGGATGGCTTTAAAGGAGAATGAGCCATCACTGTCAAGATAAGTGTGTCTGTTTAGGGAAGGAGGAGCTGCAAAGAGCACAGTGAAGGATAGATAAAACATCTGCTTTGCACAGAGAGAACATTTCCTCTTAAATTACCTCCCTACCTGACAGAGAAAATGTGATATCTTACTCCCTAACTCCCCAAAGTCTGAAATAAAAGCCTCCAACATGATGAGAACAGTTATGAATAGGACCATATGAGACTCTTATCAAGTGTCCGATTACCGTTACCTGAAAACAAATCTATTTTCTGTCTCCTGGAACATTAATAACACAACTATTATTATTAACAATTATTCTCGTACAATATTGCATATAGCACATAGTTTTAAATTAGATATGAAGTTTTTAAATTAGATATGAAGCTTTTCAAATGTGTAAGTATGAGTTGGTGTTGAACTGCTGGACAAACTAGAGAATTATTGTAAATATAATACAAATAAAGCCAATCACTAGTGATATGAAGGTAACCGAAGACACAGCAGACCATAGAGACAAAGGGTATCAAAAAGCGACTCTTGTTTCCTAAGATGCTGTAATAGAAGTCATAAAATATTCAGCTGGTAAATTACTTGGAAGTTGTGAGACTTGGTAAACAAAGCGTTGCCTGCTTTAATTTAGTAGTTACACATTTAACAAATCTTCATCAAAAGTAACACAATCAAATTATTGTTGCTGTAAGCATGTTCAAAACACCCTGGTGGGTCTCATTTTGCACATAATGTGATTTATGGATTGCTCCTTCAAGTTCAACTGTGCCTATTTATGATACAACACAATTTTGGGTAATTCACTATTGGTGATACTACAACAAAGTGTTCAACTGCGTCGAAAAAAATCTTTAAAGTGCACAGCAAGACAGAAGATGAATGTTTATGCCAGCGTTTTGTATCTGGAAACTTGTTTTCCTTTCTTTTCTGTAAAGAGAGTATTTTACTTTTTAAATTGTCCAACTGGCACCTGCGTCATGTACACTATAGCACTGGCTTAACATGCATTGGTTTTCTTAATCGATCATACATAAATTGGCTAACATTTCTTTTTAAAAGTATGAATTACTTGCCATGTCTGAGGCTACAGTTTCTGCCATTAATATATCTTAAATAGCCTAATGAACACAATAGACATCAACAGCAAGCAAGACTCTTTACGAGGAGGACAAAATCCAACTTGACTCATAAAACTTTGACATGATTTTAATGCACTGATCCACAGGATAATTGCACCTAACATGCTTCCAGTGCAATCCTGTGAGTTCAGCGTAACTAAAACAATACAAACAACAACCATCATAATATAAAGAAAATTATTGTACGTCTTATGTGAACAGAGTCTTACCTGCAAATGCCCCTGGTACATATTTAGTGGAGAATAAAAATGGTCCCGGGCTATGGATCACAGCTAGATGAGCACAAGAAATATGATGGCACTTCTAATGTTCATGCGTGCGAGAGTGTTCTGAAAGTACTGAAAGAACTGCTCTTTAAAATTGAGTCCAGTTACGGAAGCCGACGCACTGGAGCTGTCTCGTGAACGAAGTGCTGAATTTACGCGCACGCGATAGCTTTCGTCACCGATGCACTTTATAAGGTGAGGAGGCTTCCAAGCTTCACGCGCGCCGGCGAGTCTGTTCACCAACTTGCTGAGGCGCGCGATGGATGCGCGGATCGCTCGAGAATCCTGCCTACGTCATAATCAAAGCCCCAATGTGGCTCTCAGCGTTTTATCTTAGTTGGTCTGATTCTTCAGCAATTCCTCCCTCCTTTATCAGACCCCCTCCCCCCCCCCCCCTCCCCTCTCTCTCTCTCTCTCTCTCTCTCTCTGTCCCTCTCTCTCCCTCTCTCTCTCTCTCTCTCTCCTTGTCGACTGTTCGTCCCCTCCTCTCCCCCAACTGATTTAGGCGGAGCCGGTTCCGTCATTTACAGAAGCGTTGCTACACGCGCAGAATCAGATGCTCAGTCCAGGTGTTCTCATCGTTTTCATGTTCAAATGTAGCGACTAACTAACTAAATAAAGTGAATAGCTATCTCGGTCCTCTTCGTGTGATGTCCTCGTCCTCCTCGTATCTTCTGAGCAAGGAGGCGCCACTTGCATTTGTTTTGCTTTTGTTACATAATAGTTAGTTCAAGTTGCCAGATGTGTGATAAGGTGAAGAAATGTAGCAGAAAACATGCGTATTAACAACATGCAAAATGCATGCTTATTTGCTTATGTTTTTTTTTTAGCTAAGGTTTTCGTTGACTCGCATCACTTAAGGGAAAAAAAAGTAGGCTAAACAATACAAATTAATATTTCATTTGTATTACGTAATTGCTTCTCTTTAACTAATTATAATACTATTAAGTTAATGTAGCTAATGTTTATATTATATTAATTTAGCCTAAATAAATACTGATTGCTCTATTGATTAATTGCAAATGCTAGGCTATATAAAAATATTTGAACATTTAGGGCTATGTACACATACAGTACAAACATACAAACAAACACACACAAACACACGCACGCACGCACACACAGACACACACACACACACACACACACACACACACACACACACACACACACACACACATATATATATAGAGAGAGATATAGATATATATAGAGATATATAGATAGCCTATGTATATTGAGCTCAGAAAGACTAATTTTGGAAATGGAACAAGGAAGACGGGTTCATGGAGGGAGAAGGGTGGCAGGGAGAGGGTGGATGCGTGGAGGAAGACAAAGAAGACAGAGAGCTGTTATTTCAGATGAAAAATGTTTTTTCTCATTACTGTAATTCCATAAATTACCACAGACTATTGAAGCAAACTGCTAATTTTAATTTACCTTAAAGAATTATGTTCTAAAAATTTAAATAAATCATGTGAAAGAATGTCACTCTTTTCTTTGAAGAAAATATTACTTTGTATGAAGTCACTGAAATTGTTCAAACTGTAAAGATGAAAAGTTTGTATTTTCTGTATTTGTGTTTGATGCTAGTGTTTTTACTCTCAGCGTGTTCTGAGTGACAGTGTGTGTTATCTCAGTGAGGGTTGTGCATAGTGTTTGGCTGCACTGAGCCTGTTTTGAGCCATGTGTTAAGAGTTGTGTTGCTTGGAATGAGTTTTGCAGGTGATGTGAACTGTTTAGCTCAGGTGAATGTTGGTGCTGTAGTTAGAGTTTTGCACATGTAGCTCCAGTTGTGCTCACTGTCGTTTAGCAATCGAAAAAAACTGTAAACATAACTTCAATCGTAAAAACAACGAAAAATGTCCCACATACTCGGCCTGGCCTGCTTTATCACAATAACATTAAAAAAACTTTAATACATTAGCTCATCCATGAATATGTTTTCTGCCTGAGTCCTATCGGATTGCTTTCCATCGGCTGTGGAGGCGAAGGCGACAACTTTCATGATTCCACGCTCGCTCGTGTGTGTGTGTGTGGGTTTGTTTATGTGATTTATGAGGACACAAATGTGTATAATGACATGTGTATTACACAGGTATTACAACTAATGGGTGGTTTATGAGGACATTTCAAAAGTCCTCATAAATTAAATGGCTTAAAAAACATAAAAAACAATGTTTTATTAAAAAATTTAAAATGCAGCATGTCTCCTGTGATGGGTAGGTTTAGGGATGGGGCAGTGTAAGGGGATAGAATATATAGTTTGTACAGTATAAAAACCATCACGCCTATGGAGAGTCCTCATAATGCTGTCACACCAACATGTGTGTGTGTGTGTGTGTGTGTGTGTGTGTGTGTGTGTGTGTGTGTGTGTGTGTGTGTGTTCACTAGTCTAAAACAAGACACCTGCTTACGCTTTCAGCTGAAATTGCAGTAGTGTTTGAAAGGCACAAGGCTGAAATCTATTATGTTTTGAATGTGTGGTTCACAGTTTTGACTGCAGTGAGTTTTGACACAAATTGCTGTAAATTCACAGTGTTGTGCAGGTTGTGGTTAAAGTCATGGGATAAGTGTGTAGAGTTTTGAAAACTGTGTTCAAGCAATGAAAAACGAACAAGAGTTTGGTCCACATGAACTGCTGCTGTGCAGACTGTAGTTAGAGTTTTGCACGTGTTGCTCCAGTTGTGCTCACTGTCGTTTAGCAATCGAAAAAAACTGTAAAGTTCGCCCTTCTTCCCTGAACTTGAACATTGTTACAGTTACATTTGATCATTTAAATTCACATTCTTTTATTTCCTTTCATCTTTGAGGCATGGTACAAACATGTTAAAACAGTCTTGTCTGTTACAATTCTTCTATGAGAATTTCTTCAAGAGAATGGAACAGTTCTTAAAATGTAATATTTTATTATCAATGGAAAATATGGCCTCTATTCTATTCATAAAGAATGGTGATTAGATTAATTAAATATTTATAAAAGAGGGCAAGAATAGATGTCCTCATTTATTAAAATCATCTATAAGACTTTTACAATACTCTGAGAATGATAAATGTGACCGTAGTTTAAAAATGTAAGACTCTGCTCTATTTTTGTCCATTACATTCCATCTGATGCACGATATAATCTTAACACTGTCATATTATACTGTTGACAAGTAACTGAATCAATTGAGAGGCTTCTTTGTTTGGGTTAGTATTCTGCCTTTGAATACAGTCTGACAGCTATCTAAAAGGTATTCATTGTTTTCTGTCAGCATACAGTATGACAACATCATCATTTATTCCATATGAGAGTCAGAGACCTAGCTGTGTTTGCTGTGTTTGTGTGGCCTGCTGCTTGGTTATAAGGACATGTGAAGTCACTGACAGATCTATGGTGCATGGCTGAGAAGGGTTTAGCTCCAAGTAAGGGTTTCCAGGCCTGGATGGGAATACGGATGTCACTCAATGACACCCCAGGCTTGAAAACAGACCAGGACGCATGGAAAAAGTGACTGTACTCCAGTGACATCATTAGGTCTGGGTGATCTGTGGAAAACAAAAACAGAATACACAGATGTGACATTGTTTAGGATCATATTATCGATTGGCAATCTGAGCTAATATGATTTTTTATTTTTTTATTTATGTTTTGGTAACAACTGTAATCAATTTTGATTATGTTGTAGATGAGTCTGAGTACAACATGGTGCTTTTGGCTTTTTGCGATTTTGAGAGTGATCAATGTTCTAAGGATACAGCTGATGCAAAGAAAAAAAACCCTTCCTATGTTCTGACACTGCAACATCATCTTTCTTCTGTTTATTTTATTTTTTCCCCACCATTTTTCCTCCATTTTTCTCAAAGGATGCAAAATATATATATTTTTAAACTTAATAAAGTTAAGCAATAATATTGGAAGGTACTTTCACTGACTAATATTACTCAGTCTTCAAGGAAAAGAGGCAAAACTCTGCTTCATCTTCTATATTTCATCTTTCAATTTTAAAATCACAGTTTGCACGGTTTTGTCATTAGTAGGCCTATTTGACTCAGGGTTGAGGTAAAACGATTACTTTGATGAGCAATTGCTCCCTTTTCTTTAGTGTAATATAGACAGAAGTTTGCTATAGCACACACTATAATGTTTCTCAAAAATGCATGCTGATGCTTCAGAAACAAAATTTCAATAGCATTTAATTCTCTTGTAAATGTCACCAAAATGTCACTGAAGGTAATTTTAAAACAATAGCTCTGAGGAAATGGATAAACTGATTAGGATGCTGCAGTAATTGTCAGTCCAGCTGTAACTCAGTAGGCATCAGGGATTTCTTCATCCTGTACTCATTAAAAAGGAGGGCATGATTTATTGTCTATAATTGCGATTCTGAATCATAAACGATTGTTCATTGCTTGCACATGTTAAATTTGAGTCATCTTTTGTCCTGTTTCCAGTCATGTAATACTGTCTGTGTAATCTAAGACCGATGATCCTGCTATTTTATTGATCGTAAAAACAAACAGAGAAAGGATCAACTCGATTCAAATTGTCAAAATTTGCATTACGTAACTAAGCGAAAATAGAATGAGAGATGCTCTGACTATCTATCACTATAATAAATACTGTCTGCCTACCAGACCAAAGTTTGAAAGCTAATTTCATTCACCATTGATGCTTTAAATGAATAGTAATGACAAGTACAACAACAGGTCTTGCTTTAAGAGCTTGTTTCTACTTTATGGTTTGTGTCAGATCTTGTGAGATCTCTCTGCTGGCTTTCAAAAGTATTTAAACATTGATACAGCAGCTGGATCAATTACTGTAATATCACTGAATCTTAAACTATAAATTACAGATGTTAAAGAGATGGTTCGCCCCCCAAAAATAACAATTCTATATTTATTGGCTAATGTTGTTCCAAACCTGCATGCACTTTTCCCCTGTAGAAGTACTCAAATCTGCAATTTTTTTTTACTGTAAGGCTGCATGAAATATCTTGTTAGATCTATTAAATATTTTTCACAGTATATCGTAAGGGAACTTGCTGGTTAGGGGAACTTAACCAATGAACAGTTATCTGTTTGTTTGTTTGTTTTTTAAACCACTGAAGTCTTTTTAAATTAAGACCATATAAGACCATTTTTACCGTGTATAGACAAAAAGGGTTGAAACATTCTTCAAAATATATTTTTTTTTTCTATGTCCCGTAGATGAGATTAAATGTACAGGTTTGGAACAACATGAGAGGTTGTAAATTTTTTGATAAACTTTCCATATAAATAGAGACTATAAATCTATAGCAGGGACTGTGCGTATATATCTCAGACACAATGAGTTTCTTCTACTGTCCTCACGCCTCGGCACATTCAGATGGCTTTATACGTAAAGAGAGTAAAGTATATCCCGTCATCTTTTGCTAGAGGCCTTCACATCTGATAAAACAATGTTAACAATGTCACTGTTTTTAAATTACATTTTTATCATCTCTCTGCTCCATTTAATGCATTTGAAGTATTTTTGTATTTCTCTGGGGGTAAATGACAGTTTTGCTTCATTTGAAAGCAATGACAGTAAGACTAAATGAATGTTGGACTGAGAATCTTGAGGGATTTAGAGCGCATGATCTCATTTCCTAGTGTATTTTTAAAACCCATGATCCATCTTGGGTCCATAAATCTCTCTTGCATTGGGAAGAACCATGAAGCACCTTGCGAAAGCTTGACGTGAGGAGTGCAGCGCTGCTGGTAATGAACTTTGAAATGGGAGTGAGCGGCAAGGGCTATCAATTATAATAACAGCCTTCCCCTCTTCCAGACAGAGCAACATCCGTCCCCATTTTGGTCTATCACCTCTGCCATGTTTAGCCTCATTAAGCAAATCTCTTCAATAAAAACGAGGGCCAAAGGGTGGTTGCACTGCTTCAAGTCAATAGACTCACATTTTGGCAAAGTCACACATTATATACTATGGCATATTTCAATATTTATATGACAAATGTCCTTAAACTCCTGTAATTGGATTGAATCCGAATCGCATGTTCAACCATAGAAGTGTTTACAATTAGATTAGTTTGTGCTTTAAACTTTAAACTAAACTTTAAATAGTTCTTAGAAATATACACTTTGAAGTCATGTTGATTTCATATATTTTTTCAAAAGTAAAAGTTTTACATTATTTTAAATGCTTTTAATTTAATGACTTTAAAAATGTCAGGTGGAGTAAACAATTTAAAAAGTATTAACAGATGTACCTTACATCTTGATAACACATAATAATAATTATTTTCAAAAAGAAAAGAAAAAAATATTTTATATATTTCTTACAAATATCATAGCCTAATTGAATATCATTCATTCATAAATATTTTACATACGTTTTTTGCACCACAAGACATTTTACAACCTGAACTAATGTCTTCATACATTTTTTTAATGATCTGATATTATAAGGGACTTGTTAACCTTTACACCTAGCAAAAGGTTTGCAAAGGTTCTCTCTGTGATATTATTCCCTGTTTTATATGTATATATAATTTTATATTCCTGCATGTTGGTTCGATCACATGACTTAAATGCACCATATGACTTTGATTTGGCAAACAAAATATTTTCCAATAAGCAATATAATGAAGCTGTAGTTTTCTAAGAAACAATTCAATTATTAAAATAAATTATTTTAAAATGGCTTTGTTTGATATGATAATAAGACAGTTGTATAATTGCACATACATTTTTATTACATACATTACATGCGTGTTAATTGAGAAATAAATGTTATATTGATATCATTGTACAGTTGTAATCAAATTATTCAACCCCTATTGAAAATCAGGTTTATTGGCAAAATGTACAGACTTTCAGCAGTTTGCAATGACCAAATGAAACAAAAGTCATTGAAATTGCTCAACACAACAAATGTTTCAAGTGGTTTCCCAAAATTCAACTGGAAATATAACATTTAATGACTTCTGCAGTCACAAAATTATTCAACCGTTTCATGGCAAGCATGTTTAGTACTGGGTAGAACACCCTTTTGCTGTTATGATCTTCTGCAAATGAGATACATAACCAGACTGGCAGCGTTTCTGAGGAATCTTAGCTCATTTCTCATGAGATATGGCCTCCAGTTCAGCGATATTCTTGGGTTTGCTCGCTGCAACCGCCTTCTTCAAATCCCACCAGAGATTTTCAATGGGGTTCAAGTCAGGTGACTGTGAATCCCCTGTAGAATATTTCAGGACTTCTTTTGCAACCCAGCCTTGATGGAGGAATGCTTGGGATCATTGTTCTGTTGGAAGTGTCCAATGATGCAAGCTTCTGCTTCCTCACTGACGGCATGACATTTTCTCCTAGTATTTCCTGATACTTCAATGAATCCATCTTGCCTTCCACACACTGCAGGTGTCCAGTGCCAGAGGATGCAAAGCAGCCCCAGAGCATCACAGAGCCGCCACCATGCTTAACTGTAGACAGTGTGTTCTTTTCAGCATAATGCTTCATTCTTCTTCCTCCAGACATACTGCTGTTTAGTACCCGCCTAACTGTGCAAGCTAAAACCTTAGTGTGTGTTGCCACCAAGTCTTGCTACAGGTCTTTTGCAGTCACTCAAGTGTTTTTCTGAATCTGCTTTCTCAGAAATCTGGTTGCAGTCGTTGATACAGTAGCATTCTTTTTTCTGCCCCGTCCAGGTAGTGTAACCATTTTTCCTTTAACTTTGAACTTGGAAACTATGCTTCCAACGGTGTTTCTAGGACCATTTAGTGCCTTCGCTATCTTTTTGTATCATGTTCCTTGTTTGTGAAGGGGCGATAAGATCTTCTCTTAACTTTTTGGACCATTCTTTTGACTTAATGCGTTCTAGCTCAACACACCTGGTGCAACTAATGAAGCCCTTGATTAGTTGCATCAGGTGTGGTTAAAACAACTGTGCTATTGTGAGGGATTCTATTCAGGGAGTTGAATAATTTTGAAGTCATTAAAAGTAGAATTTTCAGTTGAATTTGAGGAAACTATTTGAAACATTTGTTGTGTTGAGCTACAGTATTTCAATTACATTTGTATGATTTATTCATTGCAAACATCAGCTGGAAGTCTGTAAATGTTGCCAATAAACTTGATTACAACTGTTTGCATTGCATTTTTCATGTATTTTTGAATAAATCAATTGATAGGACAAAAAAAAGACCCCTATTATTGACCCTTCTTCTTCTACAAATTTCAACAATTGAAGCAAAGCAGAAACACACAGAACTCCCATCTTTGCTCCATTCTGATAACTGAAGGCATCTTTGCTGTCCATGAGAACTCACAAGCCTGTACATGTTGCTGTGATAGAGAGATAAAATTGGACAGACAATTAGTCATGATTAGTCCTTAGCAACCAGCAATTAATTATGGAGTGACACATTTGTAGGCCTGCTTCAAGATTTAAGAAAACTTTTTAAAACCAGAGCAAGCAGTATTTGACACTGCATTGAGAGCATGAATACACTCTATGCTGAGAAACAGAGATACTTTAAACATGGAGAGAGGAACACTCTGTATATGGAGTCTAATCTACATGATGAATTATCATGCTGAGATGACATTCTTTATTACAGCCGGAACAAAAGCCCACCGCTGAGGTGAAAGGGATCTGAAAATAAGATATTACAGTAGATGCATTGCATGAAATATATTACAAATAGCACTGAATAATTCAAAACGATGTGTGAGCCTAGTTTATAAAATTAGAAGTGAAGTGTGTTGGTGTGTTGCCAACTGTGGGATTAATTTCAGAGAGTTTGCTGTAGACCTTTCAAGTGTTGTGACTACAAAGCAATGGCTAGGCCTCAAGGGACAAAGCTTTTCGCTTAGCCAATGGTTCAGCAAATTTGTTACCGGTTTGTTTCAAAGTCCTGTCAAAAGTTGCTTCCTGGAAATCCTTTGTGTGGTTTTTGCCCCTGATGAGGTGTTTGTTTGTAAAGATAGGAGTTATGTCAACATTAAACAGAGCTGTTTTTAGGAGAGGTATAGGAATGAGCCCATGAGGACCTTTCAGAACATGATGATAAAAAAGAGCCATTCTCAGGGGCTACATTTAGACTGAAGCGACAGAACATGATCTGCTGATTTACAAAACATGAGATTGGCTGCTTTCTTGAGCCAAATCTTTATCTCCACCATCTGCCAGTGAGATTCAGCTTATCCAGAATAAAGATTACATTTTCCAAAGAGGGGGCATCTTTTTTTTTTTGAGTGTATTTATTTTCCCAGGGCTTAAATAAGGATCAACGCTGCATGTACAATACAGTAGTAATAGAATGTGTTTCTCGACTTACAATGGCTGCATGACAAATACTCAGTATGTGTATACTGTAAAAGTGTGATACTTTTCTCTTTTTTCTGTCTTAAATGAAACCAAATTAGAATTGTATGCTCATTCTCTCTTAAAGGATAGGAATTAAAATCCATAGGCAAAGTTTAATTAGGTCAGGCAGGCACATGTCAAAACCAGACAGTAGCAGAGCAAGAATAACAAGCCCAAAACACAGGCAGAGAGGGTAAAGGCAAAAATACACAGGACAAATACCAGAAAAGTAAGTAGCGAGATTCACAAAGAAGTTATTTGAAGACCTAAATTTAATAAAGGATGTATTAATGTTGTGAATTAGCACATTTTATTATACCATGGCTGTTAAAGTTTTATATGGGACAATTACAAAACACACTGATTCTTGCATTGTTGCAATGCAACAATGCATTGGCGCAGAAAAGCACACCTTTTAGAGGTGCAAGGAAGAGTTGAATGCTTTAATAATAGTCCAAATATAACTGCACATATAATTCAACATGAAATGTGCTTATTTTGCCTCTAAAAGACACACTGAGCAATTTTACACGCTATCTGCCCATTTAATTGGCCTTTGAATTTAGCGTTATTGTGTGGTTAAACAATGGTGTTGAGTGCTCCAAATGCAAACTTTACATGCAACAGTCAGACAGTAATTGACAGTTCTCTTATCCAATGGTAGGAATCATCAGATTGACAGTTCTTTAGCCCAATAGTGTTGGGAGAACCAGTGGTGGGTGGCAATCATATTTCAGGGTGGCTGTGACACCCTTTACATACACCCCTGCTAAAGTGCCAGACATGGGCTCATTGGCGCCCTCCCAACTGATGGCGCCCTAGGCGACCGCCTAAAAACGACCCTAAATTATGACAAAATCTGTTCATTTAAAGCATTTCCAACAAACAGATAAGTGGAAGCAATGCGATTCAACATCACTCCCCTGTCAGGTGATCCAAACCATGTAAAATTAACACACACCAAGCTGCCTTGAACAGCTGTGTGCTGTCCATGTAAATTAAGACAAGATTTGTTGAAGTGTTACTCCATCAGCTTTAATTTTAGTGCTTGAATGCAGACGTATGTTACACAATCACACCATAGACTTGGGGCAGAAAATAACAAGGGAATGTTCTCATTAGTGAAGCGTTACAGGGAGCCAGAAGGTGGCTCAATTAGAATACCTACAACTGACAAAAAAATTAGCAACAATATCATAATGTACTTGAACTGTGCAAAGCTAGGTCTGACTCTTAATCGCTGTGTAAGGCCCGTCTATATCGATCCAATGGCGGCATTCGATTAGCGGGGAAGGTCTCACAAGTGTTCCGTCTTTTCTCATGGCAAAGGGATTTTTGATTAAATGCAATACATTTTCTCATGTATTGTCTCGTTATTTCATCTGACTCCATAAATGAAAAGGTTTTAATGATATCTGTGCATCCTTAAATGTGAGCGAATGTTTGACTATTCTTTTTAACTCTTTAATGAAAATAATAACAAAGTCCATTAGAATAAAATCAAATTTTTACAATTATTATGTCAGGTAAATGTATCATGCCAATTTCATAATCAGTTCAAAGATAATCAATACAATAACATCGAATGCTCTAGAATAAAGAGAAAGAGATGCAAACCCGACATTGAGAAATAGGCTGCATGAGGCTGAGAGTCTCTGAGAGATCCTCATCTGAGGTACAGAAGGCCCCGATCTCTTGCTGCATTCCATTAAATAGCCAGAACCTCTTTCACATGGAAACATGCTAACAATGGTAATCTGCATTCAGAGGTTACATCTCTTGGGGGGTAGGAGGACCATTCGCCTATCTTCCTTTGTGTGCCAGTTTCTCTAAACTTCTAAAAACCTTATTACCTTGTGTTTTACTCTTTGGGAATGAGACATTTGTACCACTCACTCTTGAGACATTTGAAATGATACTAAACATAATACTCAATTATAATCATTCACATTAAACCATATCTATTCTTATGTGAGTTTTAGGTGTCCCTGAGAGAGAGAATGAAATGTAGATAAGGTGAGACTTTTGTCTTGGGGTAGAGAGGGAAGTCAAATGTTAATTTCCAGCAAGGTCCTTTAGACCAGTGGTCATTCTTCAACCAGTTTTTCCAGTCTTACAGCTGTTTCTGTGATAATGCCTGGCCCTTTTTTTCATGGCTTTGACATTCCCAAGAGTATTGCATCTTTCTCACTCTGATGCAGTGTAATACCCTTGACGAGGAGACTCAGTCTCAGACCCTGAAAACTGACCAATTAGAACTGCATTATTGCCTTCTGCAGTAGTATATTCTGGCAGTTATTTGGAGTAGATTGTACACTGTGGCTATTCACTGAACAGTTATAAATATAAAAAAAATGACAGTAGAATAGATTTCTGAAAAAATAAGCCTAAAGATATAATGTGCACTGATAGCATAGCAATTGTAAGGAATGCTCAAGGTTCATAAGCTCTTTAGTCAATTTTAATTTCAGGGAAGAATATTCAACTCTGATCAACAAATTATCGAATATAGTTTGAACCGAGTCCTTACGTAAATAAATCACCCACGAGGGGTTATACAGCATACACGTCTGCTTCGGGTATGTATATAACAATTAAACACAACGAATTATGATTAATTAGGAATATACATCCTACACAGACAGATGGCTGTTGATCTTTAAAATTACCAAAGCAATTGAAACCCCCTTTCTCAGTCAGCCCGTCCGCCGTGCTGTTCTGTTGGAAGTTATCAATGACTTGTGGCCTATTTTAGCTTAAATTTACTGACACTGTTTTGTGCACTTAACAATATCAGATTGTAGCGTTAGGATCTTTATATTAAAGAGGCTTTGTTATGTGGTCAACAACAACAGAGGCAATAAGTTATAACTGAGGGTTTTAATAAACAAAACTACACTACTAGTAAAACAAAGATATAGATAAACAAATTAAACTGAAACAAATAATAAAAGAAACGTAGAAACATAAGGAAAACACAATTGCTAGCACAATTAGACCCTCAGAGACAGCCACAGGATACACACTTTAAAGCGTCTAAATTTCGATGGAACACTTGCATTCAGACCTGGTGTTGTGTAGAAGAGAGCGTGAGGCGTCCTGGAGATGGGAGGCGGACTTCTTTGATGCTTCCGAGCGTGGTTGTTTCGCGGGAAATTCAAACGTCCTAAAACAGTTCTGTATGCGTAAAGACAGTCTTATCACCGGGATGGGTCACCGTGATTTTGCCAAGTAAGACATGGTCCTGGATCAACATATTTTGTTGATCCTGGATCAACAGTCCTGTCCCAAAATGTAGACCTACCCAATCCCTACCCCTAAACAAAGACAAACTAAAACAGTAACAAAAGAAAGCACACAAAGATTAGCAGCAGTGCAAAATATGAAAAGAAAATGCAGAAAAACAGAGCGCATGTGGCGGAAGACAAAACTTGTAGTCCATTATAACATCTACAAAGACAGCATTCATGCTTTCAATATGGAACTAGGCAAAGCTAGACAGACTTTCTTCTCAAATATTATAAACAGCAACTCAAACAACACACGCACTCTTTTTGCTACTGTAGAGAGACTGACAAACCCCCCAAGCCAGATTCCCAGTGAAATGCTCTCAGACAGCAAGTGCAGGGAGTTTGCCTGCTTCTTCTCTGAGAAAATTAATAATATCAGAAAGGTGATCAGCACATCCTTGAGTTGCACTGGGGTCAGACAGATCAGACCACAACCTGAGAAAGTAGTTACTATGTCTGATTTTAAAGAAATTGATTGCAAAATTTTAGAAGAAACCGTACAGCACCTTGAAACATCAACCTGCCCCCTTGACGCACTTCCCACATCTTTCTTCAAAAGTGTGTTAAACAGCTTAAAAGCAGATCTTCTAGAAGTGGTAAATGCCTCACTTCTCTCTGGGAGTTTTCCAAACTCCCTGAAAACTGCAGTTGTCAAACCCCTCCTAAAAAAGAGTAACCTGGATAAGACTATATTAAGCAACTATAGGCCGATCTCAAATCTTCCTTTCATAGGCAAGGTCATTGAAAAAGTTGTCTTCAATCAGCTGAACAAATTCTTAAGCTCGAATGGATACTTTGACAATTTTCAATCTGGTTTCCGATCGCATCACAGCACAGAGCTCATAAAGATAATAAACGATATCCGCTTAAATACTGATAAAGGCAAATTATCAGTGCTGGTACTACTCGACCTCAGTGCTGCATTTGACACTGTCGATCACAACATACTTCTTGACAGACTGGAAAACTGGGTGGGGCTTTCTGGGATAGTCCTAAAATGGTTCAGGTCATACTTAGAAGGGAGAGGTTATTATGTGAGTATAGGAGACCATAAGTCTGAGTGGACGTCCATGACATGCGGAGTCCCTCAAGGCTCAATTCTTGCCCCACTACTATTCAACCTATACATGCTCCCAATGAGCCAAATAATGAGAAAGAACCAAATCTCTTACCACAGCTATGCAGACGACACACAGCTCTACTTAGCCCTATCGCCTAACGACTACAGCCCCATTGACTCCCTGTGCTAGTGCATTGATGAAGTAAACAATTGGATGTGCCAAAATTTTCTTCAGTTAAACAAAGACAAAACTGAAATCATTGCGTTTGGAAACAAAGATGAAGTTCCCAAGGTGAATGCATACCTTCACTCTAGGGGTCTAACTACTAAAAATCAAGTCAGGAATCTTGGTGTGTCTCTAGAATCAGACCTTAGTTTCAGTAGTCATGTCAAAGCAATAACTAAATCAGCATATTATCATCTGAAAAATATTGCAAGAATTAGATGCTTTGTTTCCAGTCAAGACTTAGAGAAACTAGTGCATGCTTTCATCACCAGCAGGGTGGATTACTGTAATGGACTCCTCACTGGCCTTCCCAAAAAGACCATAAGACAGTTGCAGCTCATACAGAACTCAATATATTGCAGATATGCTCACTGAATATAAACCCAACCGATCACTCAGATCATTAGGATCACGTCAGCTAGAAATACCAAGGGTTCACTCTAAACAAGGAGAGTCCGCTTTTAGCTACTATGCCAGCCGCAGCTGGAACCAGCTTCCAGAAGAGATCAGATGTCCTCCTACAGTAGTCACATTCAAATCCAGACTGAAAACACATCTGTTTAGCTATGCATTTACTGAATGAACACTGTGCCACTGTATGTGTCCGACTGTTTGTACTGTATTTTATTTAATTTTTTATTCTAAACTGCTTTAATTATTCATATTTCTTTTGATTATTTTAAATTTCTTCTATGTAAAGCACTTTGAATTACCACTGTGTATGAAATGTGCTATATAAATAAACTTGCCTTGCCTTGCCTTGCCTAAACCTAACCCTACCCATAACTTTTCCCTAAAATCATAGTGTAATGATAGGTGAATAACACTGATGTTTAAGTACTTCCCCCTGGTTCTAAGCCTAAACTTGATATAAACTGTAAACTTGTTCATCAAATCTGATTGGTTGTTTGGAAAGTTGATCCAGGATCAACAAAGATGTTGATCCAGGAACATGTGGTACTTGGTGAAATCACGTTTACCCACCGGGTCGCTGGAAAACTGACGAAACACACGTGGGTAACTCGGTCGGAGGATGAGAACCGCACTGAGAACAGACTAGCTATACGCAAAATAAAACAAAGACAAACTAAAACATTAACAAAAGAAAGCACACAAAGATTACATCAGGGAGCAGGATACACAGCGCAAGAGAGAGCGGACGAACTGCTGCACGGCCTTTTACCGGGAAGAGTCCACGCCCACTTTGGAAAGACCTCTCCAATGAGATCCTTTCTTGATTTGGCAGGGTTCCGTGGCCTTTGTCTTGTCGGAACGCCCCACTTTCGGATTTATGACAGGTATGAATATGGTCCGAAACATTACAGAGATGGAAAAACATAGCAGAGTACATTTTAACGGAACCTTGTTTATCTGGTTAATTAGATCAAGTCGGGAGCTTTCATTTGCTATCATGAAAGACGTGTTTGGCTCTTAGGCTCTTAGGCTCTTTATACAGGCCCTTAGAGTTTTAACTACACAACTAACAATCTTAACTGGCATGATACAAAAACAGGAATACACAAGAATACAGGAATACATCATATTTCTCTTAGAATCACCCATTTCTCTGGGTTTTCCGTAAGGAATGCATCGGCGCGTGTCCATAGGTGTGTGCGTGCGTGTATCCGTGGGTGCGAGCGTGGATATGTGTGTGCGTGTGTTTTCATTTCACACATCTGGCTTCGTTCTCTCCATTTGTGTAAACAATCTCGTACCCTAAAGGTGTCAATAGGCGAGCTCTACCCAGACCCAACGTCGCCAGCGGGTGATTTGCATCGGATGAGTCACGCGGGGTTGACTTAGGAATTTTGGTGAGAAATGTGTGCATGGCATCTCAGAATTAGTGAACTCATGAGTTAAAATCAAATACTCTACACAATGAATGCTTTATGTTCAAATTGCAGTTGAATGTGATGTGAACAGATTTGTTTAGACTACAGCTTTAACGGTAAAAAACGGTAAAAAAAAACGGTAACATAAAATAAAATAAAAACAAAAAATAAAAACTTTCCTTTTCCTTTAAATCCTCGCTTGCCTGGGTTATGCTACTCCGAGCTATGTCTGAACTTTGTATTTTGAGCACTTCTTGCGTTGTTTCTGCCTCTTCACGATGACTCGCTTGGTTTAGTCCTCAGTTGTAAGTCGCTTTGGATAAAAGCGTCTGCTAAATGACTAAATGTAAATGTAAATGTAAACGGGAATAAAAGGGTGGACAAAGACAAAAGTTGGGGGCACTTTGCTGTAAGATCCAAATGTTGTCTTATCATTAGAGCCACAACAATAACATCTATCATGAAATAAACTATAAACCATACTTATAGGCGTCAATAAATGAGGGGGGTAAATGTGCCACTGTATCATTTGCATAAAGAAAATTTCGTTTGGAGCAGATGCAATGGAATGTATGGAGGCCCAAACCTGCAGAAAAATTAAAAATAAGGGTGTATTCACACCTGCCTTGTTTGGTTCGATTGAATCGAACTCTAGTTCGTTTCCCCCCTTGGTGCGGACCTTTTGGGCAGGTGTGAATACAGCAATCGAACTCGGGTGCGGACCAAACAACCGAACCGAGACCCAGCTGAAGAGGTGGTCTCGGTACGGTTCCAAACGAACTCTGGTACGGTTCGTTTACGGTGTGAACATGAACCGACCCAATTGCAAGAAAGCACTGCGCGAGCTGCCTTTTCAGACATCCCAAGCATGGGCGTCAGTTTGGTTTGAAATGTGCTGGGGACAGAGACGCATTAGGAAGTGCATTTTCAAAAGTGCTGGGTACAATAACGCATTAATTATTTTCTCTCTTTCGCGCAGGTCATGTTTTGAAAGACGATGTCCTGCTTACTGATGTAAATAAATAAAAATGTATACAAAGATGTGATGTTCGACTAAAAATGTGGTTTAATTGGTGGTTAAAAAATGTTTAATCGGTCATACAATGAGTCGAATTTTTACGTGAATAAATGCATAGATCCGCCTGTTTTATGTATGTAGGGCAATGGTCTAGTGGCAGAATTTTTGCCAAGCGAGTCGGAGGTTCCGGGTTCTAATCCGCATTGCATTGGTATCGTTTTTTTTCCCCTCATCAAAACCGATAATGTTTATCAGTGGTTGTATATCAAGCAGGGACACGTTTGTTTGCATTTTGATTTATGATTTCACTGGAACGTATAGAATCTCCGCAACAGATTGAAGCACGCGTCCGAGTGAAGACATTGCGGCGTGTGCGCGAGCCTCAAGAGAACACTCGCGCCACTCATCACAGCGGCAGCGGCTAGATTTCAGCGCTAGATCGCCTCTTATTTAACAAATGAACGAAACGAATGCTGCTAGTTAAAGGAGAACTCCAGCGCAAAATGAACCTTTGGTCTAATTACACATTGTTACCTAGTCAACCGTTATCTGAGATTTGTTTTCATGATTATCGAATGTAAATAGTTTTATCTCTAAAAACAGTTTAGCCTATAACGCTAGTATAACGCTAGTAAATAGGGCATAGAGTAATGCCAAATAAAAATCGCTTGTTAATACCACTAACAAGGCTCAAAATAGCCCCACACTAACACGGTAGCATAATAAGGGTCCCTACCTTCAAACCGAAGCATTGAGAACGTTGTCAGTGTCCAGACAGTTTAATAAGAAGATATTTTATACATACAGTCAGCTTCGCGAATACAGGCAGAAGCCATCTTTGAAAAACAGTCTCTACCAGTCGATCTACGATTGCAGATCCAAGTGCGCTGGTGAGATGTGATTAAATTATTTTTATTTATTTATTTTCTCTGTTGCGTTCAGTGCTTCGCTTATGCGCTCAGTGCTTTCTTCCGGAAACAACGGACCATATGAGATTCTACACAATTCAGCGCACTTGGATCTAATTACACAATGTGTAATTAGACCAAAGGTTCATTTTGCGCTGGAGTTCTCCTTTAACTGGAGATGTTTTAATATTGGTACATCTGTGCCGCGAGATGTTTCAAAAGTGGTGGGGACAATATCGACCCTGGCAAAAAGTGGTGGGGACATGTCCCACCCGTCCCCCCCGTAAATGACGCCTATGATCCCAAGTCTCACGGAAGTTCCGGGAATCTCCCGCATATTGATAGCGTCTCCCTGAATTAGTTCAAATCTCCCGGATTCTGGAGCGCGTGTGAGAGACAGAACATACTGCACGCAGCGCGCGCACAGCAGCCTCACGAAAGCTAGTCGCACATCGTCGTCTTCTCAAAATCCGAATTACAACATCGTATAGATGACATTGTATCATATGATACTCATTAGTTTCTTCATATTGCGTTTGTACAGAATAACACAAAATTAGTAAAAGAGCAAATATTGCTGTACGAAATATCTCCCTTTTTTGCACTTCCTGATTTCCCTACTTGAGAATCCTTGTCCAATGAATGGACGACCTTAGCACACGTGTGGTTTTGTTTACAAATTTTGGTTCACTTGCAAAAAGAGCAGTGTGAAAGGGAACCGTACCAAAACAAAAAAATAAACATTTTATTTGGTCCGGACCAAAGCAAGTGAACTATCTGACTTTTCTGGTGTGAATACACCAAATAAAAGTAGGCCCCTAATACAAATAATTGTATCAAGTCATAGATTGCCTTATTTATTTTTGTATTGTCACATTTATTTATTTAAATATCTGCAGGTTTGAGCCTCCATACAAATATGAGTTTGTGTAAATGGCGCCGGTTCATGTTTGGAGCATTAAAGTAGGTTAATTATTGGACCCAATATAACTGTGAATCGTTTTGCGAGTACATTTAGGTGTTCTTTAATTTTGAAACCACAAGAAATGGTGAGTGGTGTTTATTGGGGTTCAAGTCGGTCTTTTGAGGCCTGTCCAGGTCTTCCACAAATCAGATTCAGTAAACTATTTGTATTTGGACTTCGCTTTTTGAGGCGCACTCATGGTGGAACAGTTAAGGGTCTTCCTCAAACTGTTGCCATTAATTTCGAAACCCATAATTTTCTTAAATATTAATCCATGCCATAGTATTAGCTCTTTACATTAAGTACATTAGCTCTTCTGAATTAAGTGGCCTATAGTCAATTAGAAGTGGCTGTCCACAAACATTTGACTATATTGTGTATGTATCTAAAAGTATGTCCCCTGTTAAAGCAAGCATTTTTGGTTATAATGGAGGTTCATTTATCTAACCCTGAGGATATCATCAAGGAAGAAATGACTCAGACAGGAACAATGCTTGTTGAATCTACAATGTTCTGTTTGAAATGAATCGGCTGTAACTTTCTCTGCCTATAGCTTTATACAGCTGTGATGTGTATAAATTGAATGACCAAAAGAATAAAGAATAATATAAAGAATAATAATAAATAAGCAAATGTACACATTTTGGATCATAAAAAGTATATTATTTTGGATGGAAATGACAACAATAAACAAAAGCACAAGCTAAAGCACTAGATAAATTATTTATATCTACTATGTCAATGAGTATATCTAACACATAGTTTTATTTTTTTAATGAGGAGCGGTTTAATATTTAGTTGGAATCAAATGATGAATTCAGAAATTAACAACAATAGTCTATTAAAGCTGCAAAAGCTTTCAGGCAATTGCAAAACAAAAAGTTTGAATGACATGAAAATGTAAATAATGTATGAGTAATGAGCAAATAATAAATTTTTCAGTGAACTAACCCTTTAATGTATGTGGTTGGGCACTTCCTTTTTTCCACTTTTTCCAATGTTTCGTGCATTTCTGAAGGGTTCCACACTGCCAACTATAAAAGTTAACCTGCTTAACCTCCACAAATTGAATAAGCAGTGAATTATTGAAGTCTTCCTTCACACTCCTGTAATGCACATTCCTGTAATGTGCATTAATGTACTGACTGCATTACTGTACTCTGTGTTCGGATGGTTTCTCGTTCTTCTCCTTCAGTGACTCAGCATCACAAGCGTAATTGGAATTATTGCACAACCAGTTGATCCTTTAAGGCACAATCCATAAATTAGAATGCTGCACACTGCACAGGGTGAACGAGCATCCACTTAATGCTAATTATGGTCAAGTTATGCCCTGGCAACTCTAGTGCTTATCAGTCACCATTCCAAGTGACCGCTCTCAACCTGCCACTGGGACAACTTGGATCAAATGGAGGGTTTTACACAGTGATGCAGAATAACACAGATTTAACTGATTGCATTTTAATTTCCTTTACTTGGTTTACCAATTATATTGAGTAAGTTCTAATGTTTTTTAGCAACAAATTTAAAAGCTTTAGCAAAGTATCAAGGGAAAGATAAAAAAAGTAAAGGTTTGCAGCATAATATATATATATATATATATATATATATATATATATATATATATTCAAGTCTAGCTTAGCTCTGTTGATTATTATTAATGATTAATATTATTATTAATTAAGATGATTAATCATCATAAAGTGATTAAGTTATTTCCCTCCTCTGACCTCATTAGACTGAGACTCAGCTTTAGCGGTTGTGACGATGATCGGCTGGATTGCCCTCGAGTGCCTCGAGAGGGCGCTCCATGCCTGTTCTGTTTACCCTGGACTGTTTCACGCACACACCCTGGACTGATTGCGCACACACCTGTTTCCGTTGATCACTCTCACGAGTGATCAGATCGAGTTTCTCACACACCTCCACTCACAGTTAAAACCCCACTGACACCATTACCCATTGTGAAGTCTTGTTTCACTGTTGTGTTCATTTCCGAGCGTTTCTGAGTTTTCAGAGTCTGTTCCTGTCTGTGTATTCGACCCTTGCTGAACCTGTTCCTCGATTGTCTGCTGCCTGCCTTTTTGACCCATTGCCTGTTTGACTGACTACCCTGTAAATAAACCCTCGCTGCACTTGGATCTAACTGTGTCTGACTGATCATGACAGAAGACTTCACCAATACCAGATCCAGCAGCATGTCAGCCTTGTATGCCTCCCAGTCGGCCAATGCGGATCGGATCACTGAACACCGGGATCAACTGGATCGACTCACCTCGTCGTTGGAGAGGTTGGCCAAGATGGTTCGCGGTCTTCATGTTTCCACACCGGGACCATCGCGCACTCAACCCGTCTCCCCAGTTTTCAGCCCTGAACGATCCCGTTTCCACAAGCTCTTCCTGTGAAAGGTAACACGGATACGGGAGCTGAGATCATGTGTCTACGTCAAGAGGGTCGTTCGATTGAGAGGTATGTCGAGGAGTTTGTTGAACTGGCACGTTTCACGAGAATGACCACCGTATGTTTAAGGATCTTTTTCCGCGGAGGGTTATCCGAACCGCTTCGCTCAATGATGCCCAACCCTGAGCCTGACGACACTTTAAGGCAATATATTGACAAAGCCCTTCTACTAAGTGGTTCTGCTCTTACCGTGGAGAGGGAGCTCCACGACGTTGCAGCATTCACCGAACCAGGGTCTAGTCAGGTCGCGCTGAATCAACACGTCACGCCCACTATCAAAGCTGCCATCGGATCGGTCTATCGCCATCCAGGACTGGTTTCCAGCATGGCTGATCCTCTACTGATCTCAACACGGAGGTCCATAAAGGCCGCACTTCACGTCAGTCCAGCCGAGACCGCGCTCCACAAGTCAAGTGAGTCAAGTGCCGCCGAGTCAAGTGAGTCAAGTGCCGCCGAGTCAAGTGAGTCAAGTGCCGCCGAGTCAAGTGAGTCAAGCGCCGCCGAGTCAAGTGAGTCAAGCGCCGCCGAGTCAAGTGAGTCAAGCACTGCCGAGTCAAGTGAGTCAAGCGCCGCCGAGTCAAGTGAGTCAAGCGCCGCCGAGTCAAGTGAGTCAAGCGCCGCCGTGTCAAGTGCCAAGTCAAGTGAGTCTACCCCAGTGACACGTCGTCGCAGAAGGAGGAGAAGGAGGACTCGTTTGCCTCGCCAGGCTACGGAGGGCGTTCCCAGACGCCTCGCCCTGCCGGCCCCGCCTCTGCGCCTCGCCCTGCCGGCCCCGCCTCTGCGCCTCGCCTTACCTGCGCCTCTCAAGCTTCGGGAGCCTTTTCCAGTGGCGGTTTCCAGCCCGGAGGCTTTAGCTTTAAATTTCCCCAAGAACTTTTTTTGGGGGGGCAGTAGGTATCCTGAGGGGTCCATAGAGGCAGCGCTGACATGGACCCTGTCGGTGCTATCTCCACCTGAGCCTCCTATGCCCTCGTCTCCTGCCAAGTGTGCTCCGCCCTGGTCCCCTGCCAAGTGTGCTCCGCCCTGGTCCCCTGCCGGGTGTGCTCCGCCCTGGCCGCCATCACGTCCTGCTCCGCCCTGGCCGCCATCACGTCCTGCTCCGCCCTGGTTGCCATCACGTTCTGCTCCGCCCTGGTCACCTACTCTCCACGGCCCAGGCCCGCCTTGCCAGTGTCCGGGTCCCGTTCCCCTGCACGGGCCTGGCCCTCCATCCCTCCCCCAGGATCTTCTTTGCTCTACCCCCCGCCTGGATCGTTCTTGGAGCGTCTGGAAGCCGCTCCTTAAAGGGGGGGCTATGTGACGATGATCGGCTGGATTGCCCTCGAGTGCCTCGAGAGGGCGCTCCATGCCTGTTCTGTTTACCCTGGACTGTTTCACGCACACACCCTGGACTGATTGCGCACACACCTGTTTCCGTTGATCACTCTCACACCTGCATCGAGTTTCTCACACACCTCCACTCACAGTTAAAACCCCACTGACACCATTACCCATTGTGAAGTCTTGTTTCACTGTTGTGTTCATTTCCGAGCGTTTCTGAGTTTTCCGAGTCTGTTCCTGTCTGTGTATTCGACCCTTGCTGAACCTGTTCCTCGATTGTCTGCTGCCTGCCTTTTTGACCCATTGCCTGTTTGACTGACTACCCTGTAAATAAACCCTCGATGCACTTGGATCTAACTGTGTCTGACTGATCATGACAGCGGTACAGCAGCGAGATTGTTCATATAAGAAATGCCAACTCATGTATCGAACTGAGTCCATCAAGCCTAAAGGTTCAACCATACAATGATACACAATTCAGACCTCTGCAGTCTACCATGCAGTTTGATCAGACAAATGTCCACTGACGCAGCACTAAAATAGAAAATTGAAATAACTGTGACCAGGGCTAATTCTTTTCATGGTGTCCCTTTAACTTTAACCAAAAAAAGAGTCCATGTCTGGGAGAGGTACCTCTTAGGGACCACTGTTGTCTCAACTATTATAGAATAAAAGGAACTTTAATTAAATATGCAGAGAAATGTGTTGTACAGCCTTAAGAAGAGCTCTGAAGAGCTACAAAATCCATTTGAGGTTGTGTTTTCTGAAAGAGTGTCCATTTAAACTGAACGTAAGTTAAATAATTTAATCATTGTCTCTCTAGATTTTCAGCTTTGAGTTTCTCACAAATTATCTTCAGGCTGTTGTGCCTGAGACTTCTTCACATTTCTCAAAAGGCAGAAAGTATTAGATCAGCTGCTAGTGAGTATCGGGTCTGAGGTGCATGTCATGATTGCATGCATTCAGCTCTCTCAGAAGGAGTCTAAAGTGCCAGGAAGCATTTATGCATGTGGGAACTGTCTGTTGTGAGTATTTTAGAGGTTTTGAAATACTATTTCTCTAAGGGAGCTAATGTAAGCTAATCTCAGCTCAAGCACACAGTTTCTTTCATTTCTGCCTCTTGTGAACCTGTTTTAGTTTTGATACAAATATGTACACACAACATGAATATGCTTGGATGAACACTCGCACAAGTATAAATAGCTAAATGTGCTCTAAATGCCTCATGGATTTTTAATAAAGAAATAATTAAATAATTTTAGGTTGCATCCAAATGTTCTCTGAGACTGTATGTGAACTTTTAGTGTTGTAATTCATCAAAAAGCAATAAGCCTCAATATGAAAACAGAGAGTTGGTTATAAACCCACTTGTCAATAGACTCTTCTCTAAAGAATTACAATTGTATTGGGAGAAGCAGGCTCGTGATTATTGTGCATTAAAAAAAATCTATTCAATCGGGAGATCAAATTATGTAGCCTATACAAAATAATAATCACATAAATATGTTCAGCATTTCATTGCCATAAAATATCATCATAGAAGCCATACATCTGAACTAATCATATTGGCAACTATGTTGTGTGTGTTATTTATTCCACATGTAATGGGATTGAGTAATTGTTTTCCATCTTTACCGATCTCTAAGTTGAAGTATCCCATTTACATTTATATTGCCACTTATAGTAATACTGCTCTGCGGGGTCAACCCTGAGTTTATAATGTGTCGTGGTGACTGCTTCACTGGCTAATATGCTTCCCAGCCCTCATCCATAAACCTTGGTTAAAGCTTGTGGCTCAAAGCTCCAAATCTATGGAAGTTGGATCTGTTTCCTTGACATGGATTGAACAACTGTATATTGCTAAACTAATTTTAGTTTTTACTATGTGTGATTTAGAAAGTGGAATTATTTGAAAATTGTATGGGACACAGTTTAAACGAGTTTGGTTGCTGTGAGATAAGGGGGAGATGCACTAGACTGAACTTTTGCGATTTAGATGAGGTCACACCCTTACGGAGCAAAAATATATGGGAATATACTGCTAAATGCACTAGATTACATAATACATTTTCCAATATGGGAAACTAGTGCTTATATTTTTCGGTCCCACTTTATATTAAGTGGCTTTAAGTACTATGTACCTACATCGGAAAATAAGTACAATGTACTTATTGTGTTCATGTTGTATTGTAAAACATTTTTGCTGCTATTGAGATGTGATACGGGTAAGGTTAGGGACAGGTGTGGTGGTATGGGTAGGTATAAGGGTGGATTAAGGTGTAAGGAAATGGTGTAAGGAAAGGGTGTACATGCTGGTATTTTTAAATATAAGTACAATGTAAAAACATGTATGTACACAATAAGTCCATTGTATCAAATTATTAATTTCAATGTAAGTACATTGTACTTAAAGCCACTTAATATAAAGTAGGACCTATTTTTCAATATACTGCAATATATGCATTAACCATGTATGGCTATATATTAATACACATAAAATCGCATTACATGTAATATTCACAAAGTTTTATCCTAAACACAAAATATAGAAGAATGTAGAAACTCTGTTCACCAAAATGTTGACATATCAATGCATATCAGAATTGTGATTAAAGTTGTGTTTCCTTGTGTGACATGTATCTGAGATCTGAAAGGTTGATTGATGAAAAAGAGAAAATGAGAAGGAATGTGGATATAAATTTAATCTGAAACTATTTAAAGAGATTATATTTTCAACACATAGGCATAATTTGCTTTTATATACAGTATGCTACACACTCTTGTATATTCATATTATCTGATCTTTCAAACAATGTTTCTACTTAAAATCAATTCAAGCAATTGCCTGAAACAGCGATGCATGGCTAAATGCATGTGTAGTAAACTTATTTCTTCTAAAGTGTTGAAAACTCAGAAGCTAAGACCAGGAGACTCGATTGTATCTTTTGCAGGTTCTTTAATGCGCATGAGCTGGATTTGCTGTAGTCTCTTCCAAGCGTCATCACGAGTCTAACTTAAAGTAAATTTACATGGTATATTATAGGCATTTTAAGAGGAGGGACTTCTGGAGGTGGAGACAAATTCAAACAAAGCATGCAAATGTAGGCATTACCAATCCAATGGAATCAGCATAAACTATTCAAATGCTGAAATCAGTCTACTAAACTTTATCAGTTTATACTATTGGAGTGGAAACCTAAATTAAACATTTGATAAATTTGTAACACGTCAATTCCCCCTTTGGGAGTTCTAAATAACTCCCACACTATATACAAATTGAAACACTTAAAGTTCATTCTTGTAACTTGAGATTGTTACAGGCACATAACTTGCTCTGTGTTGATGTTTCTGCAATTGCATACTGACCCAGAATCAAAACATGCAATTAGGGTCCGTGAAATTCTTACGGAAGAATTAACTTCAGTCATCTGGGGTCTTGCTGAAAGATCAAGACTGTCTTTGTGCACAAGTGAGTCATGGAATGCAGCCATCTTCGGGTGTGGCCTGCAACGTTCTTTCCAGCAAACAAGGATTCTGGAGTCTACATTTTGTGCGATGGTTAGTAGTAGTACGACAATCTTGATCATGTTTGATGGATGACTGAAGATTTCTTAGTCTCTGCGTTGTGTATTTTTTTCTTTTCTTTCTCATTTTGTGATAGTTGGCTTTGCAGTGGTTCTCGTTGTTTTCTAGAGGTTCGGTGAGGAGGTCGGTGCATATTGTCTTGGGTCAGCCATCAAGAGGTATCTACACAAAGGAAGACAGAAAACAAACAACGCATTCTCACCCCAAGGCGTCATTAAATTGAGACTTTTGACCATGCTTCAATAACTGACGCTAAAGGGTGCCTTTAGCGTCAGTTGGATGACGCTTCCGTTATGGGTAGGTTTGGGTATGGGTAGGTCGGCGCGTCTCATATTGACGCTAAAGGGTTCCGTGTGCGTCTAATTTAGACGCATGGTCAAAAGCGTCATTTAGATGACGCTCGAGGATGAGCGTCATCTAAATAACGCTAAAGGCACCCTTTAGTGTCAGTTATTGAAGCATGGTCAAAAGTCTCAATTAAATGACGCCTTGGGGTGAGAATGGGCTGAAACAAAAGACAGGAGCAGTATTTGTTCAAACACTAGGGTTGTAAACTTTTCAGAGTTTGCTCTTGTTGTTCCTTCTTTCCCTATTTCTTAATTATTTTGACACCTAAAGAAACAGTGAAGTGAGGATGTACTACTGGGTGGGGAAGGCATATGGGGAAATCTTTGCCGAAGGGGTGGCCACCGACGCATATTGCATTCAGATCTTCCCTTCGGTTCCTCACTGTTTCGTTTCCTATCCTCTCCCTTTAGGCTCAGGAACAATTTTACATTGTGACACATGAGTCCAGGTTTTCTTTCCCTGACACAATACTGCAGCTGCTGTATTCAACATCACTTGATGTGGTCCGTACCACTTAGGTTCTAATGGCTTGTTTCTGAATTACTTTATTATTGTGGACACTGCATGAGGGCATTTTACGTTTACAGTCTGACCTAACACTATTACTGATGAAAGGCCGGGGCTGTAAAATAACATTTAAGGCTGTGAGTTTACTTAACCAGTGTCCCCCAAAGGAAAGCTGAGACCGTCACTTTCCTTTTGTTCTATTAAACAAACACAAGTGTGGCCAGTGGCATCAGGTACTTGAGGGAAATGTATGAAACAATTATATAATTGTCGACTACGCCACCCGGTATATACCGGGAACTCAGCCCCAGGACAGGGGGCACACAGGTTCGTTACCAAAAGAAATGGGTGGGCAGAGAGACATAGGCCAGGGAGTACCAAAATAGGAAACAGCTTTATTCAAATAAAAAAGTTAAAAACCATCAAATAGATTAACATCAAGGGCTCAATATTCACATGTCAAAAAGAAAGACAAAAACAAACAATACTTTACAAAACTTCAAAATAAAGAAATAAATACAACAAAAAAAAACAAATACACCAGAAACCTCAATTGGAAGGGAGATGGCCTGCTGTGACCCTCAATTCACACTACACACTTAAGATCCACACACACCCTGGTGAAGTCAGGTCACTCAATGCACAGCACTCAATATGAAACCCCGTTAAACAGCGGCTAAACCCCTCCTCTATATAAACTTTCTTCGTCACGCTGTTTATAAATAAATAAAAAGAAAAATCTCAAACAATAAACATTGATTAACTGGCAAAAGCCAGCGGCAAAAAAAAATGAAATAAAAAATGAAAACAAAACAAAATATTAATTTCAGCCCCGTTTTGTAACTCAGCCAAACTTAAGCCCAAACAAAATAAAAATAAAATGATATTACAAAATACGCAAAAATGAGCACAAAACTACTAACAAAAAAAACTATAAATTACAATTCGAGCCTAACAAGAAACACATCAAAATGAAACAAACAGGCCACGATCGGCTGCACACTCAAAGAGCAGAGCAAGCCCGCGAGAGGACAAGCTTCCACATTAATGCTCACGCCTCAGCGAGCAATCGTCCCGGCTCGCTGTTATGAGAGTTTAAGTTCACTCCAACAAAAAAAACACAAATAAGCCCAGGCAAGACAGCAGTGCGTTAGATCAACAGACGCGCATCTCGTCCCATAATAGAGGTGAAACCCTTGATTCTGTCGCTCAATCAAATGATGTTCCTAACGCGGTACTAGGCATGGTCGCAGACCACAACATGCAGTGGGTTTTCGTTGACGAGCTCTATGCCAGTGGCAGCCTATGCACAGCAACAGAACGGAGAGACGCCACTCCAGACACTCTCCCATTCATAAATTGTGACTTCCGTAAAGGGGCGGTACGGATGACAACGCATCCCAGGTGACAGAAACGTCCTCATTTTATACCCGGACCGCAAACTGCTGATAGGTTCAACGTTCCTTCATGACACTGGCCAATCATCAACACGAGTAACCTTCACCCTGCTACACAAGTCTTTCGTCTTTGTTGTAAGTTACTGGGGAAATTAATCACTCACAGCCTGAATCGTTAACACCTAAAACAGCTGCCCAAGTTCAATGACGAGGGAAGTGGCTGCTTCAGAGCAGCAAGCAGACTGAGAATTAGCTGAGTAACATTGTTCACTTCTCTTGCATTTTTTCTGTTTTTCCTGCATTCTTTTCTCCAGTGCCCAGGCTTACCACAGTAATAACAACTTCCCTCTTTCTTAAGACATTTACATTTCTGTTGGTTATCTGTGTTGACCTTGAAGGAGGCTGCTGCAATTTTTACTCTTGCCCTGACATCAGAGTCTCTTTCCCAAGTAGCTAACCTGTCTAGGTTACTTTTCAGGGTTTTAGTGGACCATGTGACATCTAGGAAAGGCAATGCCTTTCTATGCTCTGACAAAAGACCATCACACCATGTACGAACCAATGGTCCATTATCATTTAACACCTTCTCTGAAGTGTCCGCTATTCCACTGTATGCAGCAGCTGACTGACAAAATCTCTCTGTGTACTCACTAACAGTCTCATCATTCTTCTGTATCAAACTAGTGATCTTTGACCAGTCCACTTTTGGTCCAACAATGTTCTTTAGGATTTTCAAAACTCCCTCTCTCAATTCATCTTTATTTGCATTTTTAAACTCAGAATTGTTTACAGCATTTTCAAAATCATTGAATTCTGACTCAGTCAAGATCTGTGATATTAGCTGTGTGACTTCAGCTAGAGACATAGCGTAGAGCCGCATCTTTTTGGACAATTCTCTCCTAAACTCAGAAAAATTTCTTTGCACTGATGGCAAATTTTCACCGATTCTCTCAATTTCTTTAGGACCTAAAGATAATTTGACTGCGTGTAGCTGCAGTATGGGGGTTACAGATGGACCTGTATCAACCCCTTTTGTATTCTGAGCCTTTTGTCTTGCTCCACACACTTCAACTGCATTTACATCTTTATCTATCAAACCAGAATTTCTAGTGTTTTCTAGTCTACAGAAAGACTGTAAATCAGGATAGCTTTCATCTGACTGTTGGTCTTCAGAGTCACATTTGGTTGAGGCCTGGTTATGGCCCACCTTTGTCTTGAAACAGGACACTTGAGTCTGCAATTGTTTGTTCTGTTCATTTAACTTAGCAATACACCTAGATTGTTCTTGTGCAATTGATAAGCTATATTCTCTATGACAACAGATTATGCCTTTCATGTTTTTCTTTCTGATACATGCACCTAACACCTTCTTGCATTCTTCAATAGACCAAACTTTGTCTGGATCAATACCAAATTTCTTTGTCAAATCCAATCTAACTTTCTCAGTCACTATGGAGTCCATGTGCTCTCCTAACAGTGATTTGAATTCACTATCTGACCACAATGGAGTAGCTAGTCCACCTTTTGTATTTGTGGGCATCAGTCTAGCATTTGTCCTAACCATTTTGTGATGTTCTTTATCACACAATCAAACACTAAAATTTCTCTGATCAAACAGAGGCTACACTCGTTAACACAGATCAACTGTTGTTAAATCTTCCTTATTACCAACACATCACAATCAACTGTGGTCAACCTTCTTTGGCAAAGCAAAGGATATAAAAAATATTAGCATGTTACACTAAATCTTCTCTGACAAGAAATGCAAAGGATCTTTCACCTTCCTAAATTTTAGAGGATAAACCTTCTCTAGCAACGTAGAGGATATCTAAAAACTTCCCTGCCTAAAAACAGAGGATCACTTTCATCTCTAAAAGAAAACTTTTAAAGGATAACTTTAGTTAACCAAACACTACAGCTGTCTGATAACTCTTTCTCTGACGGCGCAGAGATTTGTACTGGTCATTCAGCGGTTCTTTGAATAGAGTGAAACTCACCAAATCGTTGGTTGTATGAAAAGATTCCGTCTAGAACTCAGCCAGAAAAGGTTTGTTCTTTGTTGAGATTCAGTTCTGGAGTTCAGTCAGCTTTGTTGAGATCTTTGTTGAGATTCAGTTCTGGAGTTCAGTCTTTGTTTAGATCTTTGTGGAAATTCAGTTCTGGAACTCAGGTGATTCAGTCTGGAATGCAGTCAGATCTTTGAGCTTGAATTCCAATCTAGACTCAGGTGAAGTTAATTCTATCCGGGTCACACGGCACCATCTGTAGTGAACTTATTTCCTTCTCAAGTGTTGAAAACTCAGAAGCTAAGACCAGGAGACTCGAGTGTATCTTTTGCAGGTTCTTTATTGAGCAAAAAGCTTGTTCGTTGCTGTAGTCTTCAAAGCTCGCTCGTCTCGAGTCTAACTTAAAGTAACTTTACATGGTATATTATAGGCATTTTAAGAGGAGAGACTTCTGGAGGTGGAGACAAATTCAAACAAAGCATGCAAATGTAGGCATTACCAATCCAATGGAATCAGCATAAACTATTCAAATGCTGAAATCAGTCTACTAAACTTTATCAGTTTATACTATTGGAGTGGAAACCTAAATTAAACATTTGATAAATTTGTAACACGTCACATGGCTGGAATAATTTGTAAGCTCTGAAGGGCAAACAGGACATACTGTATATATTATTACTTTGCTTATTTCAGAAACCTGTGGTTTCCAGCTTAATCATAACTTCTGAATTTCTACTCAGGCATGCCTTGTAAAACCATAACAGTGTTGCATGTACATTATCACCTCACATCAACAGTGGGTATACATCTTAAAAGTCCTGCCGAACTCTTTAAGGCCTCATGAGCTGCATGAATAGTCTGCTATTGTGACTGTACTGCTAGCATACCTTCCATTTCCAGAAGAGAGCTTCTTGCCAATGGACCTTTTTTAGAGCAGTGCCATGACAGGTATGAAAGCGAGGCTGTGAGGGATAGACTTACCAATCAAAGATGCCAATCAAAGATGGTGCTGCTGTGAATAAGGTCTATTGAGTTCAATTGAGTTAAATTGGTGCGGAGTTTAAAATGCCAGTGAAATATTTTATATAATACAAAATTTGAAGGCAAACATTTAGGATGAGGTGTACATTTGAAACTGAACTAGGAACATTTTCAAGTAGGACTAACAAAGTAAATTGAAATGTTAAGTAAATAGGGGCTTGATCTCCATTTGGAAGTGCCTTTCCTTTTTCATCACAGTGCCTAACAACTCACTATCAGCTGCAAAAAAAAAGAACAAACACTGTAAAACGTGTGCATGCAAAACCTGGCGTGTCAGTGGGAAATGAAAGCAGGAGAAAAATAAATACATTTGCACGGGTGTCAGTGAACGGTCGCTTTAGTTGTTTAAAAAGAATGACCTCCATCACTCAGACCAAAATATTTCATCTCAAAGTGCAGCAAGGATGTACATCGATTATTATATCTGACAACACTGGCCTTAAAATAGCACAGAGAACACAAACAAACAAATGTTGCCTTCATGGGAAATCGTTTTATAGTTTGATAGAAAAGTTTGAGCACAGCCGTTATTTCTTTGTACTCAATTTTCTTTTCTTCATTATTTTTCCAAAAGTATTCTACATGGATGTAAACACTATAGGAAACTATATATAAATATATTTATACAGTATACACTCACCGGCCACTTTATTAGGTACACCTGTCCAACTGCTCGTTAACACTTAATTTCTAAGCAGCCAATCACATGGCGGCAACTCAGTGCATTTAGGCATGTAGACATGGTCAAGACAATCTCCTGCAGTTCAAACCGAGCATCAGTATGGGGAAGAAAGGTGATTTGAGTGACTTTGAACGTGGCATGATTGTTGGTGCCAGAAGGGCTGGTCTGAGTATTTCAGAAACTGCTAATCTACTGGGATTTTCACGTACAACCATCTCTAGGGTTTACAGAGAATGGTCAGAAAAAGAAAAAACATCCAGTGAGCGGCAGTTCTGTGGGTGGAAATGCCTTGTTGATGCCAGAGGTCAGAGGAGAATGGCCAGACTGGTTCGAGCTGATAGAATCTGATAGACAAATCTGCGGCAACTGTGTGATGCCATCATGTCAATATGGACCAAACTCCCTGAGGAATGCTTCCAGCACCTTGTTGAATCTATGCCACGAAGAATTGAGGCAGTTCTGAAGGCAAAAGGGGGTCCAACCCGTTACTAGCATGGGGTACCTAATAAAGTGGCCGGTGAGTGTATATATATATATATATATATATATATATATATATATATATATATATATATATATATATATATATATATATAAAGTTGAGCATTGAAGCAAAGGGGAGAGCCCTAAATCTGTTCTGTATGGAGTAAGTTTCCATACTGTTCTGTTTCACTGAGTAAGGAAATTGCAAATCAATTGCAACTTTTATTTCTCATAACTATGACTTTATTTCTTAACAATTGTGACGTTATACTTCACAATTGTGACTTTGTGTCTCACAATGTGATGTTATATCACACCAATTTCATATCTCAAAATGTGACTATTTCTTATTTTAAATTCATTTTAGCTTATCAAAATTAAATTAAACAGGCTTACATATTTTTTGCCAGATTTTGCACAGCAGATTTTCTTAAACCATGGTGTTAGCATGTAAAGAAATGGCATAGAACAGAGATTTGGAAGATGGTCTCAAAAAAAAGCACTCGAGGGGGTTTTCTTCCACTTCTAATAAATCACAATCACTTCAAGTTTCTCAAAAAGGCTTTTTATTAATTATATAAAAGGATCACAGGCTATCTTGTCTTCATTTCAGTTTTGACTGTTAAACTTGACATAACAGATATTCCTAATGTTTCACCTTTGATTTAAAAAAAAATATATCATTGGATGTACCAAATGTGTGATTAGTGCCCTGATGGTGAAAATATTTTGGCCTCTCATAATGCATTTAGGATAACACCTATTACTTTGCTGGCAAAGCTCTGGTATGCTTAATCGTGGCAGAGGTAAAGCAATGAATAGTTCAGCTTAGCAAAGAATGGGCTGGTGTGGTCATGCAGAACAGCATATTCAGAGACTAATGGGGATTTTAAAGAATTTCCTAAGGGACAGACGGGGTCACACTCTTCATTTCCTTTAGCCAAGGTGGAAATCTTCACAATAAAGTCGCATCTTCGTCTTAAGTGCCATTTGAAATAAATGAAAAGTAGGAAATACAAAGTATGAACACGATAAATAACCATGGCTTAACAATATTACGGAATACTTAAAACCATTACTGTTCAATATTTAAGTAATACTAATAAAGAAATGCTGAATATTTTTTTAATGGTTGACTTTCATCAATGCTGACATGTGGAAAAGAACAGAAGAGTTTACAAAGGTGAATCAATCATCTTTATACTCTATATTTCCATTGCAGGTGAGTGAATATTTCAACAGCATGACATTCATAATATAAATTCATCTATAAAAGCCAAGAAACATTTGTCTGATGTCTCAAACCAGTCAAAGTAGAATCTAACTTTCTATTTTAGTTAGATAAAATAAAAGACCTTGCTGTGATTTTAATATTGTACTGTTCTCTGAGAACACAATTATATTTATATCATATAAGCAACGATCCTTCATCATCTGGACTTTTGGAGAAACTTATTGGCCCTTGTTTGAATTTTCATAATCTTAACTAAATGTAAACAAAACGTGAATTTGGTAATATGTGTCAAAATGACAAGAAGGGTGAACTACAACAGTGCACCAGATAATGCTAATTTCTACTATGTCTTTTTGCCATTGCATTAAAAGTGACCTTAAATGTGAGCAATGTTACTTACTGAAGATAAATCACCTTTAAATAATAGTAAATGTCTGTTTTATTGTAGCATACATGTTTTTAAAAATGTACATGCATAAAAGAATTTAATTAGTTCGCCTGCCCATTCAGCCTTAAAGGTTGAGATGACGTGGTGTCTGTTGCTTATATAGTATACTCATAATGATGATTGACAGGACTTAATGTTTAGGCTCCTCCCGACCTTGGTTTGAACTTCGTTTCAGGGGAAAACGTTTTTTAGATTTGAAATAACTAATAACTAATATTGTTTTACTTATACAGCACTTGGACCTCTGGGAACCCAAAATTAAAGAAAGTAAAGAATGCATATGTCACGATTCCTGCCTTGCGTTTTCCTTGTTTTGTGTGGACTTTTGTTATTTCCTGTTCTGTGCCATGTTTTGTAGTTTTCTTGTTTATTAGTCTCCCCAGGTGTTTCAGATTTACCACGCCCCCTTGTGATCTTGTTTAGCTTGTTTGCCCTTGTATTTAAGCCCTGTGTTTTAGTTCAGTTTTTGTGAATTCTTGATGTTGTAATGTGTGCTGTTGCTTGTAGCTGTGTTTTTGTTCCTGTCTGAGTTTCCTGTTCTGAGTTTTCCCTGGATTTCCTTTTGTATTATTTTATTATTATTAAAAATGCTTGCAATTGGATTGACTCTCCGCATTCCTGCCTCAACATTACAGCATACACCTGTAAATGAGCATAAAATATTCTACAGGCCAAACTGTCTTTCTGTGCAACCTTATGAGAAAAAAATGCAGTCTTAGCAAAGCCATGAGCAGCATTAGCTTTGACCAGATGTTGACCCCTAAGGACAAAATTCTCTTTTTAATCTTGCATGAGTTCTGTCTGCTGACGAGTGACGAGACATTGCAAGCTGCATTGCATAATCTGTTGTGTAATGCCTGGAGAGGTTGAACCATGCATGTCTTCTTGTGATCCCCTTTTAAGGGCAAAGAGCTATTCTTCTTCTACATGTTTATAACTGCCTTTGTGCTTCTGCTAAAGCACATCTAATTTGCATCTCTCTTAAATGTCCATTATCCAGACTTTTGGCAAAACTCCTTTGTAATAGGCTTTTCAGACTTGAATTTGTTGACCTACCCATTTAAACACCTTAAACTTAATCCTGGACATTTTATATCACTGGTCATACTTTACCCTGGGTTAGTAAGGCCTAAACTTGGACAATAAACTTTTTTTTAGATTCTGTACATTATTTTGTAAACCCTGGGTTAACATTCTTATTTCCATTTGTATGAGCTCAAAAAACACTGATTATGCGAATTCACATTGTAACAGGCAATTGTTTATCTGAAAATGACACTATAATTCCCCTCTACTGTAAGTCATCTAAAACAAAAGTAAAGTCTCTTCTTTGCCGCCACTGTTGAATATTTTTATGTTTCTGTGACTGTAATAAATATTTAAATAATATATTTTTTTAAAAACTGTTTAGTTTATGATTGGTTGTCATTTGCTAAACAATTTGATGTAAAACTCAATGCATTATTTCACACAGTGTAACTCTCTCTACTACTCTAATTAATGACCAAGCTATAGAAGTGGTGAAGCAATATAAATACCTTGGCATTATTATTGATGACAAACTCACTTTTGACCCACAAGTTGACGCTGTCTGCAAGAAATCTCATCAACGCATGTTTTTTTATCGTAAATTTCGCAATTTTAATGTCGATAAGACTTTTATGAGGATGTTTTATTGTTGTTTTATTTAATCTATTCTTTCTTTTGCCCTTGTGAGTTGGTTCGGGTCCCTCACGCTTAAAAACAGAAATAGGCTGCAATACTTAGTTAAAGTGTGTGGCAAAATTTCCAATAACCATTTGACCAACCTAAATTTGATATATGAGACAAGGAGCCTTAACAAAGGCACAATCAGTACTGGCCGACCCTAGTCACCCCTTGAACAGTTGCTTCATTTTATTGCCGTCGGGCCGCAGATTCAGTACCTAAATGCAAGACAAATAGACATAAAAATTATTTTGTCCCTTCTGCTATAGGTTTTTGTAATAAGTCAATGTGAGTTGTAGATTCCTGTGTAGTATGTATTTATCTAGGTGTTTTTTTTATTTTTATTTTTTTTATTTTTTGTATGGCTGTTGTTTTGTATAACCTGTGGGCTATTTATGTCACATGCTGCTGCACAACAAATTACCCCTTGGGGTTAATAAAGACTCCTTGAACCTTGAACCTTGTACTTACAGGAGAAATTCTCAACCCTCTTATAAAATTACAATTTCAACATCCAATTTGCAATACATTTGCTCTGTTCTATGTCATTGAAAAATCTTTGTGGAATGTTGGCATGTCTTAATGAATTATGTGGAACACTTGGATAAGATTGTGCCAAAATTATTTGATGTCCATGAAGATGTATAAAATGTAGACCTTTCATGCAAGAGCCAGTTTTTTTAATGAGAAGAAAAACTCATTAAAACTCTTAAACTTTAAAACTCATAAAAATAATGTAATCAATATCAACTTATTTTTTTAAGTTATACAAAATTAATCTTGGCAAGTTGAAATCGTACAGCCAATTTGATTATACTTAAAAATTTATACAGCAACTGATTGTAACGTGTATGTTCAGTTTTGGTTTTGTTTTCTCTGTGTTCTGTTCCAGTTTTACCTTCCTAGTTAGTTCCTAGTTAGTGCCCTCAGTTCTGTTTAATCAGTGTGTCGTCATTAGGTTGTGTTTACTCCCTAAGCTTGCTACAGTGTCTAATATTGTGGAAACTGCCTGTTCCCCTTCAGGGACTACCGCTGCGTGTAATCGCAGTGGGAACGCCCCCCAGCGTAGCGCGTCTGAATATATGAATGAAATCAGTCAATGGAGAGAATGAGCGTACGGCGAGTGACGTCATCGACCAGGAAGCTATAAATATCCCCTGAAAACACAAGCCGCCAGCTTCTGTTACTTCAGCAGCGCTCTGTGTGTGTCTGGAATCTTTCAATTGTGTTTGTCTGTCTTAGTCAGGAGTTTATCACTATATATATATATATATATTTATATATAAAAAAACCAATATGAGCGAGCAGTATAGAAAGTGTGCTCCCCCCTGTACTCGATACATCACAGGTGGGGATTCACACGAGTTATGTGTTGCTTGTTTAGGAATGCAGCATGCCCAGTCGGCTCTCGAGGGGGTCGATTGTGTGCATTGCGAGCGTTTTCCTATTAGAACTCTGCGCTCGTGGCGATCGCTCTTCGAGGAGAGCGGTATGCTGCGAGCTCCCCAAGGCTCGGGTCCCGCTTCTGTTGAGGCAGAGCGGCGGCGCTTGTCTTGGGGTTCGCAGATGGATCTCACCGGCGACATTGAGACGGGCTCCGCCCTATCTCAGCCATCTCCGGCGGGATCCAGTGCCTCTCACCCGGCTCTGGAAGCACGCGCTGCGGCGGTTACTTCTGCCCGGGTGGAGGCACATGATGATGTTGAATTGAGATTATCCAGTTCCGAGGAGCTGGATGTCGATAGTGTTGCATCAGAAGAAACGAGTTTGTCATATTATACTGCTAATGAGGAAGGGCTGATGGATGTTTTATCTCGGGCTGTTGAAAAGCTCAGCATCGAGTGGCCAGCTGATAGGCAGGAGTCTAGAAGTAAAAGCAAACTAGACGATAGATTTCTGTCTGCACGACATCAGCCCGCTCGTCGGTGCCTACCATTTTTCCCAGATCTCCACGCTGAGGTTTCAAAAACCTGGGTTAGACCTGTTTCTAGCAGAATTTACACTAACCAGTCTAATGCTTATGGTAACATCGTTAGTGCTAAATCTGCTGGGTATGTGACGATGCCGAAGGCGGAGGAGACGCTCGCTAGCTATCTCTCTCCTGCTTCGTCATCCTCACTTAAAGCACCGACTCTTCCATCCAGACCTTTAAAAAATACATCTGCGCTCGTAGGGAAGGCTTACTCGGCGGCTGGTCAGGCGGCTGCATGTATGCACACTATGGCCATTTTGCAGGCTTATCAAGCCGACCTGCTTAAAGACGCTTGTGAGGGGGGGGAAATTTCTGCTGATATGATCAATGAGTTGAGGCAGACCGCTGATCACACTCTTCGGGCCACCAGGGAGACGGCTAAATCTATTGGTCGGTCTATGGCAGCCATGGTGGCCACAGAAAGACATTTATGGTTGAGTCAAACTTCTATGAAGGAAAAAGATAAATCTCTTCTTTTAAATGCTCCAGTTTCGCCTGCGGGTCTCTTCGGTGACGCTCTTATTTCTGTCACTGAGAGGTTCCAGGAAGAGAAAAAACAGGCGGCTGCTTTTCATAAATGTATTCCCCTCAAAGTACGTGTCGCTGGGGCTGCTGAACGAAAAGGGCAGTCCCAGCCGCCGAGTTCCTTTTCTAGTAGAGCGCAGCAGAAGCAGAGTGTCGCGTCTCGTGCCCCCCCGCAGAGAAACTGGAGGCACGAGGCGGGGCGCTCTCCGGCGCGGCCTTCTCGGGGCAGGGCTGATCTGAGGACAGTCATTGTGGCCAGGAAGGCCGCGTCGAAAAAATCCTGACGTGCTGAACGTCAGGACTCTGAGGGTGGTCCCCATCGGGAAAGACTTGAGTTCACCACACAAAAACATGGTGCCCTGTCTTTCTCGATGCCCTCAGGGGTCTGTTCTACTAACCCTGCCTATACAGGGCGTAGAGAGACTCGGCGAGTGCTTTCCCGAGGGACGCTCGCCCCCTCCGAGGAGGGTTGTGGAGTGCTCAGACCAGTTGTTTCCTGCCAGTATGTTACAGGGCGCTGTGTCTGTCACTCGGGATGTTCATCCAGAGGCCAGCCTCGAGAGGCTGGTTCCCTTAGTAGAGTTCCTGGCGGAATGGGAAATGCTTCCCTATGTTTCTCAGTGGGTCCTGAATATTATAAAGAACGGGTACGCTATTCAGTTCAGAACGCGTCCACCTCGTTTCAGAGGGGTTCTGCCGACAATGGTGGGCCCCGAGCAGGCTCTGGTATTAGAACAGGAGGTAAAAACTCTGCTACTAAAGGGAGCTATAGAACGAGTTCCTCCACCCAGCAGGGAGTTAGGATACTACAGCCGGTACTTCATCGTTCCGAAAAAAGATGGAGGGTTGCGTCCCATTTTAGATCTGCGTCTTTTAAATCACACTGTAGGCAAGCTCAAGTTCAAGATGCTCACTCTCAAACAGATCGTGTCACAAATCAGATCCGAGGACTGGTTTGTCACGATAGATCTAAAGGACGCTTACTTCAATGTATCTATCCTCCCTCAACACAGGAAGTTCCTGAGGTTCGCTTTCGGGGGCGAAGCATACCAATATCGGGTTCTTCCGTTCGGCCTAGCATTATCACCCCGCACGTTCACGAAGTGTATGGATGCAGCCATAGCCCCGCTGAGGCTGCAGGGCATCCGTATTCTGAACTATATAGAC